>JAWNNP010002837.1:0-600000 GCA_035044805.1 Leucophenga maculata | reverse complement strand
TGCCGCATGGAAAGATAATTTTAAATTTATTTAATTAAAGTTTAAAGTTATACTGACCAATGGTATTGTCTAGAGTTCGTCCTTTGCTTAAATTGACAATATAAAACAGCTTTTATGAGTTAACAAGAAGAATGCAAAAGTTGAGTGTGCTCGACTATGAGATACAATATTCCTAGCGATTTGTACAAGTGCTACCCCTCTCTAGTGGTCTGATCTCGAGCTATATGGTATATATGGTAAGAATCTGCCGCGATTGGTCAGGCTACTCTGGCGTATAGAAAGATTCTTAAATCAAAATAGTTCTTCTAAAATAGGTGCTTCAGTTGGCAGTGACTACAAAATTTCACAGTCAACAGAACAAATTATTTTTCAACCTGACTGTAGATGCTTCAAAATTGAGTTCATAGAATTTTGCCACAGAATTTGTCGTGCGTGTTATTTGCTGAGAATAGAGTTTTAATGTCAATTGCAGACTCAAATAATAGCAGGAAAAACAAAAGTCATCATATTAATAGGGCAGTAAATAATTAAAATCTCACATTTATGCATTCGCTTACTACAATTCGATGCTTTCTCTACAGCTGCTAATGCTGACAAACGTCAACCGAACTATGGCACAAATTCAGCATAGAACACACAATCACACAGCAAAAAAAAAAAAAAAACAAATCTCGCTAATCATGCGCTTAACACCGCCATGCCACAAATTTCAATTATATCAATTCATTTTCGACAATTTTTTTTTCTCTGGCAGAAAATAATCACACAGTCAACGACTAGGAAAACTCCCGCGGGAGCCAGGCGAGACTTATAGCATATAGTAAACGAACTAATCCTAAAAAATGATTCCTATATTTGGTGCGTGCTCAGAAACCGATCAGCGTGATTAATGAAAAGCGAAATGAGATGACGATAAAGTATGTACTAACACTTTTGGATGCCAATCATTAAAAAACAAAAAAAAAAACAAAAAACCCGAGATGTGTGCGGAAAAAGCATTTTCGCTTAAAAAATAGAAAAGAGTTTTTCCCAAGTGAGTGAAAATAGATGCGCGCACATTGACAATGTTAAATCGGCTTAATCCCACCGAATTGAACTCTGACAAACCTGAAATCCATGTGTAGCTAGTTTTCATGCCTGAGACATATGTATTATATCCACAGAACATTTTTACTAATTTTCAGAAAATAGTATGAGAAATTAACAAGTGTATGTATCTGGCAGCAGAGTGTGTATGAGAAATAAGACGAAAAAAAAAAAGTTAACAACGCCGGAAGGAAGTAAAGCAAAAACCATTGGTCATGTCAGCTTAAGTGCGAAGCATGAAATGAAAAGTAAATCTCGCTTAGTACTCGCCAGGGGCATCAATGGCAAAGGCAGAGCACGGTAGAGGGGGTGAAAAGAAAATACATTAGGCACACTTCATAAACCGCTGGCGCAGAAAATGCAGCAGCAGCAGCAGCAGGAACAAGCAGTCAGCCAGCCAGCCAGCCGCAGCAGCGTTAAACCAACAACGACAAGATATAAAATTTCAAGCTAATGTGTGGAATTAATCCGCACAATTTTTAGCTACAAATGAGGCGCAGTCGAAATCGGAGATATAAAAACTGAAAAAAGAAAAACCCACGTGTAAGCCGCTTGACTCACGAACGGCGCATAAAATTTTCGAGAGCCATGCACACAGTGCAATGAAGGGCGAACCGAACCATACTGAACCCTTGTAAAGATCGATTTCAGGATTAGTGAAAAAAAGTGTACAGAGTTACGAACAAACGAGCCACAAGTAGCGAACGTGCGTTGCTGCACTTGAAAACAGAACGTAGGACAGATAGACGGACGGATGGACAAACAGGCAGTTGTAGAAACAGTGAGGTCTACTTTCAGGCGCTATGCAACCCCATAGCAACAATTTGGTTATGATTTTTAGGTTTAAAACACTTCTTTAAAGACGAGAGTAACGCTAAGACTATATGCCAATTTAATGCAATAAACTTTAATTTGCATAAATTCTAAATGTTTAGAATGGAAGTAAATGCTTTTGCTTAAGAACATTGAGTTCCAGTTACAAGAGAAAAAATATGAACAATTCATAGCTTCAAATATTCTTTGGTGACTGGTGACGAAAGGTGGTGCTTTGCATATGAAATCCAATAGATCAAAATCAAAGAACCATCGTCTTGTAAATTCATTGTTTGATATTTGAAGCCTATTTTAACGTTGTCCGCCTGACTATCCGTAAGAGCAACTAGAACTCGGAGACTGTTAGGCGAAAATTCTTTAAGCTGAATGATTTAGACTGTTATTTCTTATTCATCTTACTAGTATTAAATAAAGATGCCTTCTTTCCTATTAGGACTAACTCCCCTTCCTGAGTTTTATAATTTAGCTTTATTTTATGTCAATCCTAGTATAATATCTAACATGAATCCAACCCGGAAAATAAACTAAATTTAAATTTGAAGTTCCAGACAGTAAAGGACACTCGACTACATCCGTTCTTTTTTGTTATATCATGCCAAAAAAAAATGTTTTTGGAAGGATATATTAAGTTTGTTGATATGTCAATATGTATGATTAATAATGAAGGAAGCATCGAAGACGCAATTAAGAATATATTGGTCTTCAGCAAGACGAAGCGAATTGATTAGAACATGTCCAACCGACCTGTACTAGCGCATGCGGAGTGGTGAAATGACTAACCCCCAGTGGTTAGTGAATTCAGCAGTCTGTCGGAGACTCCCCAATATATAGTATATGATATGAACGATTATATGGGTTTGTTTCTTTGATTTTATACGCTATTGCCATAGGTAGAAAGAGGTTAAAACCATGTCCGTCTGTCTGTCTGTAAGTATAAATTGAGATCTTAAAGTCTATAAGAGATAGAGCCTTCAACTTGGAATATTTATGTCTTCCTTATCATTCTTCTGATCACTTGTATTCAATGAACCAATTCACTCCTCCTCCCTTAAAGTCGAGCAGTCACGAATGGAGAGTTCTTGTATTTTTTTGTATAGTTCGCCATTTCTTTTATTTTTGCTAAATTATTATATTATATTTTATTCTTAATTTTTTCAGCACTACCCTCGCATGCATTGCACTGCATTTCCATTCGATTCCTCCACTACTTTCTGCTATATTTTCTCTAAACGAAAATTTTTATTGATGATGCTCGTACACACTTTAGCCAAAAATTTGATTCAATCCATTATTTTTCTATAAATCGAAAATAAATAAATTTCTGTTGCATTTGCCTGGCTTTTCCGACATTTGGCAAAAGAGGGTTTTTCCATTTCCATTTAATGTATCTGTCGTATATATTATTTGTACAATACTACACACACAGTCCCAGGTGTATTCATTTGATATATTGCGCAGCTATATTGTGCAATATAAATTTTCATTGTTCATTGTTTGTGTATGCCGTCTATCCTATGTAAATGCTTATTGTTTTTGTAATATCTGAGTGCTTTTTCTTCTTGAAGAATTTTGCACGGTGTGTGCCTGAGTGTGAACTGCATCAGTTGTCGCGCTACTTCGTTGTCATTTTGAATTTTTACGATTTTGAATATAATTCAATTAATTGTTTTATCAATCTTATTTAGGGGGGTAGCAAGCGCATTCATATCGAGTTTCATTGTTTGTTTTTGTTAATGTTTTAGTTTGTTGTAATTTGAGTTTATTTTGGCATTAAGTATTTGCATTTTTTGGTTATTTATGACGGCATGAGTTGAAAGTGTAAATAAGGCGAAAGTATGTCGTAATTTTAGAATTGCTGTAGAAATTTTAAAAGCTTTCCGCATAACAAATGACTGTGAAATGAACTGACATTATAAAATGGCTAAAAAAGAAGTGGAATATGAGTTGATCTATACAATCTATGATCTATATTAAAAAAAAATGGAAGACTAATCCAACTAGCAAACATCATCGATTATGAAGGCATTGTGTTAAGTGTCATGGAATTATTTCATGAAAATTTCGCACAAGTTCATTTGTTCAATTTTTCTGCATAATTTGAACATGGAAAGCATAGCAGCTTGATTCGTTTCAAAAGTGCTGAGTTTTCTAGGTAGTCTACCTTGAACAGGTTTCTTGAGACATGCAGGATTGCATCATATCTGAAATAGGACAGAGTATTGAAGTTATTGCTTGAGAAATTCTATCAAAAATTTTCAGAATTATGGAAAAACAAAATAGAGTCTAACCAATCCAGACTAGCCTGATTTGGCCACATAAGAAAACTTTTCGTTCCCGAAAATAAAAAATTGCAGCGATGTGTGATCCGTTTTGTATCGACTAAGGCAAGAGTAAACTCAAAGATTTACCGGTAAAGCGCTAATCAAATCTGACCTCATTAAAAGGTTACAAAATTAGTTGTGATAATTAAATTAAAAGTATTTGTGTTATTTGATAGTTTCTGGTGCATTTTTGACTGTATATATGTATGTGTGGTACCCTTATTTGTACTGGATTCGATGAAAAATATTAAGCACAGCGCAATCATGACATTCAAGAACAAATCAATATACATAGGTCTTCACCACATGTATGACAAATCAGGTAATTAGGCTATACGAACACCTAATATCTTGTTCTCCAATGATGGTCCAAATATGTTTCTGTGCTGTGATTATGACAATCAGCTGTGGTTATGAGATCATCGTAGACAAATTTGTGTTTAAACCGCTAAACCAATTTGTATAAATTTTGGTATAGAAATAGATGGAACGTTGGAAAAGAACATAGGATATTTTTTCTTAAAATCGGTGGCGGCAATGATTCACCCTCCATATAAGCGGTAAACAAAATTTGTCAAATCTTTACATCCACTTGATATATAGAGATGAAATTTGCTATACATGTCAATTAGTTCAGAAGAAGTAAACTTATTATTTTTGGTTCGAAGAGGAGGGTGGCTATACTCCGGCAGATGTAAACCACCCCCTCCACACTTTTAATCAATATTTAAAATGTATCATATCTGTACATCTATAAGAGTTGCGGCGTTGATATTTGAGAGACAATGGGTAATCGGGAAAAGTAAAGTCCATTGGACAAGTGTGAACAGTTTTGTTTAACTTGGCGCGAGTGAAGCTGGCGGGGTCCAGTTGGTCTCCAATAAAATGTATTTCGGCAGAAACTTATATATTGTCTTTTGAAGATAAAATCGGAGAAACAACAGCTTCAGTCATCTTAAAACACTTGTGATCACCAAACCAACCCTTTCAAAGTGTTATGCGGTTAGCCAGTCACTCTCTATAAAGAGTAAAATATACAACCACCATCAGCATTGAGAAAGTCCACAAAACCACCGTGACTCATAGTCCATTAACACTTATCAAAGGCAGCTCCCCAAAGACATCACAAATGGCTATTCTTTCCGCCAAATATATGCTGAAGAAATGACCAAACCAAACTGTAACAAGTAAGAAAAGTACAGTGGGGCATAACTGACTGTAAGAGGCCCTGTACCAGTGCAGGTCGCCTTATGACCAAGCACATGATCACTTCTCACTGCACGAATAAGTGCCTTATAAAACATTTTTTTATGTATGAAAAGAAAAGGGGGGTCGTTCAAATTCAATTGCTTATAAAATCGTTATTTATTATTCGATTTTGATGAACTTTTTGGATTTTGACTAAGAGGAACATAATCTCTATAATAGCACACTCCATTTTTTTTGTGCCGAAGAAATTTTTTGCCTTGGTGGTGATTTTATGGGGAAGAGGGGGAGGGTCAAAATTTTAAAATAAACTTGTAAAATTCCGGAGCAGTCCTAGTCGAATGCAAAAAACACGAAGTCTCTATCTATTACCGTTTCTGAGATCCTTTCGTTCATACAGACGAACAGACGGACAGACGGACATGGCTATATCGACTCCTCTATCACTCCTGACCATAATGGGGGTAACTTTGGGGGATTCTCCGACCATTATGTCTACCTGTTACATACATTTGCACCAAACCAATAGGCTCTTGTACCTTCGGTACAGGACCTAAAAACGCAACTGGTTGTTCACCAATCGAACGAAAAGGTTGGTGTAATTGTACCATCAGGATGGCTTCCTGAATATTGTTCTGAGAACTGACAAATACGCTAAATGCATTGAAAGCCTTCTGACAGAAATGAACAATCCAATAATTGGACGCTGGTGGTGGCAAACTTTGACTGTTCTGGTCATAAATTTATTCTCAGTAATGTTTTTTGCCAAACATCGAAATTTCCAGCTATACAAATATCCATCTATCCCAATAGATCGTTTTAACAACAATTGGTCATCCCAGGTTTCACTTTTAGTTCAAATCGGAAGAAATTTCTTTACCCTCCCAACGCCAATGAACAAAATGTCGAATTTTTCCCTACTTACCGGAGAAATCAATCCTCCGTTTGGATACTTGTCCTTTGGATACTTGTTTAAAATTGAAGAGTATTCGAAAAGTCCATTTTTTATGTACATGCTGCACACCTAAACATAGACATTCTACCCTAATCTCGAAAATACATACAACTTATTTAAAGAAAAATCGTTTGAAAATTAATTAAACACAATTTATTTCAAAGATCTTTTTCTAAGAAAAACTATCACCAAATCTTGCAAACTACTCGAACGAAGAAATGTTACAAAACACTAAGATGGAATATATTTCTTAATTTAATTAATTAGCCGAATGAAAGTGTTTCCAGACTTTAAAATCCCAAAAGGTTATACAAAACTCATAGATAAAAAGCCAAACTTCAGCGTAAGTGAACCGCAAGGAACTTTAACCACAATGCAGAGCAAGATTCGCACTTCACCTACTTCCGAGCGGCTTAATTTGCAAATGTGCTACAGGAGAATAAAAAGCAACAAAAAAGAAAAAAATAGATAGAAACGTAAATAACTCAAAAGCATTTATTTAAAATAGAGAAAACCGAGTAATGTTTCGTGCTTTTTTTTGTATTTTTTTTGTATGTGTATACATGGCAAAAACTTACAGCAAACCACTTTAAAAAGCAGCGCACGTAAAAGCAACAACCAGTCAGGCAGTCAGGCAGCCATCCTTGAAGCCATGCAGCCAGGCGAAATGCTAAGAGCAGACTATACCAGATGGAGGAGGATTATGTGTGGGATTAGAACAGCGGAACTGAGTGCGTTACAGCAGCTTGAAGTAAGTTTTACTTTTTATTTTTTTTAGGTTGCTGTAAAAGTAAAACGCATAAAAAATTCATTTGGCTTAAAAACATCATCCTGCTGGCCATACCAAAAAGAAAGAAGAAAAAAAAAATAAATGTGCTGGCAACACTAAATTAGAAGCGGAGAGCGCAAAAAATGTTTATAACTTAAAGTAAGAATCACCTGTAAGAGAAAAATCATGTCGAAATTGATATAAAGTCAGGTGGCGCGTGTCCATTATACGCTTGGTGGTTGCGGCACGAAATCCAAAAAAACAAAAAAAGAATTTAGGTAGCTACACATTAGACTGACAGCTTAAGATACTTGTAGACCGTGCCGCACGCACAGGATGCGCGTAACGCATAATAAAAACAACAACTAAAACAATACAAATTTGCTTACATTGCACTTGAGGCAAGGCAACGAGCCTTCAACTTCGACTGGAAGTTGTACGCCAACGGAACAGCGGAAATTGCGGCCTATTGTCTATTGATGACTACGAATTCGGAAGTGAAGTGAAGAAAGCACTTCAGCAGCAGCAGTTGGCCTAGGTTGTAGCATACCTACAACATATAAGCGGCATTGGCGGTTTGCATGCCACATGCGGCATGTTCAATCGGAACGCTGCTTGCTTCGTCAATGGTTCGGCATTTTGTCAAAAAGCGCACGTGAACTATTAAAATCACTTAAGTGCAATTCATGTCACGTTCGACTTACAAATACGTGTATACATATAGCGTATATTCTGTCTCGCTCTCGCTTTATTTCAGTATTGCTATTTCACTCTGCATTGTGCTCTGCCTGCATTTGAAGTTCTATTCAAGCATGTTTGTGGCAGATAAATTGACTTGTGCCACAAGTCTGTTTTGAATGTGCAGCAGCAGCAGCAGCAGCGCAAGGTAGTTAGTTGATTTGAATCGCCATCGAAGCGTATGAAGGACGTTTTGGACATGTTACACAATGGATTTGTTTGGGTTAGTATGAACTATTTGGTACGCTACATTAGATCAATTTATATAAAATTAAATATACTATAAACATGAACACGCAAAATCACAGTTTCTCAAGTTACTTGAATCAAATTCCGTCAGTCAGTGAGAGCCTGGCTGAAGATTGGAATTTAACCATTCCTGATTGGGTTATCTTGAGGCTTCTTGGCATATGTTGCTCCTAAAATTTATTGCACTTCCATCCACATAAATGCCAGCTCACGCAACATTTCATTTATGTTAACTATTTATAGAAAATGCATAGATTGAAGTCATCTCCTGCGTTGAGAATAGTTAATATGCAGGAGCAGTAGATTGTAAATGAAGATTTTTCAAATAAATGTTTCTTCAGTGATTTCGGTTCTTCTCGCTGAGCGCGAAAACCTGCCAAACTGTTGGAGTTTTGAAAATTAATATCAAATATAAAAGGATGCCTCTTGACCCACAAAATTTACGCATTATATAGACGAGACATCATGTTTTTCGAAACCATGTAGGTGTAAAGAAGAAAAATAAGAGAATAGCACCTTGAACCATATCGAATCCACGCATCTAGGTCGAGAGCATATGGAACTAAGCTACAACGATACCCTAGACATCGAAGGCTTCGCTGTAATGCATTCCGCATTGATGCGCTATGATCGTATGATAAAAAACTTTTTATACCCTGTATCCGTTGACTAAACAGGTACTTTAGGTTTCTGCAGGTATATATATTCTTGATCAGCTTCCAGAATTTCGTTCAGTATTAAGAGTCGAGTAGATATACACATCACCGGCTGTCTGTATGCACAACGAGAGCTTGGATACTACAAGATATAAAGCCTTCAAGTATGAAGGTCTAAGAGTCTATCAGATCCAGTTGTCTATCCAGTTGTACTTCTTTAGCTAACTATTTTTCAATGCACGAGCCAACCCCTACCAAAGAGCTAGTCCCCATGAAAATAACTCTTTTCTTTCTGAGTTTTTGTATGAAAAATTTATTATTGGTGTTCTACTTTATTTTAATCCTAATGATTAGAAGCTATAGCCCCCATATAAATCTGTCCCTCCTTTCTGACTTTTTGTAAGAAAAAAAGGTTTTCTTTTTTCAATTAATTTAGTTTAAAAAAATCCATATTTGGTCTATATTATGTTAATTCGAATAAAATGTTCCATAAAGGTCCAGGTCAGATCAATTGAAGGGATAGGCCCCTTACAGATCTGTCCTTCTATTCTGAGTTTTTGTAAGAAACAAATTTTATCGTTTCTTTGTTAATATAGTCTAGCTTACGTTAAACTTAAAAATATATTCCATATAGATCTAAATGGTACCACTAAAAGGGGCAAACATTATAGAAATATGGCCCTCCTCTCTAGGTTTTTGTATGAAAACAAATTTGTTGTCTATGTGTAACGAGGCTAAAATTGGTGTATGTACCGTCATAGCTATTTAAATTTAATATGTGAGCCCAGAACGGACCACTAAAAGAGGTAGTAGCTCCCCCCCGAATTTTGGTTCAAGGGAGTATTGGGAAATTTGAATTCGAATGTACTCATCTGCTGTTTTATTTCTTGTTTTTGCTCACCTATTGCAAAGATTCTATGTCGAGATTCTGTATTTACCAACATGTATATAATTTCACCATGCTGTGGTGAGTTATCTAAACAGTATTAACCACCATGTGCATAATTTCACCATGCTGTGGTGAGTTATCTAAACAGTATTAACCACCATGTGCATAATTTCACCATGCTGTGGTGAGTTATATAAGCAGTATTGACCACCATGTGCATAAATTCACCATGCTGTGGTGAGGTATCGAAACTAATGTTTTTTGTTTGTTTGTTGTAATTCCTTAATATGTACTTTAATTTTTATAACTTAAAATAATACTCCTAGTCTGGAGAATAGGGCGAAAACAAATGCCCTCCAACGACTTCTATCAACTGCTAGGGCTCTTAGTTCACTCCAAGTTGCCCTTTACCCGATTTCAGAATGCATAGTGCGAATTTATGTTTGCCTTGGATGACCTCTCTGACGGCTGCCTTGTGGGTTCCACTGGAAGGCCATCTTCGCAATGTGGTCGGTTCTCCGCGCAAGTTGTAACCTATCCACTTCCACTTGCATCTTTATATTTCAATATGGTTAGGTTCAGTGTTTGTTGCTTGCCATAGGTCAGCGTTTGAGATTGTTTCTGGCCAGAATATACGGCAGATAATTCTTAGACATTTATCAGCATTGCCCAAATACGTGCAGCGGAATCTATCGCTGCACCTCCATCCGCTGTAATATAACTGCCAAGATAGGGGAACTTCTCAACATTTTCGATGGTGACAATGGTGCTGTCGCTGAGTTCAACCATCAGTGAGTTGATTTTCAGACCTATTGCACGAACATTAGCTTCTAGACTCCGAAGCTTCGCTGACAATTAAAGGTAGTTTTTGTTGGACAGCGATTTTGTTGGACAGCAATTTTAAAAGAAGATTCTTAAGGTTTGTACTGTTGTCCAACAGGTTAATAAAGAGTTGATTGGCATGAAGCTGATGTTGCTCGATGTGCCAATGGTAGATCTGTCTATAGTACAATATAAATCTGCTGTTCTTGTTTTGGCAAAATGTGGCCACTAAACCATTCAATCTGTGAGAAGTTAGACAGTAAAGCGCTTTATTTATTCACCACTCATAATTCATTTATTTTTTTCTCGAATATATTTATTGCTACTTAATAGTTTGATCTCTTTAGGCACTACATTGCAATTATTTTCCGAGAGTAAACTTTTATTAAAAAAATCAATTCAACATGTTTTACCTTGAAACAACTTGAGTGTTCACTACTCCCACTTTAATTTGTTTTTCTCCACACTTTCTTGCATTTTTCCATCAAGCCAAAGGCAGATTAACACACTTTTATAAACTTTTCATTTTCCCATTTCATTTTCACGACAATCCAATTAATTTATGTAAATTCGAATGACCCAACTGACATATACTTCAACCAGTAAATTGATTGATTGACCTTGAACAAAAATAAATAATTAATATGCAAATTAGTAAGGAAAAATAATGAATAGATATTTATTTGAACACACAAAATAAACAGAAGTGAAGAAAAAAAAATGCAGTTAAATAAAATTAATAAATTTATAATTATTTCAAATTTTAATTATTTTATGCGTTGGTTTTATAGTTAGTAATTAAATGTATGCAAGCAAACAAATGCTAAAAATTAATCAAAAATTATTTTTGCAAAATCAATAAACAATACTTTGATTGCGAATTAGGTCGCACGCACACAGACATATGTTTGCATTAAGTTACTACTTTGGTAAATAAATATTTTATAGAGGAAATAATCAGGTTAGATAAATTTCAATTTGTACGAAAATAAATTTTAAATAAATAGTTTTCCAATTTGTATAATGTGTTTATTTACTTATGTGGTATGAAATTTAAATAATATTTAATTATTTATATTAAATTTAAATAATGAAATAATAATATAAATGATTTTTTCCCCCCAAAACTAAACAAGTCAAGTGGCTCATTAGGCTGAGAAGAAAATATATACACTGACCTTGCATAATTGTCCACTGGGAATAGTGTACAAAAAAAAAAAAGAATTGAACTTGCCAATAAAATAAATTAAATGAAAATAGCAAAAAAAAAAAAAAATGAAATTTACTTCATGCATAAATTCAGTTGCCTCTTGAGATATAATATCTATATGAAAGCAAATTCAAGAGCCAAAAGGCAACACGTATAGTAGATATTTTTTTTTTGTTTTCATTTTCTTATATTTCATACAAGTACCAAAAATTAAATCCCATATGCATTTTACTGACCAACGACCGACCACTTCTCCAATCAAAAACCACAGCACATCACAGCACAGCAAATGTATCTAGATACATTTGCGTTTGTAAGCCAAGGCCAATAAGCAAAGCATTGCTTATTCTACTTTTTCATATTATTTCGGCTCAAGAATTGTGCAAAAAATGAAGCATGTAATATGCAAACATTTTGCCATTCATCAGTAATAGAAAACTAGCAAGAAAATGTAACTTTAGAGCAAAAAAGCAGTAGACACAGATAACATAGCAGGACTATAGTGTAGCGTAAAAAAAAAATCGAAAAAAAAACCAAATCGAAGAGCAAGGCGCAGCACAAAAAGGCTAACCCACTTTAAGTAGATGTTTCAATCGAAAATAAATTGATTTATGCAAATTGTTGCAGTTGAAATAGTAGAAGATGCAGTGTACCACCTATGCAACAAGGCTGCAAAGAATATTGGCAGTTCGATACATATATATGCATATATAAAAACTATATAAAAAATATTTGTAGCAGACTATATAGGACTGCTTAAAATGTTATACATTGCAAGAAAATTTGTAGATATAAAATGTTAAAAAATATCTTCTTATGAAATATGTGCTGCATGTAGGGTATTAAATAGTCCAGCAACTTGTTATTTTAATTTTAAGAGCATTATATAAAGCAGTCTACTCTGCCCTGCATCGGCATGGAACCATAAATTTGTATAGTTCATATATACTTCTATCGATCCATGTTACTTACCTACTTACATAAATGGCTGTCAACCGTTTACCGGTCATGGCCGCGTCTAGGAAGATGTGCCAGCCTCCATTGTCGCGCTGGCGCCAGTCGTTTTGAATACTAAGTACGGAGAGTTTTCACCATACCTGATCATTCCAACGCGTGCCCGGTCATCCTATATATCGTCGTACTCCAATCAAGTTTGGGCCCCCCATGTAAGTCATGCGTGCTGGAGTTCTTTCATCCAGCCAAATGCAGCCGCTGGAATTTTATGCACTGGACTATGGCAACCTCATCGAATAGCTTGTACAGCTGACGGTTCATACGGGACCTAAACTCGACTCTAATAGGACCGAAAATACTGCGAAAAATCTTCCTCTCGAAGACTTCCAACGCTGTTTCATCTGATACAATCACGCTCCATGTCTCTACGCCATTCAATTTCATTTTTGTCTTTCGAGAGAGGGCTTTACTTCTCATTTGCTTGCTCAGCCCAAAAAAGCATCTGTTTGAAAGCGTGATTCTTCGCCAGCTCTTCAGGCTGACGTTGTTGTAGCTTGTTATCTCGGATCCAAGATATACGAAGTTTTCTACAACATTGAAGTTGAAATTCTCCATCGTCACTGTCCGTCCAAGACGCGATGACGGAGTGCGAGAAGATACCAAGTACTTCGCCTTATCTCATTCACCGCTAGACTCAAGACGCGAGACTGTTTTTCAATCTTGCTGACTTGCCGTTGATCGGCGTAAGAGAGCAGCATCACTTCCTTTTGGAAGATCGAGCCCGACATACTCCGTATGTACGGACACTGGCGTAGGATGTATTCCCTCAGAAAATTGAAAAATCGCACGACAGAGCATCGCCCTGCCTGAAACCGCTCTTGGTATCAAAGGGGTAGGAGAGGTTTTTCCCCACTCTGACAACGCTTTGTTTGCGAGATAGCGTCGTCATGCAAAGACGGTCAGTCTTTGCCGGGATACGTAGTGCATCGTAGGGCGTCGAAAAACTTCGATCGTATTGGCGTGTCGAAAGCGGTTTTATAGTCGACGAATGCTGGTGTGTGTCTTTGTTAAACTCTCGGGTCTTTTCCAAATTTTGCCGTGATGTGAATATTTGGTCACTGGTCGACCTTTTTGGTCTGAAGCCACACTGATATCGTCCTATCAGCGAATCCGTATATGGCTTTAGCCTATTACACAATACGCGCGACAGAATCTTATATCAAATGGAAATAACTCATATACCGCGGTAGTTGGCGCAAACAGCGGGTTCTCCTTTTTCAAAGATAGGAAAGAGAATACTGAGAGTCCAGTCATTGGGTATGCGTTGATCGGACCATATGTTGCATAAAAGCTGGTGCATACTCCTAACTAACTCTTCGCTGCCGGTCTTGAATAACTCAGCTGGCAGCACATAAGCGTCTGCCGCGTTGTTATTTTTCAGCTTTTTAATAACCGAATCGGTCTCGTTATAGTCCGGTGGCTCTACAATAGTGCCATCATTAACTGGTGGTTCCGGTGTCATTTCTCTGTCGGCGGAATTCTCTGGAATTGTCTGCAGTGGCATTGCGACACTCCTCGTTGTACCAAGAATTCTTCACAGGTTTTGTATAACCAATGACATCCTTGACAGTCCTATCCATGGAGCGGGTTATATCTTTCCACTGTTCACATATCTCTAGAGAAGACGGAGAGTTTTTCCGGAGCAGTCGGGAGAGTGTGTTTGAGAAGGCTGCGGCGGTCTGTTCTGATTGCAGCTTGCCGACGTCTAGCTTTCGTTGTATGTTGGAACGTGCGGCGTGCACTACGCTGAGCCTACTGCGTACTTTGGTTGCGACAAGATAGTGGTCCGAGTCAATGTTGGGACCACGTAACGTTGGCACGTCAATCAGAACATGATCAATTTGGTTGCGAGTGCGTATGATCAGGACTCAGCCATTTAGCCTTGTGTATGTTAAGGTGTTGAAATCTGGTACTACCAACTACCATGTTCCGAGCTGCGGCGAAATCGATTAGCCTCTCTCCATTATTGGAGGTAGTGTCGTGAAGTCTAAATTTTCCGACGGTTGGGCCAAAGATTCCTTCCTTCCCAATCTTGGTGTTGAAATCGACAAGCACGATTTGGACATCGTGTTCCAAGCGCTCGTAGCAGACTTTCGCATCGTCGTCTTTCACTTCCATTGAACTTACAAATCTTGCAGCTGTAGTAGACGTCGGATCTCTCGGATTGCGGTGATGTCAGCCTTGCATCTTTCGAGGACATCAACCAGCTGGATATTTGCACCATCCCAATCACCACACTTCAAGTGTATAGCCGCAAATCGTGATCATCATAGGGTTCCTTCCGCGGCTTTCTGTTAGTTTTCATTGGAGATATATATTTTACAGTGGCGAGTCCCAAGCCCAGCGCACCAACCCCTAATTTACAAAGTTGAATTAAGGGGAGGGGGTTTTCGCCTTCTCACTGCTGTTCAGAGGCTACCCAGAAGATACGTGTCCTAACGGACGTGAAACATTGTTGGCCATATGAAAATAAATTCCAAAGCTGAGCGGATAATTACTTAAAAGTTAAATTAAAAAAGTTAATTTTCAAAGCATTTCACATTTCATTTTAAATATTTCGACAATATATAAACTATTCGATTGCAAATGCTCATAGATCAAACGTCAGTTCAGGCATTACTTCTTTGGTACAACTTTATAAGGAAGCTGATCCTTTGATGCACACATCCAAACACATGGACCAGCCGAACCGACTGGTACTACGGCATTGCCCACACTTGAGTCTACTAGTGCAAGTACCGTGCACCTGAGTCATTTGTTCAGCTTCATCTTGAGCTTGAGCTTTAAATAAATTAATTAAACAAAATTAAAAATGTTTATCATTTCAAACTTACCAGCTTCTTCATCCCCCAAGCTGAAGGCAAATAAGCAGAAGCTTAAAAATAGAACCAGAACTGATGCGCATCTCTAAGATTTCTCAAGATTTGGTATATAACTGAATGATTGTTTCGTCAAATGGCGAAGCGCTTTTATAGCTAAATATGCGAAATTTGTGGAACTAAACGCATTAAGCGTGCAAATTGGCAAAACTAAATAAATTTTTTATGATTGAATGCGTGAAAAGCAAACACATTTTCTTTCGAAAATTCGGAAATCAGCGGAAGGTTTTTTTTTTGAATACTATTCCTTAGAGGGGTTGCTCGTCATTGAGATATTAAATATTTAAACATGAAGGCTCTATCTTTTAAAGTGCCCCGATTCTTGTTGCTTATAACCTGATAGAGGAGTAAGCCTGCTACTTATGTTGGTGATTCTGAAGAAGGAATAGTAGAATCTAAATATATCTAAATATTGAAGCCTATAACTCTTAAAGTCTTCTAGCTCTCCATGTCCATATTGTCTGCCAGACAGACGGACATAAGAGCATGTCTATATCAATTTTCATATGACTACTGATCAAGAACATATATAATTTATGGGGTCTGCCTTACATGCTTCTACCTGTTACATAGATTTGCATAATAAGGTCCTGTACCGAAGGTACAAGAGCCTATTGGTTTTGTAAAAATGTATGTAATAAGTACAAATAATGGTCGGAGACCCACCATAGTTTCCCCCATTATGTTCATAAGCGATAGAGAAGTCGATATAGCCATGTCCGTCCATCCGTCCACATGAACGAAAGAATCTTGGAAACGGTTATAGATAGAGACTTCGTTCTTTTTGCATTCGACTAGGACTTCTCCGGAATTTGAGGAGATTGCATAAGCTAGGGAATCACTTTTAATGTATTTGTTAGGAAAGGTTGAAGATGCTGATCTGGTACAGGTCCGAATTCGACCCATGCGTTTGGTCTTTAGAGTGTCATAAAGCAACAAATAAACTTTGGATGCTAAACACATCACCTTTCTTTTCGTCGCGCAGTCTAATAAAAGGAGCTTAAGTTCCATACGCACATGTAGTATAGTAGAACTGTGCACACTTAACGCACATCACACACAGCTACAGCTTACTTGGCTACGCGTTTATGGAATTGTATGTGCTGACACTGCTTCAGTTATAAGAAAGATGTATGGCATTAATAAAAACTATCCGAGAACAAAGAAGGCATAGCTACAGCTTGCTTCGAAGTGTGCTGATAAAACTTCACTGATATAAAAGAAGAAACGCAAAAGCACCTGGTAACGACTCAATGTGGTGCAGATAGCTTCGCTATAATATATTTCAGCTCGTTTTATATTGCAAAAAATAATACAATTTCTATGAAACTATTTCATAAATATTTTATAGACATGCTGCTAATATCAAATGGGTCAGTTGTGGTCAGTTTTTAGAAACTCTGAAACTAATGAAGAAAACTAAATCAGTCACTAATATTCGAAAAAAAGCAAGAGTAACAGAAAGAGTTAATCATACTTTTTACTTCTTTTCGAGACGATGCTGGAGATAGAGGAGGTATGATAGAGATATACAGAGAGATGTTGTAAGGGTCGCTTGTTTCTTGGTTTGAGTGAAGATTTTTTGAAGCCTTTGTTTTAGGCACTGCCCCACCTCACAACCTTTCCAACACACTAAGAAAAAGCGAATATGTTGTGTCTGAGGCAAGTCAATAGTACTATACGGTCTTACTTTAGCCTATTTATATATAGAAATGAGGAAACACAACGATGCGCCTTGCAATGTTGTGTAAGAAAATAGATACTAAGACTGTGAGATACTTTCTAACACATAATTACTTAAAAAGTTAAATTAAAAAAGTAAAAAAATAATAACTTTTAGCACATTCAATTTTAATGGATTCTTTTCAACGCATTTTACATTTCATTTTAAATAGTTTGCCAATATATAAACTATTCGATTGCAAATGCTCATAGATCAAACGTCAAATCAGACACTAGCCCGATGTCTCTATTTTAGAAACCGTTGGATCTCGTGGTCTTTGTACACAAATCCAATAGCATCGACCAAGTGAACCGTCTGGTACGCGGCACTCCCTCACGTAACCTCCCGGGCAAAACGCAGGCCAGCTTCTAGCTTCTTCTTGAGCTGGCGCCTCATTTGGAGCTGCAGCTTGAACTTCTTTTGAAGCTGGAGCTTGAACTTCATTTGATGGTTCAGCTTTAAATAAATTAATTAAACAAAATGTAAAATGTTTATCATTTGAAACTTACCAGGTACATAATCTCCCAAGCTGAAGGCGAATAAGCAGAAGCTTAAAAATAAAACCAAAACTAAGCGCATCTCTAGATTTCTCAAGATTAGGTATATAACTGAATGATTGTTTCATTAAATGGCGAAGCGCTTTTATAGCTAAACATGCGAAATTTGTGGAACTAAACGCATTAAACGTGCAAATTGGCAAAACTAAATAGATTTCTAACAATTGAATGAGTTAGTTCCACTCCAATCGGAATATTTATGCTCCCTCCCTTAGCAGGTTACCTCGCTAGTCTTAGCTTTTTAGAACTACAACAATTTTGTGTGCTTGTTGTAGATTATTTGTGCATTGGATTATCTGTTTATCGATTATCTGCTTAATGCAGTTGTCTGTATATGAACGAATCTTGAGATCTCGCTTTGCCAGTTCAGTTATTCAGTCGCAATATCTTTGAATTTACTGACTACTATGCAACACTGAACAAGGCAATAGTCCACGTAGCTGTTGCAAAGGAGCCTAACAAACCGAAAAAAGATGAACCGTATAATATGGAATGAGGCAGCACTGGAGTATTAACAAAGCAATAACATTTAATCAAAATTTGCTAAATATTTTGAATGTAAAAATTTTTAATAATTTTTCATTTTCTTTTACAATTTTCTTTTCTCCTAAAAATTTTCTTCTCATCACAATGCCAATACAATGCAGCGCAAATCTTCATGGAGCATTTTTGTCTTGCAATATATGGAAGTGACAGCACTGAATATGTGCGTCAGTTCAAGAAAATTTGTTTAGGTGACCAGAAGTAATAGAAGAAGATAGAACAGCGCATTTAGCATGGAAATAGTTCTTCGAGCGTGCAACTTCATTGTACAAAATGAGGGTAGAATGGCTTGCAAAAAGGCGTTGGAAGTATTAGACTTACCAAATAATCGTTTTCTATATGGAGTTACCATCCGCTGAAATCAGACAAACGCTTCCAGTGATAACTTGCTCAACTTCAGAGTTTTGTAGCATAGTAAAAAAAAAAAAAATACATTTAACCAGGATCATGAACAGCAGAACGATTCAAGAAATTGGCAAAACTATTCAAATATATTGGGAAACCCTCATTAAAGTCACAAAATATTTAAAAACATTTATTGTACCGACTTTCTTACAGATTTACAAATAATTTGACAAGTGCGAGCTGCAATGCCCTCTTTGCAGGCTTTTACATAACCCTCTGGACAGGAGATAAAAAATCGAGCTAAAAATTAAAAATTAATTAAAAATAGTTCAAAACGACATACTTATGAGGTTCGCTTACCGTTTAAATTTGAGGCATATAAAGTAAGGATTAATAAAATTAAAATAATGAAACGCATGTTTAATAATTTTTAGTTCTAGAGCTTAAGCGACTGTTTCGTTCGAAGAACTAAAAATTATTAGTGTGGAAATTGGCAAAAAAAAAAAATCGTCGAACTTTAATCAATTCGATATAAAGACTTGGAACTTAACTGATTGTGGACACTGATCGTCACATGATTATATATGCTTACTGTCGTCTTCAGTTAACATTATATTCCATAATAATAATTTTTAGTCAATAGATAATATTTTTTTAATAAAAATTACTATCCGAACCCTTCATTAATATTTATTTACGAAAATCTTTACTAGGTTGGACAAACAAATAATTAAACATTCTCCAACAAAGTTTTTGTTTACCGAGAAACAAAACAAAATTAAGTTTAAAAAATACAAACATGCCACACATATGCCTAAATTTTATAAAAAGCCTAGAAAGTCTGGCAGCATATTTTCTTTCTGTTTAAGGCAATTTTTCTTCTTAGAAAAAACAAACACTCAAATAAAAAATAATTATAGCCAGACATTGAGATGAAAAATCAGAAAATGGAAAAATAAGCAGAATTTTGGAAAATATGGAAATTCTATTTCCGAGCAGCTCATTAGCGTGCGCCGTGCCTAAGTGGCGTGCGTAATTAATTAAAGCGAGAAACAGCAAATCAGACTGAAAATCAAAATAAAAATAAATTAAAATTAAAAATGAACACGTTGAAATTTATAAACTCAACAAATGTAGCGCAATTAATAAGTGCGGCAGATTTGTCTTGTATGCTTTTTGTATTTATTTATTTTTGATATTTTTCTTGTACACTTTAGTTGTACCAAGGAAATGTGGTATTTTGCTTTGTCTAGAAGGTATGTAACATATTGAATAAGTGGAAGTAGCACAATCAATGAAGTTATGGTGTTGAATTTTTATATTAGAAAATTTAGCAACTTCAAACTTAAAGTTAAAATAATTTTTAGGCATTATTAAACAGTTACAACTGCGGAAGATTTCTTAAAAAACAGTTCTGATTTTTGGAAAAATTTTTGTTCTACGACCAATGGAATATAATTTTAAATATATTTTGTGGACTTCATTAGATACAATCAGCAGATAACACCATCATTCACCATCTGCTGCTTATAAAGGATGCAACGTTTTAGTTAAAATTGCGAATCTAATAGACATAAAAGGTGAAAATCCGTATCAGGACTATATACTTGTTGGATGAATCACTGCACAGGAAACAACATGCATCTAGATCAGCTAGATCCACCGAAACTGCTCTATACAAATTATATTCCTCAATCCAAGAGGGTCTAAAAGACAAAAATACAGTTATTTGGACATTGAAGGTGGTTTTGACAACACATCTCCTACAGAAGTTGCAAGTGCACTCAACAGTAGATATATTCTCTACTCGTACTAGATGGGTAGTACAACTACTAAACTCAAGGATAGTCGTGTAAAATCTTTTCGTTAAAAGTTTTGCACTATTCCCTCTTCTGTAGAGCGTTTTAGTGGAGGAAATTTCAAACTCTCAAATATATAATGAAATCAAATGCCAAGACTATGCTGATGACATAGCAAATATCTGCAGAGCGAATATCAAATCAAAATAGACATCAAGATCATACGAACTTGGTGCTTCAAAGTAGGAATGTGTATCAAACCAGCTAAAACTTTAATTATTTGAAATTATTCTAGGAAGTATAAGTTGAAATCACTCAAACAAATAGCTTTAATGGCACTTTGATAGAACTTTCCAAGGAGATTAAATACCTGGGATTGATTTTTGAGCAATGTACAACAGAGACGATTCACTTAGAACATAAAGTGAAGAAAGATGATATGCAGAGTCATTGCTAGAAAGATTTAGTCCAAAAATATTTAAATAAATGTATCTCACAATATTCAGTCCTTTGGTAACATATGATGCCATTGTATGTGCGGATAAGGATAAACTAAAGCCAGCAAACAACTGAATAGAATTAAGAGGTTAGCTTGTGTAAATATAACAGTGACAAGGTGAACCTCTTATGTGGCTCAATACAAATACAAGTAAGGAAATTTCAGCCGGGCGTAACCGACTGTAAGAGGCCCTGTACCACTTCAGGTCACCTAACAAACACATTAAATGTTTCCCGAGCTTATGACCAAACACATGACCACTTCTCACTGCGCGAATATGAATGAAAAGGGGGGTCGTTCAAATACAATTGCTTATAAAATCGCCATTTATTATCCGATTTTTATGAACTTTTTGGATTTGTGCTTAGAGGGATGACATCTTTATACGGTATGGTATACTCCATTTTATTTGGGCCTAAGAAATTTTTAGCCTTGGGGGTGATTTTATGGGGTAGGGGGGAGGGTCAAAATTTTAAAATAAACTTGTAAAATTCCGGAGCAGTCCTAGTCGAATGCAAAAAACACGAAGTCTCTATCTATTACAGTTTCCGAGATCCTTTCGTTCATACAGACGGCTTGACGGACGGACATGGCTATATCGAACTCCTCTATCACTCCTGACCATAATGGGGGTAACTTTGGGGGTCTCCGACAATTAGTTTTTCCTGTTACATACATTTGCACAAAACCAATAGGCTCTTGTACCTTCGGTACAGGGCCTAAAGATAATAAATTTGTAATGGACTCACGAAGAGCAATTTAAGAACGTTTCACGTTTTCTTTAAAATTAAAATCACAAGTGACAGCAGTCATAGATGCTGTTTCGAAGAAGACGAAACTCCAGAGCATATTTTGGAGAATGGTCAGATTTAACCCTAACCAGGCACAAGTATCTTCATGGAAAATATCAAATAATAGAGAGAGCTGGGCAAACACTAAATTTTGCAAATCTCATGGCGTACCTCAAGGCGGCAGAGCTAGAGGAAGAATTGTATGTAGATCCTATATATCTTGCAAAGGTCACAGTATATACTATCTAATAATAATTATTAATAATTATTAACAGATAAACTTTTATAATGGATCTTGCAAGGCAATGAACGAGACTCACTGAAATTCTATTGAAATCCAGAAGGAGAACAACCGAAACAAAGTTAGAAACTTCTGAAACTGTATCATTCCTGAAGCTAGCAATATCATATTATATTATATTAGAAAGTAGTCGAAACTTGATGGTTTCGTATGACAGAAAAACCTGAGGAATCGATATTTTTGAAGTGACTTTCAATTGCATTTATTATTGTAATATGGGTTAGATAGTGAGAACTTAGAAAAGGTAACCACGGTTAGTCTGCCACTACTTGTGATTGCGACAAAATTTTAGAAAGTGTCAATAAGTTCTCTTTGATCAAGATTACATGGACCCTTAGAGTTTCAATATAAGACAACACGTGCTATGTGTATTCTGAGCATATGTCCAATTCAATTCCAACTTGGTGTCTTTAGTTGTAGCTCCATGGGTATAATATTTGCCCGGCTCAAAAGCTGCCAAAAATTGTCTAGAACATATCTTATAAAATGATTTGCTTAAGCTTGCAGTTTCCTAAGGGTTACACGATTAGTGCTCCATATTGTGGATTCACATAGCGAAACCTACACTATTCTG
Source organism: Leucophenga maculata (assembly GCA_035044805.1). Classification (NCBI taxonomy): domain Eukaryota; kingdom Metazoa; phylum Arthropoda; class Insecta; order Diptera; family Drosophilidae; genus Leucophenga; species Leucophenga maculata. The sequence continues at coordinate 577,240 of JAWNNP010002837.1, read as the reverse complement.
CTTTTAAAAAACCGCAGTTTGATGGGTATGGAGATAATGTTTTTTTTGTTCTCCTATCATACGATTATATGTCCACATAACAGCCACACTCACTCGATATTGTTTGGTATAAGTTATTAAACATCTGATTTTCTACAATCATTAAAACTCTAAATTCATTAGGAAGTAACATCTTTCATTCTTTTTAAAATTGTCAAGATCAACTCTGGATTACCTAATTAGCGCCATCCCATGGAGAAGTCTGCACGAACTAATTACGGATGAACGCTTGCCGAAGTCTTCATGAGTCTATCAGTTCTTCTCCATAGTATTCCTTTGGCAATAGGACCAATATATGTTTAACTGAGGATAATTGGGATAAATTATTAAAGAAATGTTTTAATCTCTGATTATATTATTCATACATAAACTCAATGAAATATAATTGGACTACTCTTGTTCAAAAAATTCGTCCGTTCTATTTAATTCATCCGTGCTAAAATAGACATATTTGAAGACATTTGTTGATCAAAATCTTCGCATCAAAACTTTCTTCTGAACAATATATTTTCTTCTTCACTGTTTAATTTGCAATTATCCAATCGAAACTGCTGTATAACTAATTTCAAAACATTTTACTACATGATTCAAAGTCTCTGCCACGCATATGCTTTATTTATTCAAGAGCATCGTTTAGCAACTTACCTAATCACAGCCTTCGATATGTAAATTTGTTCCTCCTCACTGCCACTATTATCATTCCCTGCAAGCATGTGTAGTGTACTTAAGCTTTCAGCTATACTGCAGTCAACATATGCATACTCTTCATCTTTTTTTTAAAATATTTTTTTACCGTGATTTATGGCAATACAATTAATCAGTGTTTGTATGTATATCATTACAAAAATATACTCTATATAATTTTGTATACGACTATATATATTATTTTTAAGTTGTACATCAGCGCAGCAGCATGTTGCATGCAACAGATAATTATAATGAGCAACAGCAGTAGTAGCAGCAGTGGTGGCGTTGTTGGCGGTGGCAGCTTCCTTCCTACTTCTCGCATGCGATTTTTTATAATTTTTTATTTGAGTTGCAGCTTCTTCTTCAGCAGCAGCAGCAGCAGCAGTAAATATTTCTGCCACACAGCTGCTTGCTGCACGATGCCCCTTGCCGCTGTGGCATGCAATGAACGCGCTTGGCGTTAAATTTTCCAGCATTTAATTAAAAACATGTCACCGGTGTGCGGTGGCAACAATTTTCTTGTTATTCTTCAGTTTTTCCCTGTCGAATTTTGTTGTTGTGAACCTTTTTTTTTTTTTTTTTTTTTTGTAATATTTTTCTCCTGTTGTGCGTTGTAATAGTTTGCGCGCTTGTTACTCATATTTTCCGACATTTTTCCTTTGCATTCTATAAACTTTTATTTTGTTTATACACTGCACACGCAGTGTGTGAATGTGTTTATGCATTTTGTGTTCGAGTATGTAACAGCTAAAAGGTAGCTGAATATTTAGAGAATATTTACAACAAAAAATCATCAGAATACAACATGCTGACAGGAAGCATCATTAAGGAACTACTACATATGTCCATAACTGTGAAATGTTTCATAAATTATAATACTCCCAAAAACTAGCTAAAAATGTATGATCCTACAGACCTATTTACCTCTATTGTCCAGAAATCTTCGATCGATTTAAAACAATTTTAATAACTAAGCGATTTATTCCTGACCATCAATTTGGACTTCGTCGTATATAGAAGGCAAACAAAATTCTTCACGATGTCGAAAAAATATTTGACAAGGGGTGTCATAACAGATTACTGAACAAATACTTGGGTACATGGAAAATAGTGAGAAAAGGGAGAGGCGAGTATAAATTTAATATGTACGTCAAAAAAAAAACCCTTAAGATGCCATTCATTATTGGCATCTTGGGACTCAAAAGCATATACAAGAGCTTTTTTTTCGGTCTACGGAGAACTATATTAATATATAATAACTTTGCAGCATACTTATTAAATTTGTATAACCTTTCTCGTTGTTAATAATGTAGGGTGCATGCAGCTCATTAGTTGGTGTATATTGTCTTGCTGTTCTTTTTGTATATTGCTCCACTTTAGTGCCTCCATACGCTTTATGCTACGCGTAGTTGCTGCGAATTGTTGATCGAGTGTGCGTCTGAAATTAAATTGAAAGTTTACTTTTATCTTTGTATGAAGTTCATAATTTCTTGATTTAATAATAGACCTATTTACAGTGTTGTTGTAGCAATTTATTATATAAAAATTAACAGAAAATTGCAACAAATAAATGCGAGTTTTGAGTGACTTCTTGCCGTGTTTCATTTAATTAAATATTGTAAAATGTAGCGAAGCTTTGTATGGAAGCTAGCACTTGGTATATTTATTTTATGCAAATTTTCGACGTGTAGCTTTTATAGTCTTTGGAATTAAATTTCACATCAGATTTAGCTTATATGCGACACTAATTTAAATTGTATTGCTAAATGATTGGACTGTGGAAATAATCTATACGTGTTGATTCGATCCGCACGAGAAATTCTGAAATTGTGGAACCTTGATATGAAGGTATCGCTTGGAACTCGGGCTATGTACATAATATTGAGCATTAAAAGATTTTTTGATAGAGATTTCTTAGCATGACCAGTTATTCAGCGAGTTTCTCTATTCTCGAAACTCCCAAAGAACTGAAGTGAAGTCAGAATGATCTTCACTTCTAAAATTGGGAAGATAGGCTAACGCTTATCAAAAGACTTTTGGATACATAATTTTCTCGTTTTTATGTTAAACGTTAGAATGACTGTTGAACCTATATTTAGAAGTCTAAGATGGAGCTCAACATTTTCTAGTAGAATTTGTAGGCCCTGCAGTAGCACGCCTTTGTTTTTCTTTTTTTGACAACCTTACCCGATGACGAGGTACTTTCGCTTCCCAAAATCAGCTAACATCAGCATGCGTTGGTTTTGAGTGATCAACTCCAAACTCTGTATGCTGAAAATAAGAAAGAAGGTCGCGTTAGGTACTACATAGGAAGGAGTAGCAACAACATTTAATGATGGAATTTGTGTCTTAACGATCTTCTTACTCGATGTTTTAAATATACACAAATTTTTGTCCTCTCTAAAAAGAAGTCTTGGCACTACCCTAAGATAGAACCAAAGGAACAACCTTGGGTTCAATTCACAAAAGAGTAAGCAGATGATGTTCTTCACAAAAACCAATAGTGCAGAAAAAGAGTGCAAAATGTCTGGCACATCACATGACTGGCAGTAAAAAACCAGACAAAGCTGATTGATGGTGACTATTGAATTTGGAAATGAAAACTTCGTATCATGACCAAACAAGGGGAATTACTGCATGCGAGAAGAAATCACCAGAAGAGAGTACGAGTTGCATCAGATGCTAACGTCTTCTCGGATTAACTGCCAAAGCATTTTTCATATCACATAAAAGATTTGTGTAGCGTATTTCAGATGGTAATATATGCAGTGTAGCTGTTGGCTAAACTGTTTAACATGCTGCAGAATACTCCCAGGAACATAGCAGATCGTAGACTGTCATGCCTCAATATTCCCGGATGAATATCAACCGAAACGAATAACTGATCTTTAACTCTTTAACACTTTAACTAGAATGCAGTGCTGTCAGGAGTACTCCACTATTAGAACTTCTTTCGTAGCTGTGGTAATAAAGAGGATATTAAAAGTATATGTTCTCCACATATTTTTCATGAGTTCTCCTTAAGATTAAAAGAATATATTCTTAATATATATTCCATGAGTTCAACTTATTTTATATATATATTCTCCATAGGTTTTTCATAAGTTCTTCATTTATACTTATGTTCTCCATATATGCTCCATGAGTTCTCCGTATATTTTTATATATTCTTTATATTTTCTTCATATATGCTCCATGAAATCTTCTTATAATCTTCTTCATTTATTCTATACTTTCCATATAATCTTTATATATTCTCTATATGTTCTCCATATGTTTCACATATGTTCTCCATATAGTCTTTATATGTTTCACCTTTTCTCGCTATATAATCTCTATATATTCTCCACATGATCTCCATAAATTCTTCATATGTTCTTTACAAATTCTTCAGAAGTTCTCCACATATTCTCCATAGAGTTTCTATATATTCTCAATATGTTCTATATACGTTGTTCATATGTTCTCCATAAATGTTTTCTATATAATCTCTAGACATGATCTCTATATATTCTTCATATTTTCTTCAAAAAATTTTCAGTACATCATCCATATGATCTGTATATATCCTCCATATATTATTTTTATTATCTCCATATATTCAATATATATCTCATCTATTCCCTCCATATAATTTGTATATATTCTTCAAATGATCTCCAAAAATTATACATATGTTCTTTATATGTTCTCCATATATTCTTCATATGTTCCTCACATGTTATCCACATGTTCTCCATTATTCCCCATATGTTCTTTATATGATCTCAAAGTGTTCTCCATGTGCTCTCTATATATTCTACACATATGATTAATACATTTGCATATGTCCTTCATATTCCGTATATGTTTGTATCCTGCAATGAATTTTCAAAATTGGTTTTTCTCTGTATTGTCTCCAATACACCTTTATCATTCCACATATGTAGTATATACGATCTCCATATATGTATTCTTTATGTATATTTGTTCTCCAAATATGCTCCATCAATTTTGAATATATACTTCATTTGTTGTTAACACGTTTCCATATGTTTTCCATATAAACTCTGCTAATAATTTTCCTAATTGGTGCTTCTTTGTATACTCACCTAATGTGGAGCATAATATCTTACAAGACCAATTAGATTAAAGTCCTCCATATAAAGCTCAAGCAGAACTTAAATTAGGTCCAATAAAGAAGAAATTAATATATTCTCCTCCAGAACTGCTAGATCAATAGTAAAGGTTCAGAAGACATTAAGGAACGCCGTCTGAATAGTTTAAAGTTGAAGAAAAGAGACATCAGTATGGGCCTAAGCTAGCGATGCACTGGGTCCTCTTACTCACGTGCGATTTGCAATATACTTTCTACACATGGCACACATTAAATATTATTAAAGACATCTTTCAATGTCCTTTTACTTTAATTCTAACTAATGATGACTTCGAGTTTGTTTTACCACAGAAAAAAAAAAACTTGCACCATATTCAAGCTGATTCGGAAAACAATAGAAGTTTCTTTACTTTTCCATAGAAACATTCATATATAGAGACAGATAGAGGCAGAGACAGAGCTACAAGTATAATATTTTTCTTATGATTTTTCTTTTATTTTACTTGCTACGAGTATTTTTCATGTTAGCATGTTCATTGTCCTTGTTGTTGTTGTCGCCATCGTCGTCGACGTCCATGAAAAATGATTATAAGTGGGTCACAGGATATGCAAATGTTTCTTTTTCACGCTTTTGAAGAAAACTAACTAGCTGGTTGGCTGGCTAGCATACCATATCCTTACAAAAGACAAGTCAAGTAAATGCTGTAAGCGAACATAAGGATACGCGTACATACTCATACTATATAGTTGTACAGTTACTTTCTCTTTGTTTGTTTGTATGTATGTAAAAGATGCACTTGGCGAAAGAAAATGGCGAAAGTTTCGCTTGCAGGCTTACTAAATAAATAAGCAGCACAACAACAGCAAAGCATAAATAAAGTAAGAAAATGACAGCTGTATAGCGCGTGTACAGGACATACAGGATGTATAAACAGAAGAGGGTTATTTTTAGTAGTAGTACCAAAATGCAGCCAGACTGACAGAAAGATAGACTAACCTCAAATGCAAGCGTTTGTTAGTTCTTACTGAAACGTTGCAACTTATTCGCTAGCTAAGAGCTAACGAGCAGTAGTTAGTTAAATCGTTAGTTTTAGTAGACTGAGTTGATTGCAAGCCAAGAAGTAGTCTAAAAAATTGTTTGGCTTCAAAATTAAATTATATCAGCACGACTACTTCTGAAACTACCCACGCTTTATTTCCGCTTTTGCTACAACTTTAATTTCTCGCAGCATATTCACACACACATACAACGCTCCACTGTGCCGCGCCTGCAACTATTTTGCTTACTATAATAGTTATAATATTATATATATATATATATGTAGCAGCCTCATTCTGGCATATCCTTGCTGTACGACATGCGTGAGCTGTGACAAATTTCCTGCAGCTTAGCATGGTGCGAACAACGCCTCAGCATAGCTCATCTCAGCACAACTCTGACAAGGACACACGCCACACGACTTTGGCATTGGTAATGATGTTGGCATGCGTCTGGGAGATTGCTCCGTAGCCTGAGAGCTACAACAGCTGATGTTGGCCCAGAACGGCAAGACTGCAAATGTTGGTTTCCTGTTTGAGAAAATTTTGCTGCTTTTGTTCGTCAGTTCGTTCGTTCGTTTTCTTGATCGCATCGCAGTTCCTTAATATGATTTCATTTGTAATCATATTTTTGCAGCAGGAAGAAGTTCATCTTTTTTTCCTTCACCATTTTCTTACAATTTGCGCTCTACACATATATTTTTTTTATATGTTGCTGCAAACTAATCAAACTGTGCAAGCGTCAGGAGACGCGTTTTGTATTTTACTCTAAACTTGCTTCAACTGCGATGTCTGTCTACTTCCTCAACTGCAAGTCTCCAACTTTGGCACCAGTTGCGCCGCGCTCTAATGTCATGAAATATGAAATAGTGAAAGTTTATTGCCGCTGCAGCCAGTGTTGTTTTGTGCGAAAGTTTAAAGTTTAAAAAAAATACAAAATATGACAGAGTTATTGTTGTATAAACTGTTGCTGGGGCATAAATACTTAAGATATATAAGCTGTAGATAAAAATATGCAACTTCAGTATGTGAGAGTGGAAAAGTTTTGTTTGTTTGAGTTTTGCGGTCCAGTTTAAAGTTTATTGAGTTATGATATTAACCACAAAAAATGATTATCAAAAAGATGAGTCAGTCTATGGAAATATTTTGTAAAATGGCTGCTGTGCGACCGATTTATGCAGACAATTCTCGCATAGCAGCTAGGTCATACCTCAGTGTTCTCTAAGCAAAGAAGACTGGAGAGCTGTAGAACTCGAAATAAGGCTTATATGCACAGTAAAACAATCCTCCGAGATATTTCTCTGCGGCTATGCCTAGTTTCAATATATATACTTTAATGCTAGTTAAAAATTTTGAGAATTTCATATGGAAAGGACATCAGCTCACTGGAATAATAAGAGTTATACCAATGCATATTTAGTGCACAATATATTAAACCGCTTTGTCTTCATAAATTAGTTGGACTTAGCTTTCAAAGTTGAACTGTTTGGATCAGTTAGATGGACTATTGCTCTATTCAAGCTCCAAAGTAGTCAGCAGTTTCAAAGTTATAGCTCCAAAAAAATAGTTCCATGTTCAGATTGCTAAACTGGTCGCCGTTTATATCAATAAATAGATAATCCAATGCACAAATAATCTACAATAAGCACAAGAATTTGTTGTAAAAAAAAATAGAGTCACCAAACTATGTGAACTGTAGACAGAATTTGTGAATAGTTTTAAAATTTAGTCGCAATCTTTGCAACGCCTTAAAAGAATCATTGGAGCCATGTCCGTCTGTCTCTACTTGAGCTACATCCATTCGAATGAGGTGACCAGCACAGTGCAGCCGCTGACTCTAATAGGACCAAAAATTCTGTGAAGAATCCATCACTCGAAGACTTTGAACGCCCTTTCATCTGACACAATAACGGTCCATGCGCCATATATTAGGACCTAGAGTATCAGCTTCTTGTAGATGTTGATTTTCGTCTTCTGAGAGAGTGCTTTACATCTCAATTGCTTGCTCAGCCCGCGAGAAAACACCAAAAACTTCGTCTTGTCCTTATTCACCACTTGACCAATGACCCGAGACTTATCTTTAATCTCCGAGAAAATCTTGCTGACTCGTTGTTGTTGCCAACCAATCCGCGTTCGCGAGCAGTATCACTTTCTTTTGGAAGATCGTGTCCGACATAGTCTTTATGTACGTACATTGGCGAAATATGTATTCCAACAAAAGATTGAAAAAATCAAAAGATAGCGCATCATAGGGAAATTCCTCAGACAGGTGAATTCCATAGGACGGCCCACCCGGGAGCTCCCCAGGGGATTCCCTAGGGGACACCGTGTGGTTATCCAGACAAAGGAGATTCTTTGGGGTTCTCCAGACATGGAAATTTCCTAGGGGGTCCCCTGGTGGATCCCCGGACGGGGGATTAAGATTTGCCTGGGGAATTTCCTAGGGGATCCTATGGTGGTCCTACAAACTGAGGATTCCTCAGATTCCCGAGGGTTCCCCAGACAGGCGGATTCCCTAGAGGGAATTTCCCAGACAGTGTGGTTCCTTGGGCGTTTCCCAGACAGGGGTATAATCGATAAATAGGTGGTGTGTGTTTTTGTTAAGCGCACGGATCTTTTCTAGGATTTATGGTCACTGGTCGAATATTTTGGTCTGATATAAGTGATATTGTTCGCTTCAACGCCTCCTTTTACAGTCTTTACAGAAAGTTACTCCAGGTTTAAAACCTTCGGCCGACGCTTGACCTTTTGATAAAATTTTCATTTCTGTCACATAACCTCTCAACATCCTCAAATTCGAGCCTTTCTTGCTACTTTTTCTTGCGCCTGAAAATGCTTTTCCCCTCTCCCCATTGCTGTGGACATCGCTATGTAGCAGCCTGACTTGCTCCCGTCTACGGAGTTCGCTGATAGGCGTAATTTTTTTCTGCAGTAGCATTGCAATGAACGATATATCGATACACCACGCAGGCTATACAGAGACGAATACATGAACATATTTAGAACGTGTCGTTTAAAGCAACAAAGCAGCGCACCAAGAGGAGACGAAGATAATAAGAAACACTTTAGATATGTACTCTATGTCATTCGCTCGCTAAACCCTATATACGTCTATGTTTGTCTGTTCTTAGTGTCGCTTTTTCGTTACATCGAGTTGCAAATCACAAGGGATGGTAAAAAAGTTTATACTTCAAAAAAATTTCTGATTAAAGTTTTATCAAATCTTGATTACATGATTTCAGATCTTCAGTTCGGGCTTAGAAAACGTTTCGATGTCAAGCAATCGACCTAGTTTGGTATCACCGACTTTTGCACAAGCTTTCAGAATGCTCTATCCCTCTCTCTCTCTCTCTCTCTTGCCCCAGCTGGAGTACCACAGATTAAATGACTGTGTATTTCCAATTTCCAAACCCAAGAGTACCACCCCAATATATTTTGGCCTGATGCGTCGATAAATTTATACAAAAAAGAAATCCCCAAAATTTCAAAATCTTCAAGTTAAACCGGCTGCTAAGCTCAAGAATCAACTGCGCAAAGTTGATATAAAATTCAAACTCAATTTCATAAAATTTTTGGCCACATTTTTAAAGAGTTTAATCTACTAGAAATTCTAACAATTTTGTATATATTTGACAGCAAAAGTCTTTCTTTTATTTTAACCCTTAAAAATTTATTTTTGATTTACAACAAATTGACACTAAAAGAAAAGTTGTGTATAACCTCAATCTTAATACTTCTCATACGTCAACTTCAATTTTACCTTTAAAATAATATCCAAACATATAAAGAAGTCAAGCGCAAACCGAAAACACTTCTGGTTAAAAGAAAAGAAAACGCAAACTGACTAAAGAAGTATAAACTTTTGATAGATTATTTATATACAATGTTGCTTGCTGCACTTGCTGCATTTTTACATCAAACCAAGGAATGTGTTTAGAACTTAACTCGAATATCTGCAGGTGGAATATGTAATAACACATACGTCAAACTTAAAACAGCTGCCAAAGTAAACTCAGACAATCCGTCGCCTGCTATAGACACACACACACACACATATACCAATTTGTTGGCTTTGTGGCTTTCAGTAAAAAATAAAAATGAAAAAAATTGTAAAAATAACTGGAGGGAAAATATGAAGAAAATTATCAGAAATGCAATGAAGCGCGGCAGTCTCTCTCTCTATATATATATATATATATAAAGCATATATGAACTCTTTACGCCGATGTCATGCCACATACTGCACAAACTCAAACACTAAATTGAATAACTACATACATACATATATATGGGTGGGTATATGTATATGGTAGCTTGAGATTTTTACTTACATTTAACACGCAGCGGCAGTTGATTGCTGACAGTTTCACCTTCGTCATTAATCGCGCTGCAGGCATAATTTCCCGCATAGTGTTTTGTAATTTTTTGCAGCACCAGACTTTGATTTGAACGTATAACACGCGCCGATGTATTATGCTCCAGATGTATATTCTGAAAAATGTTTATAGAAAGAGTATTAGTAGGTGGTACAAAGAAGTAGAAGAAAAAGAAAAGAAACATGATTTTATGGCTGTCGTTTTTAGACGAGTACATAATTTTTTAATATACACGTAGTGTAGTGTAGACTTTATATATTATACAAAGCATAGCAGTGTAGTAGTTGGGCATACTTAATTGAAATTGCTGCTGTGAAATGAATTATGTAAGACTGTATATGTGATGTTTGCACAATATTAATGAAGATGTTCATTTAAAGTGAGTAGAGAGTTTAGTATACAGAAATCTTTTATTGCTTTTCTGCTGTTTTGAAATATGGCAGGTGTTAGTAGGACTTTAATAGCAATGCAAGCTTAAGATTGCCTAGTAAGAAAAATTCATTAGTTAAATTATTTAAAGAAAATAGTCAAACTTTTCAAACCTATCCAATGGATCTTACTTCATCCAATCACTTTCACTTTTACACCAATTCTCATCTCCGTACCTCAATAGGGTGCAAAGTTATGAAAAATTTCGTAAAACGTTTGTATAGGTTGCGGGGTATTGTCACCTCCAATTTGGAAAAAACTTAGCAGTATTACTTCTCATAATCCCATTAAAATATCTAACGATTTTCATCTCTGATCCTCAAATCGATGCAAAGATATATGCAATATTGTTATCTCTTATATAGGGGTTGGGCAGCGCTCCCTCAATTCTTACCAATATCCATACATCCACACATGCATCCACACAAACTGTCGTGGGATTTCTTTGTTTTTATAAAAAAAAATTTACCTAGGGGTATAATCACTTATTTTTATGTATGTGTGAAGAAAGTTCTTTATTTTAAGCTTATTAAATTTTATTTAATATTAAGAAGAGGGCGTGAAATTTAGCTCACAACTCTAAATGGTAGAACTAGTTGGTTTAGCCCGTTGAGTCTTCTTGGATAATCTATTATCCATCTTAAGTGCTCAGCACTTATGGGTTTAATTTCATCAGTAATAAGGGCGACATGAAGGCCTTTCTACATGGATTTCTTGCTAATAATTTAGTTCACAGTGACATTGTGTAGCATCTTTCTCAGAAACATTTGCAATATTTCCGTTTTTGTGTTACTAGCTATACCCCAGAGCTGTACATTATATGCCCAAATGGGTTTGAATATGGTGTGGTGCAGTAACAAATCGTATCTCAACCTCAGACAGGTCCAAATTCTTAGGTTATACATTTTTCTAAACTAGACATTGTGTAAAAATACGGGTACACCAATTAATCCTTCTTTAATATATCATACACAAGTAGTTCACCTTGTCAAAAACAGTAATTTGAGTATTTTTAAATTAAATAGGAGGAGAATTCTCTGCTTAGATTAAATGTGTTGTGTGTTCTGTTTCAAAGTTTCCACCAAGTGCAGCCATAAAATATCCGAGACAGCACTAGGATCGCTGGAAGTCGCAGGAAAATCGGTATCATCAGCATAAGTTGCTACAACAACAGATTTTCCCACTGAACCTGATACATCTGCTGGGCAGATAGTGTACAGTTTAAGAACCCAGCACACTACCTATAGGTGTGAGAATACGACTCCGCATTAAACTTGAAACTTTCTTGACTCTAAGTATGACGGTTGTGACTGGTAAAACCGCATGGTAGTTCTAATTTGAGCTAATAGAGAATGTCAGAATAGCAGACTTGATCGAATGATTGTCTCTTTCCCGCTGGGTTGCCATGGTTGCATCGGAAAACAAATTGCTGGTTTGGGATCAGCTTTTCTTTGTCCAGAATTGACAATAGTCCTCGAAAAATGACTTTTTAAAATATTTCGGAGAATTTTGTCAAAAAGCTTATATATACATCGTCTTCCGGTTTTTCCGGCTTTGGTACAAGAACAACTTCGGCGCATTTTCACTGAATGGAAAGTGACCAAGCTGTAAGAAAGTAACCAAAGAAAGAAAAGTAGTAAAGACTCTTTCAAGCTGTTCAGCAATGACAACAATTTTGTTCTTTGCTGAGAGACAGTAGACTGCACTCTTTTTTTTTGAATTTGGTGAAAGGCTTTAAGTTATGGAAGGAGTCATTGGCTAAAGGAAAAAGAAGCCTCCTCCATATATTCTCCTCCACATAGTCTCCTCTTGACCGCTTAGAAAGCAAGTAAGAAAAGTAGGAATGACCCGTCCAAGCTGTTTGGCAATGGCATCAGTTTGGTTCGTTGCTGAGCGACAGTAGATTGCTCTCACAATACTTTTTGTAGGTATTTTAAGGTACTTGGTAGCTGGCTATAAGTTATGGAAGGAGTCAGGGGATTCAAATGCTTAGAGTAACATTTCAATGCTTTGATTTTTTAACCCACTCAGAAAATCTTTGGGTTGTTTAGGTTATATGCTTATGAGCTGTCATATCTTTAGGAATACAACTTAGGTGCCATACTCTTCGCGGCATAAGCTAACACTACAACAGTATTAAGGTATCACAGAAGAAAATTCCCGCTTGAACCTAAAGTTAAGAGTAGTACGATTAGCAATTGTATGAATTTTCCAAACCAGCTGTTTAGCCTCCATGTCAATGTCTTTGGAAGAGTTGGGTTGTACTTGTGACATATATCAGAACTCCGTTAATTCTGATTTCGAAACATTTGCCATTCTCACATATTTTCGTCACACATTCTTTGTATTCTGTTTGCCAATTCTCTGACATCCTCCACCCATATATCAGAAACATTTTGTTGTAAGCAAGTTTGATCTCGCTCCCGACGCAAAGCCTGGCCGATTCCTGCTGGTCTTCAGCAATGCTGAAGTACTAGGCTATGTCAACAAAATAGCCGAAAAAGAGGATGTGTCTCGGAAAACCTGTAAGCCAAATTTATGCAAATACATATATATCACATGTAGAAGGGGGCGTTGCAGACCCCAGAAAGTATATGTCGAAGTTCAAATGTATATTAACTTGTCCGTCTGTCCGTCTGGAGTTTATGGAGCCTTCAAATTTCTATGTTTAGAGTCTCTATTTCCTTCTTCAGATAACTTGTATTCAATGAACGCCCTAAATGCTTGTGGCTTGTCGCAAATATTTCCATTAGCTTAAGTTTATTCTCATCATCGCATCCTTAGACTGATAACAAGCGGAACGTGGATTGCACACAGAACCAACAGAAGCTTTATTCTTTTCACCGGCTTTACGGTACAAAACCACGAAAGATTTTGGCACACTCTTAGAGTCTCAAAATCCTTAGCATAACTTTGACTAAGCTAAGTATTTTGAGGTCATATGAGAGAGCCAATATTTTTTGGCTAAAGCTGGATAAGGAAAGTGGTTTCCGGTGGCCCCATCAAAGTCGCAATATTTCGCCGCTTAACTTACTGCAACTCCTCCTTACTCAGCTCCGCATGATGCAAAAGTTTCTGCATGGCCAGCACAAAGTACTAAAAACTATTCATTTGATCCTCTTGATTTCTATTTTCAACGCTAATTGTTGTATGAATGTGACCGAAAGAAATCAGTCTTGATGATGAAGCAAAGCGTCAAATCTTCCGCCATATATGTTCACCAACTCTTTGCTACTTTTGAGAAATGGAAGAGATTATGTTTCACTCATTCGTTTCTGTACTTGCTCCATTTAATTGGCATTTGTTTGCCTACTCACTGGTGACTGCATAGCTGGGTACTGGCACTTCTACCAGCATATCAGTGTCATTTGGACCTTGTTTAAAACGCTGGCAATTTTTAGGCTTGTGATCACTTTGGCTCACAAATTGTTCCTATTGTGACTGCTGTTTCTGACGAGTTCACTCAATTCTTTCTAAGGCAGTGTCTTGGTGAAAGGAATTATCACCATTTTTGTATTGTTGCTCGCTGATTGCTTTGTTTGGTTTATTTTTCCCTATGATTTTTTATATTTTTATTTATTTTTTTTTATTTTTCTTCTCCTATTTTCTTCGTCTTTCACACTTTGAACAGTCTTGGAATGTTATCTGCTACTAAATTAGTTTCTTCTCAAATATTTTCTCCCTTTTATTATACTTTTGGCAATATAGCAATTTTATTGTAATACTGTGTGCTGCTATTCAGTGTCCCAGCTCGGGCGCCAATGTAAGAATTGAAATTATTTTAAATGCAATAGGATACAACATCGCATGAAAAGAGCTTTAGTAAGTCAAATAAATTATTATTCGTAGTTTGCAGAATAAAACGTTGAATTATTATGCTTAAATAAAATATACGAATGATATTTTGCTCTTATATTGACGATAAAAATACCTGCACAGCTCATTAATTTCTAATTTAAACATTAATCTATACTATTTAGAAAATGTTCATAAGAGGATAACTTTATTAATTTTAAACAGCTATGCAAACGTTCAATTTCTATTTCAGTAGTTATTGATATAGTTTAACTTCATTGCTCGAATCTACGCTTCTGTAAAGTACTTAAAATGATTTAAATATCCAGATTTGATTAGACAAATACAACACTTAACTTGTGAGAATTTGAACAAACTAGGCAGGCAGGCAAGAGTACTACCCAACGCTAAGTACGAATCATTCATTTGTGCACAGCTTTATATATATATATATATATATATCACTGAGTATCTTTGGGTTTGTCTGGTTAGATTTCTATAGAATTAAGCGCAGAGCAGGCAGTACACAAAAGCGCAACGCACGAAATCAATGCATCAAATCCCAAAACTATTTGCTGTTATTGCAAATGCCATTGACAGCAAACTCAGGCGCAGCACAGCACAGGCACTGGCACAAGCCCGCATACAGTTTGAATTGAATCGAGAGTTGAATTGATGCGCTATATATGTATATCCAATATATATCGGAACAACTGCAAAAATGGCGACACGACGAAGTCAAATCCCAATTGCACACATCAAACTCGATGTTATTGACACTTAAACAGTGCAAAATGTGAGAGAATGAATGGTTTGATAGTTGCTATGCAGGATGGAAAAGCTCGACTTCGGAAAATGATGGTTTTGAATTGATTGACTAACTGACTGGCTGACTGGCTGACTAACTGTCATTTGACTTGATAGTATGTACTTTTAACTCGAGAAGACTATTGACTGCACTTACATTGTGTAACCACAAAAGCTTCCGCCATTGCGGATTCGATTGCACATGACACTCGAAGTAGACATCGTCGCCTTCCTTGATATCATCCGGTGTGAGTGTTGAGCCCAAGCGTAGTGTAACCAATGGAGGATCTGTAATACAGTAGAAAAAGAAGAAGAAATAAATTTTAATAAATTGTCAAAACAAATATAAAATTGCAACAGTGTTGGTAAGCGGCTATTAAAATAGAAATGTTTTTAGTGCAACATGTGTTGCAAATCGCTGTAAGCACCAACAAAAACGAAAACGACAGAAAAAACCTTAAGTCAACGGAATTTGTTTAACGAGGTTGAAATAGCACACAAAACTTTTTGACATCTACTACATATGCTGCTGCGTTCACCATGAAGCCTTTCAAACAAACACAAACACACACACACACATATATATTTAGGTATATATAGTAGCCAAGTTATACTGACTGGCCCATTTCTTGCCTGCGGCAATCGAGCCGAACAGAGCACAGCACACAACAGCACTCACTGTAACCCAATGCGATATCAAAAAGCGTCCAAAAAGCAATTTTCGCCAACTTTGACTGCAGTATTTGGCGCGTCATATTGGTGAATTATTGGTTGCGCCAAATACGACAACAAACACGTAGCCGCGCGTTACAGTCAGTCCTGGTGAATCCTTTTTGCGCGCAACTGTTTCGTGCCGCCATCAACAGTCGTCGGTTGCCGTTTATGGTACCACTTTTGATGTGGAAACTTTATAATACCAACGTAATACCTTCGCATACGACAGCCACTTAGCGCTTGTAGTAGTAGAAGTGGAAGTCCTATTCGTCCTTGTTGCTGTTCAAAATGCAAAAGTTTCACTAGAGCACTGTGCTAGTAGTATGACTGTTTGTCTGGCTGGCTGGCTACTTTCGGCATTCTGTCAAACATATTTGTTTAGAGTGAGCGCCCGCGTCCATAGTCATCAGTGTAAAAAGCCGTTTTATGTATGTGTGTATGTAGCGGAAAAAAAGGAAAAGTATTTTAGCAGTGAGGCTTAAAATTTGAAATGCTTCAAAAATATGCGCGCTTAGTTCATTGGGTGTCATTGGGTTAGTTGTTAGTTGTTACACAAGGCATAGGTCATTGCGCGCTTAAAATTTTGATAGAAAATCTTGTTTAACGAATTGCTGAAGGAAAAGTCAACATATTTTCAATTGCAACTGTTATATAGAGCAAACTTTGATGTCATGCGAAATATATTATCACTATTACTGAAGACTGCTTCTTCTGGCACTCTACAGCACGGTAAAAAACTGACATCAAGACATCCGGTTGATGAGAAATACAAAAATTTCGTTAAAAATAACTTTTCTACAGAATAAGAATTTTAAAAGTTTAAATTGAACTTCTTTCCTTACAAATGCAAAGAGATTATATGCTTCTGCATATCACCAAAAATTTGCATTTCATTTTCCAAGATTTAAAAAAAAAAGTATTGCCAAATTTTAGCTTTCCGGTCCATAGTACTTGCCGCAAAACCAAAAACAAAGTCAGCCATGACCAAACTGAAAACAATATAAAATCAGCATCAAAAATAAAATGTAGTCAGTCTTGTGCAGAAGCTGGTGTAAGCAACTGGCAAGAGCGTCACATAAAGAGATTAGAAATTGGTTATTAAACGAAAAATTATGTCCTTTAAATTAAATAATAGTTGGCAATATAACAAACCGCTACAAAATGCTTTCGAGTTACGAAACTTGAAAGTAGTCGAAGAGGACAACAATGACGAAGAAGACGCCATTGAAGCGGACGAAGATGAAGACGACGTAGACTCGGACTTCGATCCAGATCAGGTAGACATACCAAGTAGTTTGCTTTTAACGACTGCTGCGTCTACGCAAAGCAATGTTGTTGAAAATGATCTAAAAACTGACTGCCATGTCACAACAAATTTAACAACCAACTCGGCAACTGCTCCAACGACGAACACACTTCATAATGTCACTCACAACACTACACCCACATTGAGTGGCAATATAGTATATCGCAGCTTTAAACCAATTATAAATGTTGCACCTGCTAATCGGCATGAAAATGCTGCAGCAGCCGTGCAGCAACATAGAATGGCGGCACCCAAAGCTGGTGAGTTAGCAATTTATAGCCAAAATTTTTTTTTCTTTTCAACACTGCTAGCAAATATGTTTTTTAGCACTGCCGCAGCTGCGTTCAGTAGTAACAAGCTCTGCCAGCTTAAGTCCCGCACAACTGCAAGCATTGCTGGTGGCCAATCCAAGCTATTTGGTTAATGGCATACCTAATGAGGTCTTGATACAAGTAGCCGAGAGTGCCTCCAGCGCAGCTAATACCCTGACAAATAAGTTGCCAATCTGCATGGAAGCCGCCTCAAAATGTGCCAACGTTCCACGCATATTGTCCATCAATGGTTATACTGGACTGCCAATCAATGCGCTGCAGACAGCAGCACAAACACCCGATGAGGATGGCGATTTCGAAGAGATTGGCATTGCTGAGACCTATGCCTGTTATACGCCTAATAAACTGCGCAATGGTTGTCGTCATCCCGATCCGGTAGTGGAGACTGCCTCACTTTCTTCTGTGGAACCCATTGCAGTCACCTATAAGCTGACACTGCCACCCGATGTTACATTGGCCGGCAAGTTGAGCTCTTTACAGTTGGAGGCCATCACCTATGCATGCCAGGCACATGAACATAAGCTGCCCAATGGTACACGTGCTGGTTTCTTTCTTGGTGATGGTGCCGGTGTTGGCAAGGGACGCACCATTGCTGGACTCATCTATGAGAATTTCTTACGTGGACGCAGACGTGCTTTGTGGATATCAGTGTCGAATGATCTGCGCTACGATGCCGAGCGTGATCTGCGCGATGTGGGCGCCGACTTTATTAATGTGAATTCGCTGAATAAATTCAAGTACAGCAAGATTTCATCGCAGGAGAGCCACTATCGACGTGGTGTCATCTTCTGCACGTATGCCTCGCTTATAGGCGAGTCGAATACCACGCAGTCGAAATATCGCTCACGTTTCAAGCAGCTGCTGCAATGGTGTGGACGCGATTTTGAGGGCGTCATTGTCTTCGATGAGTGTCACAAGGCCAAGAATCTGAGTTTATTAAATGTTTCGAAGTCTACGAAAACGGGCACCACGGTGCTGGAGCTGCAGAATAAGCTACCCAATGCGCGTATTGTGTACGCCTCGGCCACGGGTGCCTCAGAGCCGCGTAATATGGCTTATATGGTGCGTCTAGGTCTAAGCGGCGAGGGTACACCATTTGCTGATTTCAATGATTTTCTCAATGCTGTCGAGGCACGCGGCGTTGGCGGCATGGAAATTGTTGCCATGGACATGAAACTGCGTGGCATGTATATAGCGCGGCAACTGAGCTTCAAGGATGTGACATTTCGCATTGAAGAGGTGCCACTTACCAAAGAGTTTCGCAAGATGTATAATAAATCGGTAAATCTTTGGGTTGAAGCTATGTCCAAGTTTACAGCTGCCTCAAAGCTTATAACCACGGATAAACGCACCTATAAGGTGATCTGGTGTCAGTTCTGGTGCGCGCATCAACGCTTCTTTAAATATCTCTGCATAGCATCGAAGGTGCAGCATGCAGTGGAACTGGCACGTGCAGCCATTAAGAATGGTAAATGCGTTGTTATTGGTCTACAATCAACCGGTGAATCACGCACTTTGGATCAATTGGAACGCGATGATGGTGAACTGCATGAGTTTGTCTCAACTGCTAAGAATATATTTTTGGCTTTTGTGGAGAAACATTTTCCGGCACCGGATCGTGAACGTTATAATCATTTGCAGCTAACCGGCGAAATATTGCCAATACCGGAGTCAGTAAACCATGCAGCGGAGACAAACAGCAGTACAGCTGCGTCCAGCGCTAAGCATGACAAACGTGCCAAGCGACAGCGTTTAAATCGTCTGTACAGTAATTTGGGTATACACTATGAATACGACTCGGATCTGGGCATAACGGATAGCGATAGTGACTATGAGCAATTATTGATGCAGGACACTGAAAGTGATGAGGAGGCAACAGGCGCAAATCATGCGCACAAAACTAAACCAGCTGGAAAACGACGTCGTGGACGTCCACCAAAGCAACCCAAAGAACCAAAAGGTGAGTCAACATTGGCACAGCTATTTATTTTAGACCTACACAGCCGACCACTGACATATTTCGACTACTTCAGATTCAATGTCTTCATCTTTTAAACATGTTTCATCCTCAATTCATGCATTGTCAGCCTAAAACTAATAAAACTTCATTTAATATGCCCAATGCCAGCAGAAAAACTTTCCGTACAAGATCGCATACTCGAATTCTTACAAACCAAATTGGGTTTAGCAAAAAATGAACCCAGAGTCTGTCAGACCGATGCGAACGGCATGCCGCTGTACAAGTCCACCGATGACATAATGGCCAAAGAGCTCTTCGAACGGAATATTGATGCAGCTATATGCATGCGTGAAACACTGATACGTAAAATTGAACGTTTAGGCCGTACACTGCCACCGAATACACTGGATCATCTCATCGATGAACTGGGTGGTCCGGAGAATGTTGCCGAAATGACAGGAAGACGTGGACGCATTGTACAAGCAACGGATGGCACCATACGCTATGAAACACGCTGTGAACATGATACACCCATGGAAACGATCAACATTATAGAGAAGAAACGTTTCATGAATAGCGAAAAGGATGTGGCCATCATTTCGGAGGCTGCCTCTTCTGGTATTTCACTGCAAAGTGATAGACGCTGTCGCAATCAGCGACGTCGTGTGCACATAACGCTTGAGCTGCCCTGGTCAGCTGATCGTGCGGTGCAACAATTTGGACGCACACATCGTTCGAATCAGGTTAATGCACCGGAATATGTATTTCTTATTTCGGATTTGGCTGGCGAGCGTCGTTTTGCAGCAACCGTGGCGAAGCGTCTGGAATCGCTTGGTGCGCTGACGCATGGTGATCGACGTGCCACCGATACGCGTGATCTCTCACAATTCAATATCGATAATAAATATGGACGTGCCGCGCTGGAGGCTATTATGAAGGCCATAACTGGTGAATCACCGCCAATAGTGCCGCCGCCAGACTATTATAGGCATGGCATGTTCTTTGAAGATTGCGCCAATGGTCTGGTTGGTGTCGGCATGTTGAATCGCGTAGATGATGTTACGAATCTATTATCGCTGGACAAGGAATACAATAATATATCGAAATTTCTGAATCGCATACTTGGCTGTCATGTGGAGCTGCAGAATGAGCTGTTCAAGTACTTCAATGATACAATGGTGCATATAGTGAATCAAATGAGACGCACTGGTAAATTTGATATGGGTATTCTGGGTAAGTTCTTATGCTTATTAAATAAATTATTATATAATAAAATAGATCTTCAAAAAATTTCTTTAAAGATCTTGGTGCGCATGGTGAGAATGTTAAGCTGGTTAGTATGGTGCGTTTCATACGCAAACATGCCACAGGCACTGCGCCCACAGAGCTGCATACCGTCAGAGTAGCACGTGGCATGCACTGGATTGATGCTGTGGATAAGTAGGATACTTTTATTTATGGCATACACGGAAAAATAATTTTCTCCAAATAACAGATATGGCACACTGACCAAATCCTTTGAAGGCTTTTATTTAACCAAACAAAACATGGCCGACAAGCGTGGCATTGTGCTTGTTGTTGAAGAGGAAACCAAGCCGTTGTCATATCTGCAATACTCTACAAAGCAGTCTGCTTCGTGCAAAAATAATAAGAAAGAGATAAAGCTACGCATCTATCGTCCCAATACTGGCCTACAGGTACGCTCCGAAACATTGGAGAACATTGAAAAGCGCTATACTAGATGCACAAGCATTGAAGCAGAACCCTTTTGGCAGTGTCAATTCAATAGTTCCACGACTTCCTGTACGCATGTTTATTGGACTGGTTTCTGTCGTTTGGGCACTGAATGTCAGGTGGGTCTGCGTGATCGTGTGTACTATGTACTCTCAGGCTTGGTACTACCCATATGGACGCGTGTTGAATTTGTTTTAAATACTTGCACCATCAATTCAAAGATGCAAGTTATACGCATGAAGACTACATCTGGACGTAAGATAGTAGGCACAATGATCACTAAGGCAGCATATGTGCCTTTGATAAATGAACTGAAAGAAGATTCTGAACGTGTTGAGGAATTTCATTTTGACAACAAGTGAAGAAGCATTGAGAATAATTTTTTTTTTATATATACAGACGAAATCTTGAAGATGAAAATGAAAAATTTTTAAGCAGAAATCAAGTATCGTTGCTATATGCGCGATGTTTGCAATAAAGAAATAACATTAAGTGATATTGTACTAAATGCACAAATAAAGAAAAACAAATTTTTTGTCAAAAAAAAGTTTAAATTTTGTGTATAATTTCTTAATTTAGATTTTCTAAATTCAGAACTGTTTTCCAACATGGCGCACACATTTTTCTTTTGTACTTTATTTTGATGGCGCTTATGACGGATCTGAATGAATTTTATATTTTAAAGAAATGGATATCAATTAAGCATTAGACAATGACTTCACATTGTAGTTATTCTCTTATATAGTCAATTTCACGTCAGCTAGCACCTGCAAGCGAAGTGGCAGCGGCTTACGAGGTATGGACGTCTGCGCAAGATTTTCAACAGATCTCAACATAATTGGCATAAAACCGTGTGATGAATGGTAATTTATCACATAAGGGTTGCGGAATATATAAGTTTCCATACCTGGCTTAAGAAAGATTAGAAAAAAAAAACTATGGAACTCATTCCTCCGTTAATATACACACACAGAGCCACACAAACAAATGAATGATAATTTTGTTTATGCTTATTCTGGATGACACACTGACTGATGACATCGAAGTATTCCCTTTCTTGCGTATATTTGTCTTGCTTAGCAACACGTCCTCAGTTGTCAATTGTGCTTTTACTTGCTTCATGATATGTCATCGATCGTGTATAGCAGAAATCAATAAATGTTACAATGAGCTGCAACTTTTTATTTAAAACCAGTTTCCTAAAGGACTATCCCAGGGACATGACTTGTACAAAATCATATTAATCAAAAAAAAAAAAAAAAAAAAGGCCTTCAAAGGCAACACTCAACATGACATGCATGACTGATAATATATGTCACCAGCCACAGCCAGTCACTATCGAGGAGACCCATTCTCAAAACAATGTGCTGAAGAATAGAGAGACCCGCACTGTTTTATTTTAAACGGATTCAGGCCTACTGTACAAAGAAAAGTCATCCTTAAACCGCAAATGTTGTCGATTATACGAAGCTTCCTGACCGACAGCACTTTCTCAGTGTTTCTACATGATGTGGAGTCCAGCACGCAGATCAAGTAGATGGATGAAAGGATATGTGCATGGGTTCCTCAGGGAACAATAAAAGTGAACAAGGCCCACCTTGTACACACTCTTCACTTGGTATATGCCCAATGAGCGGACCAAAAGAAAGTATTTTTGCAGAGAGTTCTTCTTCATTATTAGGCCCTGTACCGAAGGTACAAGAGCCTATTGGTTTTGTGCAAATGTATATAACAGATAGAAATAATGGTCGGAGACCCCCCAAAGTTACCCCCATTATGGTCAGGAGTGATAGAGGAGTCGATATAGACATGTCCGTCTCTCCGTCCGTCCGTCCGTATGAACGAAAGGATCTCGGAAACGGTAATAGATAGAGACTTCGTGTTTTTTGCATTCGACTAGGAGTGCTCCGGAATTTCACAAGTTTATTTTGAAATTTTGCCCCTCCCCCTTCCCCATAAAATCACCGCCAAGGCAAAAAATTTCTTCGGCACAAAAAAAATTGAGTATACCAGTATAAAGATATCGTCCCTCTAAGCAAAAATCCAAAAAATCGGATAATAATTGACTATTTTATAAGCAATTGAATTTGAACCCTTTTCTTTTCATTCATATTCGCGCAGTGAGAAGTGGTCATGTGTTTGGTCATAAGCTCGGGGACCATTTAATGTGTTTGTTAGGCGACCTGAACTGGTATAGGGCCTCATACAGTCGGTTACGCCCGACTGAAATTTCCTTACTTGATTTAATATGAAGAACATTGAGACCGAGGGTCATTGAATATTTGTGAAAGTTTTTGGCGAGCGTGCTCTATCTGAACAATCGTGAAGGAGATGGCTTTGTCGCTTTAAAAATTGTCAACCCGACAAGTTTGTAGACGAAGAATTGGAAACATTGTGCATCAATGCCAATTGCTTAAAGAGTTGTCCGAAATTATTGGGAGTGTGTATAAGTCGACAGTCAGCAAACGCCAAAAAAGTAAGGAAACTGGGTGCCATATGTAACAACTCCTTGAATGCCAAAAAGAAAGAATTCTTTGTATCTCATTGTAATTGGCCATAAAATGTGGGTCAACTTCAAACGCAAAAACTCATGTATCAACTGAAATTTACTTCTTATGAACAATGCAAAAAATAGGTCGATGGTTGGATAACCGTTCTTCCGAAGTGGACTCCAAAAATTACCAGACAAATGCCGTGAATATTTTAAATATATTTTAATTGTGATTTTTTAGTTAGCTGCGACACAATTTCTATAGTTTTTCAATCGAAACAGTTCGACAGCACAAATTTTAAAATCTTATTAATTCTTAAATATTTTGCATCAGAATTAATAGTTTCACTCCTTATTCTTTTCTTACCTCATAAAAAGATCCTTTTTTTATTGGAAAATAATATTTTGAGGTTGAAAATAACGTAGAATAAATATATATATATAATACTATATCTCTGCTGCACTTAAACCGGAGTGTCACAAGTGACTATTCATCAGTGGTCGATAAATTTATTAATTGTAGTGGGTTACTCATGACAAAGAACATTAAAACAATGAAATTTGTAAGCAATTTTTAAGTTCCATTTAAAATATGAAAACGAATAATACTTTGAAAATTTTACATCGCGAAGCATCATTGTTTCTTTTTTTCGACGCCCACATACTCACAATTCTCGAGATATGCACAAAACTTGACAACAAGTTGACTTGTAAGTACGAGCGAGACAAAAAACAGCTAAATGGCAAGCTATGAAACAAAGTTTTGTTATGAGTTTAAAATGTGGTACATGCTCGAATTGTTATGAGTTTTTTTATATGTCAAAAATTGTAATTTTATGCTGACAATAAAAAATTAATTATTCCCAATTAAATGCGACATTTTGAACTGTTAAGTGGTGGTTTTTGTTTTATTTTTAATGTCAAGCACTTCAAAACAAAAAGTGCTTTGTTGCTATTTATTATAAAGAAAAAAAAATAAAACAGAAATTCTAGACTACAAAAATAATAAGTTCAATAGCAACATTTGAATGCCGAGCACGCACATATGAGATAGCAGAGCCAAGCAGCAACATAAACTAAAGCGTACTATGTCGAGCAGAATATATACATATAGTATATATAGTAAAACTGGAATTTGTACAAATCTGTAAAACTGATTGTATATATGTGCCACATGTGAGTATTATAAATTTTAAAACAAGCTAACTTGGGTGCGCGCATTTGACTCGACACATGAAATGGAAGCCTCTCAGTGCTCCGAGATGCACTGCACATAAACATGGCGTACAAATATCTATAATGGCCTTGGCAATTGCTGTGTGGCATCAACAATGAGTAAAAATGTACGAAAGAAATGTACATGCGTTTGAGGTTTAAGAAGTATTTGTGAAAAGCATAGAGATACAAATTTTGGAAAATACAAAATTTGGAATTTTATGAAGAAATTTCAGAATAAGCGAATTTTAGAGAAGATTGAGCTACACCAATTAACAGAAATTAACAACAAATCAAGAACTTTTAGTTACTTGAAACTAATAGAAAAACCTTTGTTCCCAATTTGTTGAAAACTTTACAATCGCCCTACCGAGAAGACACTTCTTCTCTGCTTCAAGCGCACAGCACGAAAACTTTGCGCAAGTAGCATTTTTTGTACGTGTTGGCCATAAAGTTGATTTTGCCACACTCGAGCCTTGCCACCAAACACGAAACACAGCCGTGCCACACCAGGCGGCGCAGTAAGACATGCCAAGCCAAGTCAAGGCGAGGCACAAACAAAACATTGAAAATATATGTTATATATATAAAAAAAAAAAAAAAAAACAAAAACAAACAAACACACAAAATAAAAATAAAAATAAAAAACTGCGGCATAAAAAAATAATAACGCGATATTTTCTCAAAAAACAAAAAAAAACGCAACCAGTAATTTTTCTTACTTAAAAATAAAAACGACGACGACGAAGACGCTTCAAGCTGCCTACTCAAGCTTCAAGCGACACAGATTGCAGCAAAATTTAATAATTTAAAATGTGAAAAAGATTACGTGATGCGCAATGTTGCCGGCGAAATAAATGCCAAAAACAAAAAAAATACGCTGTAAAAATTTTGCAAAAAGCATTTGGCTGCGCGCATAAAAAAAATCCTTACGTGCATTTTTTGCGTGGATATATTTAATATAAGTATTAAATTTCGTAAAACTGTCTGTCTGTCTGTCTGCCTGGGTAGGAGAGTTAGATGTATGATGTACTTTATGACATCTGCAATATATATTATGAATTTGAAATGTTTTTCGTCGTAAAATGCGTTTATTAAAATGTTTATCGAGTGTAGTAAATTTGAAGTGTCTATTGGGTGGATGGATGGACAGACGGACGGACGCTAGTTAAACATTTTCCCATGACATGCTGGCGGGTGGATTTGGGTCCACATCTTTATACGATATTGAAGGCACAAGTAATCAAGAAGGATGATTGCTGATGGACATTGAAACAAATGGAATTTTCCAAGAATTTCATCAAAACATCTTCTTCTCTGCTCAGCAACCACAAAGGTGCTTTGTTTCGAAAGCAGCTGGTAACAGTAAACGTATTCCTAAGTTTGATCTCACCAAACTATTTGAAATTTTACTTCAGGAGTATTTTTGTAGTGTTTGAAAAAGGTGAATATTTCTCAAACGTATATGTCATGTAAAAAAAAATTTTATCTAACGAAAAAATTCTATTCAAAAAACAAACCAATTCCAACCCATATAAATTATTCATTAAAACTATTGAAGCAAATCGATGAAACATATAAATGAAATTAAACAACTATCTAGAGTTCTCTGAATATTACAGATGATTCCTATAACATAGATATCTCATTAAAAAATGCTATTAATCTTATCAGCTCAGATTGAGGTGTATCTGCAATTGTTATAAAGTGCTGCATTCCTTTAGTAGGGAAGGCCGAACTGCTAATCCTAAGGGTAGAGAATTACTTAAATTAGTTCACAAGCCCACAGTAGCAATATATTATGAAAAGAATGTCAATTAAAGTTTTTCAAGATATATTTTCAGTCATTCGGTTGTTGTCATCTTTTCAAACATTTCCATTGTTTTTCCATGCTTAAAATGAAACTTGCAGATCTTGAAGCTGCAGCCATTGAACACTTTTTTCAAAATGTTGAACCAAACAGCACATAATGCAAATTGTGGAACACTACACTTAAGGACGAAGTGGAAGAAGTGGAAATGCATTCATTGATTAAAGCTTTACGTGTAAAAGTTGCTCAAGGTAGTGTTCTGGGGCCATGCAGCTACACGCTGTATATATCAGATAGCAACAGATAGCATTAAACTCCTTCTCGCTCTCAAAGAAAGTTTTTTTTTTTTTTCTGTAAGTGAAAACTTTTAAAGCAGCGTTGTAATTTGAAACTGGATGAAACGAAAAAGTGACACCATTCGAGAGAATAATATAAAATACTGATATACAGTGTTTCTTATTAGCTTCGTTTACTCTTTGTGCGATGCTTTCTAGCTTTGATCTAAGCTTTCTACCTGTGTTTGTATAAACGTGCGACGCCTTAGAAAAATGGAGATTTATGGCAGTTTTGTGCTATACACTCATTGTGATCCAGACTATTATATGTATACTTGGGGAACTTAATTCCGAATATTACATGACCTATGCGCCCTATGCCTCATAAATATTCTTAACCATTTAAGCGGAATACACTTGATATTGCTCTGATGAAATTTATACATTCAGAAAGGAAAAATCATTGTGAAAAGACATATAGGGAAAAAGACGCTAAGACCTTCCCCCTCCATAAGGAGGGTTGGCACTTGCCATGCCATAGTATATAAACAAATTTTATTGATGTTAATTTTGCTAAGAATTCAAAAATACGTCTATTCTATTAGCTCCAGCTTGGACCATTAAAAGAGGAACCAACAAAAAAAAAATTTGTTCAACTATTCTGGGGTTTTGTAAGCAAACCAACTTCGTATTTGTTGCATTTTATACTAATGCCAACCAAATATCCAACACTGATCAAAATATAAATAAAATTTATGGTTTAAGAGGAGTATGTACAAGGTATCCCGAAGTCGATCACATTCCATTGCAGCGTTTGTTCTTGTTCAATTTGTATTTTGCCAAACTTTTCTTTTTACAAATGCTCTTACTCCATAATAAGTTGCAAAGAAGTTCCATTCGTAACTCCTTTAACTTGTCACTGATGATAACAAATTATTTGGGTTCAACAAATATCCAGTCTATATGTAAAAACTATAAATATTGATACCTAAAGTTTACATTTTGTAAAGTTAACAGTTCGAATAGTATTACTACTTCTCCATTCAATTTATAGAATTAGTTCTCCAGATTTAACGCTCAGTTGGAAAAGTATGCGAAACGCCTTCATTTCTCACATTTTCATACAAATGTGCTGAAACTTTGTATGGGGGATTCCCCGAAAAATGCAAATGCCGATAATGTCGCCATTGTAAACACCTCAACATCATGTTTTACTTGAATAATTAGATATGAAGTAGCTATCCGGAATAAAAATCTCAGCACAATCATATATTGGAGTGTTCTGAAGAAGACATCAATGGTTCCATGGTCAGTAAAGGCGTTTTTTAATGACAAAAATATCTAATTTTTTTCCTTTTTTTAGGCCCTGTACCGAAAGTACAATTGGTTTTGTGCAAATGTATGTAACAAGTGGAAATAATGGTCGGAGACGCCCCAAAGTTACCCCCATTATGGTCAGGAGTAATAGAGGAGGATATAGACATGCCCGTCGGTCCGTCTGTCCGTCCGTATGAACGAAAGGATCTCGGAAACGGTAATAGATAGAGACTTCGTGTTTTTTGCATTCGACTAGGACTGCTCCGGAATTTTACAAGTTTATTTTAAAATTTGGCCCCTTCCCTCCTTCCAAATAAAATCACCACCAAGGCTAAAAATTTCGTATTTCTTCTTTGAAATTGCTTATAAATTTAAATAAACGTTCACTCTTTCAATCAAAGGAATTTAATCAAAGTATTCAAATTATCGATAGAAATCGAACCAAATAATTTTTCAAGCATTGAAGCAACTGCATACGACAGCCATATAATATAAATGAAATAAACCAAACAAATTACTTTTTAAAGAAATCACAATTTTTCTAAATATGCTGAACAAATTTTTGGTCCCCCAATATG
Source organism: Leucophenga maculata (assembly GCA_035044805.1). NCBI lineage: Eukaryota > Metazoa > Arthropoda > Insecta > Diptera > Drosophilidae > Leucophenga > Leucophenga maculata. Next base: position 548,241 of record JAWNNP010002837.1, on the reverse strand, counting down.
TAAATCATTTAATGCAAATACTTGTAGTAGCCTGTAGTGCTATGCATAAACGTGTACACATTTAAAACGTTTGAACATATTTCAACGGCTACACCACTTTTTGGCAAATTATACACAATTTGTCATTTGTCTTTGATTTATTTGCATTTTAAAGGCTTTCAACGTTCACTCTGATGGCAGTGGTCGACCGGCATAATAAATTTTCCGGCATCGAGCACCGTAGTCGAGTCGAGTCGTATGTCTACCTTGCCAAAACATTCTTGCCTCAATTTAACTCAACTCAACTTGACTAGACGACGATGACGATGACTTTTCAGAAATGTAGAGAAACGACACAAAAAAAAGAAAACAGAAAAATTGCTTTTAAATTTGCATTTTCATTTCATTTCATTTTACTTTAGTTTAGTTTACTTTTGTTTGTACTTACAGACGACATTCAATTTCCACATGGTCTCCAGATATAGACCATTCACATTTGGATTTTCAGCACGGCATGTTATCGATTTGCCATCGTCATCGGTGGTTGGCACAAAACTTAGTTCGGAGCGTGTCGTATTCTTTGATATATCATCCTGCAAAGAAAGGAGGTAGATAAAATTTGTTAGTCATAGTGGAAAATTGCTGTTGGGAAATGCATTAATTAAGCTTGTATTTATTTGAATGTCCGAGACAGCAGTCTACCATTTTAAAATAATGCCACTCAAAAGTAGTCACTGGCACTCCTTCGGTCGTACGAGACACAACTAAATAAATAACTAAATATAAACATGTCGAAATGTTTTATGTGTTGTAATTTAGAATTTATATGACTTTAGGCTCTTACGCTCTCCTTACTTGTGTGGATATATGAGGATGTATGTTTGTGCCTGACACCATATAACACATGCTGTAAATTTTATGAGCGCATTTGTGGTGGCAACTTCGACGTTGTCGAAGCAATAAATGCCGGCAACGTTGGCCGTAATTAGCAGCTGCAGCAGCGTACTCTAAAATACTTTACAGCAGACTATTTGAGAAATTTTTTAATACCGCTTTTAGTCGGCACTAAAAATGTTGGCATAGTGTAGTGCGCTAATTTTGTAATTAAGCGGAAATTGTGTAGTTTATAAAAGGCGTTGAGTTGGGAAGCAGGAGCTTAAAGTGTTGCTGTGAGATTTTTATGACTTAAAAATGGAAAGTTTTAGTAAATGTATTTTTATGCTGCTCCGAGATCATTGCAGAGCATTTATTCATAAAGTTTTGCTGCATCTACAAGCGAAACAAATGAATTGCTTTAAAATCACTGCACAGCAGTGAAGCACCTGCAACAATTGCTACACAAACCGGAAATGACTATTGCACTCGCACCCTGCAACACAGAAACAACATGTGAAACTATTGAAAAACATTTCCGGTTGCAAAACAAAAAAAAAAAAACAAAACAAAAAGAAGGAAAATGTACGCCGCTGCACAACAAAAAGCGATAAAGCACTTCAAAGACCAGACCGTCAACATACAGTTTAGAAGGCAGTAACACACATCATCAACACTGCTCCACAGCTCAGACCGAACTTAAATGGGTGAAAACAGAGCAGAACAGACAGACAGACAAACAGACAAACAAACTGCTGCAACATAAATGAATTGCAACAAAATTGCGCTAAACTACCATAAATTTGTCTAAAGTTGTACCATGTAGGTAGGTAGATAGGTAGCTGCAGGAAGAAAGAAAACAGGACAGCAGGAGTTAAATTGCGAATATGTAGGCGAATAAAAAGACCGCAAAGCAGAGTTTATAACACATTATCTTTGTTTAGACTGGCGGCTTGTAAACGCCCACTAGGCACATTACACAACATATACTCACGAGTATGTTTGGGCAGGAGGAAACTTAAATGGCGCACAGGTAAAACTATGAGTGTATAGCATACTTTAAGGCGCGCTATCTCGCTTTTTGGCATGACTGTGCAAACACAATAAGTTATCGAGCAAAACGTGAGTCAGTCCACGGCAAACATATTGTATGATAGCATGTGGTGGTGGTCTTGTTTGTGGAAAAACGTTGCAGGAAATGAGCTCTATATACATACATACATACATACATATATGTAGAGGTAGGTAGGTAGATATATACGCAAGGACATTTGTTGCTGCTTTGTGGCGCAGCACAAGAGCTCCACACATTTCAACATGTACTACGTGTGGTCATCAAGCATAAAGCACGTCAATTGCGGTCAGTCTGAGGTCAGTCGTTGGCTGTGGTAAGTGTTATATGGAGGGTGTTTGTTTTTCAGATTTTCAGAGTTTTCGGTGAAAGAAAATATATTAAATCGAACAGAAATCTGAAACTGCTATCAGAATAAATATTAACAGAAGCTGTACTCTACAAATGCAACAACAGCAGCAGCTGATCTCTACAGAAAACACTATAGCTGAGACTGTACTCTGTAAAAGCAATTTTAACAGAAGCTGTACATTACAGCATAAACTCAGAAAACACTGTACAGAAGAGACTATAACAGAAGTTTTACTCAATGGTAGAAATTCTACAGAAGAAACTTCAGTGGACGCTCGTTTTACGATCCACACAATGAAAATTTCGCATTACGAAGGAACATCAATAGCCAGAGAAAAGGTAATTAAACCAAGAAAGAGGTATTTCGAAAATTTTAAAAATGGCATGCTTAGGCAAGGTGAAGCAGCAAGCTCAGACGTACGACAGTAGAGAGTTTTGTCAGCATTTTCTAGAAGATGAAAGACTATATTTTCCTTTGTTGTGCCAATTCAAGCTTAGATTTAAAAATAAATCCACTCCTCGTCAATAATTCAGAGAATTCAAATTCTTCGAAACGCATAATGCAGGCTATATGACATGTTGTGGTGCAACTAGTAAAGCTTGGTAAATGAAGTTTATGCTCCGTTTTATAATAAATATTTGAGTGAGTTGAACTTGCCATACTTCTTGAAGATTTATTTGAAGAGGTTAAATTCGTCAAACTTGACTTTTTGCACTACATTACTTCAGATTCTATGGAATAGCAAGTTCCTTGTCACTTCAACTTACTGATGGAACTAGAAATTTAATTATTTTAGTGAAAACTTTTTTCGACTTGGAACGCATTATTGAAGAAAAACTCTTAAGGCCTGGTACTGCGTGCCGTGACGAAAATGGGGACAGCTTTATTGTGAAGAGAATTGAACAGTGGAAAGGTTACCAACAGATTCGTACGTCAGCCTAATCTTACAACGGTCACAGAATCAGTACTTTACAGAGAAACTGTATTTAACAGAGATACTGTACTTAACAGAGATACTGTACTTAAACGACAATTCGTACTTAACAAAGCAACTGTATTTCACAGAGAAATTGTACTTCGAAGTAGAAACTCTTGACTACAGAAGAAACTGTAAACAACAGAAAATACTATATCGGGTACCCGGGCACGCAGCTATACCAGGAAATGAGCAAGTAGCCAATGTTGCAAGAAGTGAAGAAGCCTCTTCCTTTATGGGTCCGAACCACTCTGCGAAATCGGACCAGGTATTCTGAAAAGAGGGAATATTGAGACATATTTTCTGGAAGAACGGTAAAGACTTAAGAGAGCATACACAGTTGCTAGTTCCTTATAAAAAATATAATATCAGAAATTTACAAGAATGATATAAAACTTTTTGACTGAAAACTGAAGATTTCGAAGACATTTATGTAAGATTAGAGGTCAGAGTGGCAACACTTGTAGATTCTGTTTAGAGCATGATGAAGCTCCAGAGCATATTTTAGCCCTAATCAGACGAAAATATTCCAAAAGCTTCGTGGCTTTCATCAAGGCGACAGAGCTCAATGAAGTTCTGTAGGTAGTTACTACAGTCAGGGCATCATTGACTTGCGGAAGTCGCAGTGCCTACTAACTAAAAGATAATACAGAAGACGGCAAAGCATGGTGAAGCAGTCTATGTCTACAAGTTTATTTAGTTTTTGACGCTTCTCCAGAAGAGATGTATTTAAATCATTGCTGTTTATGGTAGAACTCCGCAGTGTTGATCGCATTGATTCGTGGTAGGTGCTCAAAGGTATCCTAAGATCGGTTCTGCATTTATTTTAATTTTATTGACGTCAGAAGCAATAGCACGATTTAAGTGAACCAAGTCTAGGGCACTGTCTCTGAAAACTTACCACAAGTAATTAGTCGAATTGTGAGAATGGTTGTTCTGGGAATACACTTAATCTGCTAATAAATCAAGCAATTCTGTAAATCCAAGTTAGGTGAATCTATCTCTTATAGACTCAAATTCATAAAGACGAAAGAAGGACGGACTTTAATAAAATGACTCATCTTTTGCTAATAATAAAGCAAACACATATACGCTTTAAGGATTATGTCCTACATCTGACCACCGGTGCAGAGCAAAAATAAATTTGGTGTTAAGCCGACCATAATTTCACTAATGAAGCAAGATTAGTTATGGAAATGCTGAATCTTGCTTTACTGTTCAGTTTTAGTCAAAATTTTTCAGAAAAAATGCATTTTCACATACAAAATATTTCTATAACGCTCAAAGAACACCCTTTACACACAAATGCCTATCAATATAAACAAAGCAACGTTATTTTTCCGTTGAATTTGTCATTCGTGCGCATATTTGATTTAGACTTAAGTTTGGCTAACTACTTGACCTACCTTAGTGCGTCTCAATTGACGTTTTCCCTTGTACCAGGTAATGATAGCATTCGGACGTGAACCAGTTGATTCGCAGACGACCTCATAACGACGATCGGCAATCATTGAACTAGGCGGATCCAGTATTTTCACTGTAAGCGGTTTCACTGCAAAGAGAAAAGAAAATTAATTAGAATATTTAAAAGAAAAGAATTTCAATAAATTAAAGTGCTTAGTACTTAGTTCAGCTCGTTAGCTAAAACCACAATTTATGCCTAGCAGTCTATTTAACACGTAACTGCCTTACACTAATTACTCTGTGCTTAGACTGCCGAGCGTAATTAAAAATGAAAATAATATTTTACAAATAATGATGATAATTAGTGTTGAAGAAAAATTACAGACACAGAGCTGGAGAAACCGTATGATGGAACGTTTGTGGCGCAAATGTAGTAAATACTTACATATATATACAACACCTTGTATATGTTATGCCGTTTTAGAAAGACACACACATGTACTATGTGTGTGTGTGTGTGTGTGTGGCTTTCTACACTTAAAATATGCACAACAATTAACAATTTGTATGTCTATTATTTATATGGCCCATAGGCGCGTTTGCCTGCCATTTATTTCAATGTTACAAGCACTTCATTTGCTGTTATGTTGTGCTATCTGCTATCCTTTTTAAATACACTGTAAGCATAATGTGTTAGGCTATATTGAAATTTTGAAGTTGTGTGTTAGAATGTTTTAAGCTAGATTTATATTTATGCTGCGCTTCAAAAGTCGAATCTAAGCTATTTAGTTTGTTAGTCTTAATATACAACTTTCCAGTCGCCTTTCGGTTGGTCTTAATGTCTAAATCTTAAAGAATATTTCACAAGAAATAAGCAAATCAGACTCTCATTAGACCTCCTTAGATATTGCTTTTTTCAAACAATGCATTTTTGCAAAGAAATTGCAGCAAAAACTATAATTTGAGGAAGTAACTGCAGCAAATGTAACTCTACAGAAGAAACTTAGCAGAAACTGTATTTAACAGAAGGAACTACAGCAGAAGCTGTGCTCTACAGAGGAAACTTAACAGAAGTAGTAATATACAGCAAGAACTTAGCAGAAACTTTAAGCTGCAGTACTATCTACAGCAGTATTTCTTCGTAACAGCATAAAATCTTAGCAGAAACTGTGCAATCCAGAAATACATATCTACAGCGGCAAATTGTGTTTGCAATGTTTGGCACACAGAAAAACATAAACAAAAATGCATTAGTATAAGTGTTTTGACCATCATTGATTTATATGCCACTACTCTCGGCTTTCAAATAAATTTATAATTCAAATATAGGCTTGACAGCGTATTCCATAGTCGAACACACTCGACTTTACAGTTCTATCTTTTCATTCAAGTGTTTACTGCTGCTTCTGCGTGTTAAGTGCTCGTTTTTAGTTACAACAAAAAAACCAACAAACACACATACTCACATATGTATATTCACATACAAATAGAAAGGCACACTTTGACAGCAAAGTATGCAACACTTTTTTGCACTGTCTAAACTTAATAATTATTTAATTACTCATTCGGCGCTCGTTGAATGCGTTTAGTCTGTTTTTCTATTTGAACAGAATTTGTATCCGTTTTGAGGCACATTCTAGAGTGCAAGTTCCCTGCATATGTTTAGAAATTATACTCAAATATGTAAATAGTGCATGGCATGGCAGTCATTTGTTTTATATGCAATTTTTAAGTGGTTTATAATTAGTACTTAAATTCAATAAATGGACAGATATGTGTTGCATTTGCATATAATATCTTTAGAACACGAAATTGCGAGACAAGTATTATAAATACTGCATACCAACTGAAACTGTTGGTTCATAAAAAAATATTAAATGGCGTAAACTGAGGACACACCTTAAATTTTCTTAAGAATTCGTTATTGCAAAAATGTTAATTCTAAACCATTGCAGTCCTCTACGTAGACATGTAGTTGTGATAAGCTGTCATAAACGATATTTGATCGAACTAATTCTACGTGTTTTAAAAGCCACTCAACAGATTATCTTGATTTCCAAAAAGGGTCAAAGATTACCCTTCAATGATGCCCTACGAGCAATGAATTCTGCTTTTAAACTACTTTCGTTTTTTTTTTTCTGTTCGCAGCGACATATATTGCATATCTACAGGAAAAAAAAAAGAACAAAACCTTCAAATCCAACCTTAAACTTGTATTTTTTTAGTCCATCCATAGGTGATCCATAGGTTTGCACGATCATCGCATGAAATATATCTAATTAGTTTATAATGAGTGCCCAAATTTCCTAGTTTGAAGGCTGCTTTGAGAGTAGTGAATACTCACATTTACAGGCACAGGAGATTTGCATGAGAAAAGATAATTAATTGATACCCAGATAGAGCAATGTTGAACCAGATTACTACATTCGGGAGTATCAGAGTTTATATCAGACCAATTGTCTATGTAGTCATACATATCTGCTTCCAGAAGACAAAAAGTTATGAAATTTAGCTAAAAATTAAGAGGAATCATTAAACTTTCAGGAATTTTTTGCTTTGTATTTAAAATGTTATTTAACAAGGAGTTTCCACCGAAAAAATTATTTTTTTAAATATTAACACTTCAGCTAAGAAATGAATTACATTTGAGAACGCTGGAAGGGTTAAGATCTATGCTTTCAAATATGTATATATTATAGTAAAGAAGGGCACTGAGCTGTTTTGTAGGACTGAGTAATGTGAATAGGGAGTACAGAAGAATAAGAGACGGCTAAAGAACACATGCTCAATGAAGAAGAATAATATAAAAGGAGGTAGCTCATCTGTTGAAGTTATGCAAAAGAACGGTTTTTGTTTATTTGTATAAGTCCTTAGGATTTGACAACACAGTTCCTGCCAGTAGTAGCCCTCGGACAAATATCAAGAAATAGCTTGATGATGCACATCTCAGACCAATAGTCTTTCTACTGGCATGTTACTAACTATCTTCATCTGAGGTAAAATTAAGTAAAGGCGACTAACAATCTTTGTCCCATTAAAGAGTACACTAAAGCAGTGCTTGGTTTATACAAAGTTGAAGACATCTGTCTTAAGCTTACAACTTTAGAAATATCTGCACAGAAATAAATACCTTAAAATTGCATTCTTCTTCTACTGAGAGCTGATTTTGAGCATAGCGAATAGACGATCTTTTTCTACTCCTCTCTATTTAAGTAGTTCTTACCAAAATCGTTGTGTGGAACAATAAGTCTGTTGGCTTATATACGACCATTGTCTAGTGATGACGCGAACAGCTTCAAAGCGTAGTGCCCTACATAAATTTCTCAAGTTTTTAATTACTAATCGAACTTTGAAAGATTTGTGCCGGTTGAAGTCTTCCATACTAAATAAGCACAAATTACCAAGTGGAAGGTGCTTCTGCTTGATTATGTTCATGGATAATAAGCTTGCAAGTGTTCATTGGTATACCAACACAACTCCTGCTGGAAAGAATCTGTGCTAAGCATCTTACCTAATGATTTGATCAGCTAAACAACTTTACCCAATAATCTTGTAGCTCGTCACACAGATGAGAATGATATAAAACTACTCAGCAATTTCATATAGAGAGCTTTAGCAGCTGCTTACGGTCTATGAATTAACTGCAAGAGGCTTCAAGCGATTTGATAACAGACTGGCTGGTAGCGAGTATATAGATGTGTCTTAACTGACCGATTGGAGACTTTTTCTTACTATAATCTCAGCCAAAGAGATACTGCAATAATCTAAACACTAGAATGATTTCTTTACAGATCTAGTTTAGCGAAGAAAACATACTAAGATATCCAAAGCTGTTTAAATTTGAGCTTTATTTTAATTATCAAAAAATTGCTTTACATCTAAAAGAGATATTGTTGCCTCTTTGTAGAATGAGTGATTCCAAGTCTTTAGGCACAAATCATTACACGTGCCATAGTAATTTTTCGTGCCACACTTAATGACTGTCCTTGCGTTCCATTTCCAAAAATAGTGTCATTATTTACAAACCATTTTGTATTTGTGTCATGGCAGCTACTCACACATACACACATGAGTTAAAATCCAATTAATTAATTCTTACAAGAAGAAAAACAAGAATAGAAACGTTTAGTCTTTCTTTTTTTTTTTTTTTGCCAAAAACCTTTTGCATACATTTATGACTCAGCAAAGCAACAAAAACAACAAACAAAAAAACTTACGAGACACAGACAAATGAATAAATGAAGTGCACTAAATTGTTATTTTTCTACACACATATATATACAACTTGTTATATTGAATGTGCACAGAGGTTATGCTCTACTTTTCAACAACTTTCTTTTTTTCTTCTTCGAATCCTTTCCAATACTTACAGTGCATATCGAGTATAAAGCTTTTCTCCTTGGGCTTATCCAGCTGCGTATTGAGCGCCTGGCATGTAAAGACCGAACTTAAATCGTTACGCTGCACCGAGGGCCACAACAAACGATTCTCGATAACATCGCCGGAATTGTGCTCGTACTGATTGTCGACAAGTAGTCCATTGACGAGCCAGCGGACTTGCGGTTGTGGACGGCCTGCGAAAATGAAAGGATAACAAGAAAGAATTGTGGTAAGTGATATATATTATTTGCATAAGAAACAGAGAGAGAGAGCAACAAATATACGTAGAAAATTTGCTTAGTCAAAGAAAATTTACGAAAATTAAATAAAAGAAAAACTGCATAGCAAGAACTGTTGAAAAAAATTCAATGGTAGCAAGTTGTTTGCTTTGATGTTTCAATTTGGTTAGTTTTTGCGATTGCACTTTAACACATACTCGAAAGCTTTCAGGGAAATTAACAGGAAATTAAACACTATGTGTGTGTGAAGAGGTCAGTGCGTGTTTGGTAGTTGAATTGGTATTCTCAAAAAAAAAAGTATTACTAGTGGAACAGATTGATTAATGTTGGGGCTTTCTGTTTGAAAGTTAGCAGCCTAAAAGATTTAAGAATCTTCTTTTTTTGTTGTAGCTTTTTAAGAAAAAAAAACATTTAGAACTGCTTCAAAGCTATTTTGAGTGTCTTCATGGCTTTTGTTCAAATTCCAATGTTCCACGCCTATAAATACCTAACTAATGAATGGACATATCACTACCAAACGCTGTATAAATAGATATAAGATTTATTTCCATACCAAAATACAAAAATCTATTCTCATAACATTAAATATTATGTCATTTAGCAACCATTATTTGCACAGCTGCCGCTTTTAGACTTTGACCTTCATCCTAAGACTCATTAGCTTATGCGCATCTCTAAAGCTTTGACACTTCTGTGATTTGGACTACACTTGACATTTAAAGAAGAAGTTCAGCTGTTTTCTTTTTTTTTTTTCTCCCAGTGCATTATTTATTTACGCTCACTTACCACCAACAACACGACAAGTGATGACAATATCATCACCCTCCTGTTTGGGACCCAATTGTGTGCCATTTAGTTGACGACCCCAGCGGTCGAGTATTATGGGCTGTTCGGGAAGTACTGAAAATAGAAAAATGATTATTAAAAATAGCAACAGCTGAACAATACAAGCAAAAAAAAAAAGAAAAAAAGGACAAACAAAGTCTATGCAGCTTTGACATTAGCCAAACAACAACGAATACGCACAGAAAACGCACAGGCAGCAAGGTCGCCATTATAATAGGAACTTAGGTGTATTTGTTATCCTTCGTTTCGCTTCGTGATACACACAAGAGCGTAAATAAAATATTTGCACATTTCCTGCTTTTGCGTTTGGCATTTTACTGCATACTTTTGGGTGTCATAGCTGCTGATTTTTGTAATAGTCCTTGTTGTTGTTGTTGTTCTACTTCTATGTTAACATTACGTATTCAATTGTCCTTTACAAATTGCTTGTTTGTTTGTATTGTACTTACTTATAACAGACAAATTGAAACGGAAGCTTTGCGTTTGACTTGTACGAAAATCAACTCGACATCGGTAAATGCCCTGATCATGACGTTTGATATCCTGTAATAGAGCATAGACACGTGAATTTTGTTGCATTAGTAAATGTGGCAATTTATTTAAGACGCTTGAATATCTAAATTTAGTTTTTATTTGAGTTGGATTTAAAAGAGTTTATATACAGATACCAAATATATTTAAAAAAAGCGTTTGTAAAAACTTATTTTAGGGGGGTGAGAGGGCGTAGTTATCTTTGAGTGGTATCATATGGATATGCTATGTGTTTGTGTTCAAATAGTCTTCCAAACCGTGTTTCAGCCATATGTCTTAAAAAAAAGCCAATGGATTTTTGTAGGATATTCTTTTTGACAAGCACCTTCTATTATAAGACATTTAAGTACGGTATGTCTATGAGGTATGCTATGAGGAACAATGAGCACCTTACAGTGACATTTCCGTTCAGCACAGAAACTTTTGAGAAAAAATTACTTAGATTCAGTCCCTACCAGCTTATAATAGCATAACCTTCCTCTCTAAAAATCAAAAGCTAGAAACATCTTCACCATTGGTTTGAACCTTATTGGAAGTGTCTTCTGATAAACTGGTTGAAACCAAATAAAGCGAAGTAACAATTGACCTCATTCTCACACTATTCTAACAAACATTCTATAGACATTCTATAAAATTTTAATTTAAATAATCAAATTCAAATATTTATTCTCCTTAATCAACTCACATAAAATATTTAATTAAGAACCATAATATTTTAATTATAAGCTATGCACTTCACAAACCAATTAACAAACAAACATAAACTACTTGTACAATAAAAATAATAATAATAAATAAATAAATAGCTTTGCGGCAAGTGAAAGCAACCAACTAACCTACTTATAGCCAAAGACAACATAAAAAAAGAACTTACAAATAATTCCTATATTCACTTTCCGACGACCGACCGCAACTACTCGTACAAAAATATAAAAGCCAAGTAACTATCTCAACAACTCGCAACCATTAAGCACTCGAAACAAACTAATTGCCGCAATTGAAATACAATTAAATTGATTTATATTCATAAATTGCATATATTGTGTATATACATATATTTGGCCCAAACCATACCCTTTTTTGTCCAACTACTTCCAACTACTCGTGCAACTAACTATTGTATACCTATAACTTTATAATAAATTTGTTTATGTTGCTTGAAATTTATATGCTTCGTGAGCATAAAACATTTATTAACCGATTCAGTTCGTTAGGTGAATGCTTGAAGCACATACGGCAGCACAGCAGGACAATTGGACGGAAGAACACGAGACGAGTAGTAAAGTACAGCACACATAACGAACAAGTCAATCAAGTGAAACGCGCAAAAGGGTTGTGAAATTTAAATTCAAACTCAAAGAAAAGTTAAGTAAAAAAAAAAATTTTTTTGTTTATTGCGGCTCGTAACGAAGTATTTATACGCTGCAGATATGGTGAAGAAGTATCATGCAGCAGAAATAATAACTGAACTATAGCTTTGGTAAAATATGGTGGGAAATTTTATGCAGAATTTATGCCAAACTCCAATAATTTGATAAAGTTGCTAATATTTTCAGCTTGATATCTTTGAAACTGAATGACAGACGGCTGCATTAAAATTCAATTAAAAGCATTACACTACTCTTCCACTTAATCAACTACACCTTCCACAACATGCTACAAACTTAATAACAAAATAACAATACCCTTAATATACACTACATGACACGTGTAGGGCACAATGACACGACATGAATGCGCAGGAAGTCAGTCAGTTGCCAGCACGATTCACTCGTACACTCCATTCAGTAAGCCAGTTAGTAGTGCTGCAGTAAAATTTAAGCAAATAATGCTACTTATTTAGTTTGTTTAAAGCTGCCCTCTGCGCTCTTTTGAGTGTATATCCTTTATACATGTCCGTCGTTCTGTCTGTCTGTCTGTCTGTCTCTCTGTCTGTCTGTCTGTTGCATGACAATAACGTTAAATCAAGTTATCTGTAAACATGCAAGACATTAATAAACATTTCGCGTGCAAAAGGCAATTTAACAACTTCTGATATCTAAATTTGTTTTTATATCTATTCTATAGCTCCTTTTTGGTTATTGCTTTCCTTTTCTATTTTATTGTTGTTGTACGAGTTTAATTTTTTTATAGTTCCATGAAGTCTCATTTTGTTTCGTTGCGATTTGTTCCATTTTGTCGCTGATTTTGATGGAATTTTGTAAAAAATCTAACTTTTATATTTTTTTTTTTTTTTTTGCAAATGTTTTGTAAAAAATTTATGAGTTTAAGTTTGCAAAATTTAGTTTGCTGTAAACAGCTGGGAATATAGCTACATACAGTACATGGATATGCCTCATTCTCAGAGAATTATAACTGCATACATTTATGAATTAAAAAATATTTTTGATTTAACTAGAATCAGCCGTTAAAAAAATTTGGCAGATCCAACCAAACTGCCTGATACCAACTCAATTACTCATTTTAGAAAATCATAAAAACCAAAGGGACACCAATTTGTGCCTTTATGGAAGGTGCTTTTGACAATACATCTTACACGGAAGTAAGACTAAGAACAGTCCTGACTAGCATACTTGATAAATGTTTCTTAATTAAAATACGAAGTGTACCCACAGGCGGGTGTACTATCTACACTCCTGCAGAGCCTAGTAGTTGATAAACTTTTAGACTCCCTAACAGAAAATGGCATCGATTGCCAAGACTATGCTGACGACATAGTATTTCTCTATAAAATGCTGCTGCTGCTGCTCTAAAGTAGAACTGAATATAAACACAGCTAAAACAACAATTATTCATTTTTCTAGGATATATAAGCTGAAATTACTCAAGCCAATACTCAAGTCAAATGACACATTGTTAAATTTTCCAAGGAGCTCAAATACCTGGGAGTAATCTCTGACCAATGTACCACATGGTAGATCCCCTTAGAATATGGAATACAGAAAGCCACTATGGCAATGATGATTTGTAGAGTCATTGCTTGGAAAAATTATGGGGGATTCCCAAAAACAATGAAATAAATGTATCTCACAATGGTCAGACCTATATTATCATACGGCGGCGCCATTGTTTGAGCGGATAGGGCTAAATTAGCAGTATCCTGCAAAACAACTAATTATAATTTAAAAGTTTTCCTGTGTAACTAAAACAGCGCAATGTGAGCCTGACCTACTGCGGTGATAGACGTGTTTTTGAATTTAATGCCGCTGCGTCTTCATATCCAACAACATTGATAGTAAAGCTTGCTTCAGCTATCGATCAAATGATATGTTAAAGAATGCCCACCCACTCCTACAATACTCTTGTGATAACCTAGGTATAAAGAAGAACTTCATCAGAAGATTTTAGTTAGTGCTAAGCATTAAGGGAAAATGGGAAAACATAGTCTTGAACCACGATGTCAAACCACAAGCAAACAGCTGGTTTACAGGTCCCTAAGATATTAGGGAACTGGTACAACGTATTTCGGATCTCACACTAAATACTTTGAATAGGGAAACTCATCAGCATCTTTCAGGCAAAAATATATGCGAAAGATGTATCCAATTCAACCTAAATAGGGAGTACAAGAGGGCACAGGTTGCCCTATGAGACGCCTGGTATATTTGTTACAGTCACCAATATTTTTTCCTAATTGTTTTCCAATCTTAAATCTAGAGTAGAAGGTGACGAAAGTGACGACCAGGAACCAGGAAGTTATTCCTGGTTGGTATTGCCGTGGTCTGGTCAAGCGATGGCTGTGGTTCATCAAACGGTCATTGTATCTGCTTGAAAAGAAGAATATTTGTTCCTCGATGGTAGCCAAATTTAGGTCTTTGTGTAAAGTTAAATATGGAACATACCAATCACAACCAGTTATTAGACGCACAGCTTTGTTTTGTAGAGTTTGAATCCGGTTGCAATTTAACCTTGCAACGATACGCCATATTTGGATGCCATAACACCATGTTGGTGCGATAATTTGCTGGTAAACAGTCCTTTTGTTACGCAGCGAAAGTTTGCTTCTTTTGTTGAGTAGCTAGAACAGCTTCAACCTACCACCGCTGTTAAGTGGTCCTTAAGAGTTAACCTTCGATCTAGGAAGAGAAGAGTTCGTCTCTTTTATGTAAAACATCCATTTTTACAAAGGGCAACAAATTCGGCACGTGCCGATAATTAACGTCTATGGAAGATGGTGCCGATCCGATGATGAACAAGCGAACGCCTTTGCAACGCATCTAGCTGAGCGCTTTAAGCCATTCAGTTTTGCAAACAAATAGAAGAAGTGAGTGAAACGGAAGGCTTCCTAACCTCACCTCTGCAAATGGATCTGCCTATCGTACCAGATAGCTAGATTTCTCGCTGTATACAATAAAAATAATAATATTATAGACGCACATATGCAACTACTTAATGGCAGTCAATCAATATATCTCTCGAAGACTAACTATTCTTATTTCAAGCATTCAAGCTATATATGCACATTAATCGTGCAACCCTCTAAATAGCTTAAACGCTCCATACACTACCACATGCGTCTAATATTTAATTTATAATATACAAAGTTCGCTTGGCCAATGCACATCGAATAATTTTCAAACGCAATTTCAGCGAAATCTAAATTTTAACTTCCCGTATAAACTAACACACACACACACACGCATACAAACTTACCTTAATCTCCAAGGTTGCTGGCTGCGAGTCAAAATGAAATTTGGCACGTGAACCGAAGACCTCCGGTGCTGACCAATGGCGTGGTTGGTCAGTATTCAGTTTATCGCGTACATCGAAGCTGTAAAGGAAAAAGAAAAAAGCGTACGTAAAATTAGAAAATAATTTTCATTTTATTTTTGTGAATTTACGCTTTAATATTTAAGTTTCACACACACACACACACACATAGCAACGCGCCATAAATACAAACACACAAACATATAAATTTTCATGTGACCACCTACTAGGATATTAATGAAACTTAGCTGCCAAAACTGTCTTCACAAAGGCAAACGCCTTTTGAATGGGCGTTTTTTCGTGCAAAAAAATTTCGACGGAAATTAAGCTTAATTTATTTAACGCGATTAAGGCATCATTAGTCGAAAAATTATTGCCGAAAACTGAATATGTACGCAGATAAAATTTCAATTTCTTTGGCTGTAAGCTTTGCATGTTCTTCTTTGAATGTAGGTAATGCTTCTATTAATGGGTTAAGTTTTTTATGTCTGCATTTAAGTGCCGCCGTCGTTGGCTCGGCTTAGTACACACACACACACTCGAGCGCTGCTTTTGGTTTAATGAGCACATAATTGTGTGCATAAATAGTTCGGAATTTTGCAAAAAAAAAAAACCTTGTACTACTAAAATTAATACATGTGGGCGGGTTAGAGTGCACAAATGGCACTTGATAGGTCGTAGCATAATTTAGCATAAAGTTTTAATAATTAGTTAGGTTTGGTTGCCAATAATTTTGCTTATTTATTTTATTTAATAACGTTCCATTGTCTGCTCAAACGTTCCACTCTAACAGTTTCGCTTATCTTTAAGCTGCTTAACACATTAAAATATTTTCAACTTGCTTAAGTATTTGTTTTAATTAAGAATGCGCAGCTAATTTGACTTTATTTCTACAAAAAATACTTAAAAATTTAATGTTGCGCTGCCTGTTCTTGCGCCACTAAACCACTAAAATAAAAACTTCACTCGCATGCGCTCACTGCACTAAATAAGTCATAAAAAGTGTGCTTAAAAATTCCCGAAAAAAAAGAAGCATAGAACACAGAAAAAATGTTTGTTCTAATTGCATTTCGTGTTGTTTCGCTCTTATTTTCTACAATTTGCTACGTTGTTCTATTTTTTTTTTATATTTTTTATGCAGGCCACGCTTTAATATTGTGTTGCTTGCTGCAAATAAAATTAAATTTCTTCAATTTTAATATTTTTATTTTTATGTAAAGAATAAAAACTTGACGGCGTCTGGTCCCACTTTTTCAGTTTTTATGCACCGCTTATTATTTTCAATTTACATTTTTTTACTTGAAACTTGTTGTGTACTAGTTGTGCTCTGTTTTGTTGAGGGTCGGGGTAGACCGAATATTGTTTTAGTTGTAGTCGAAGTTGTACGCATGAGTTGGTCCCTACTGGTGGCACTATCGCGTAGGCTTGCATGAACTTCTTTCGTGCACTGCGCCTAAAAGACTGTTATTAAATTTCGTCAACTTTTAACTCCTTTCAACGAAGCGCGCAATTTTCTTCTTGCTTGGCTAATAGTCAACGCTTAAGTTGTGCCTCGAATATTTTTTTTTGAAATATATTTTCTTATACCATTCACACTTTAAGTGTGAGAAATGGAATTAATGGTGTGTCAGACAGTTTGTAACATATAGAAGGTGCTGGCAACATAGACTTCTAAAAGTATCTAATTAAGCTGAAATTTCGGCTTAGAAACATAAAGAAAAAGTATTTTGTTCTAGAGCTAGACCACCATGAATATGCCTTCACAGTGCTGTATGATTAATTTGAATTTCACAACTCTAATCTGCCTGTTTGTTTCGGGTTATGTCCAAAACGGCTGCACCGATTTGGACATGACTTGCACTGTCAGGTAGCTTAATTTGGCACACATATAAAGGGCACAAAAAAAAAGGTTGCATAAATAAGCACCGCACGCCGGGACAACCAATTTTGAATAAAATAAATAGGATTTATTCAAAATAAAAGAGTCTTTTCTTTGTTTTTAGTAAAAGCCAAGATAGCACCTACCATACCCACACATTTAAAGGGCACCAAATAAAAAATGAATGCGTAAAAGCAAGCAGCGCACGCCGGGACAACCAATTTTGAATAAAATAAATAGGATTTAGTCAAAATAAAAGATTCTTTCCTTTGTTTTTAGTAAAAGTCAAGATAGCACCTACCATATATGACGAAATGAGAAGATCTAGGTCATCTTTCTGTGTGTCTTTTCGTTTGCTCATGTCCATGCCATATTCTCTTTCTTTTTTCCTATCTGTTCATTATTTTCTTTAAGATTTTAAAATAATGACACGACACGCCCATATTAAGGCATGTCCCCTACTACATAACTCGCCCCCGTTTGCATTTTTTTATATATGAAAATTTTTCAATTCCTGCCCATATCAAAATAAAAATAATATAAATGGACAATTCCAATAAAGCTATACTAAGGTATACTACACCTCACCGCTTTTAGGTTACGGGTTGTTATATTACAAGCCTACAAACTCTTATTGCGAAACCACCATCCACTTTTGGCGTTTTTGTATGAAAAACTATTTCATTGATGTCAATATCAAATTAAAACTTTATTTGATAGCTACTTATGGAGCTACATATCCGAATTTTAACGAAATTTATTATACCCCTTACTGAGGGACCACCTTAATACAAGACCACTTCCCATTTTTGTGCTTTTATGTGTGAAAAACTTATTTCTTGAAGTCCATATTAGGTAAAAACTTTATTTATAGTGCCCTCTAATGAATGAACACTAAAGGCCTAGACACCACCTTAATACCGAAACCACCATCCATTTTTGGGGTTTTTGTATAAAAAACTGCTTTTTTGAAGACAATATCAAATTAAATCTTTATTTGATAGCTTCTTATGACGCTAAATATCCGAATTATAACGAAATTTATTATGCCCCTTACTTAGGGGCTACCTTTATACAGGACTACCAGTTGTTAGGCCCTGTACCGAAGGTACAAGAGCCTATTGGGTTTGTGCAAATGTATGTAACAGGTAGAAATAATGGTCGGAGACCCCCCAAAGTTATCCCCATTATGGTCAGGAGTGATAGAGGAGTCGATATAGCCATGCCCGTCTGTCCGTCCGTCCGTCCGTATGAACGAAAGGATCTCGGAAACGGTAATAGATAGAGACTTCGTGTTTTTTGCATTCGACTAGGACTGCTCCGGAATTTCACAAGTTTATTTTAAAAACTTGCCCCTCCCCCCCCCCCCTTCCCCATAAAATCACCCCCAAGGGTAAAAATTTCTTCGGCACAAAAAAAAGTAAGTATGCCAGTATGGAGATATCGTCCTTCTTAGCCAAAATCCGAAAAGTTCATCAAAATCGGATAATAAATGACGATTTTATAAGCAACGACCCCCCTTTTCTTTTCATTCATATTCGCGCAGTGAGAAGTGGTCATGTGTTGGGTCATAAGCTTGGGAAACATTTAATGTGTTAGTTAGGCGAACTGAACTGGTACAGGGCCTCTTACAGTCGGTTACGCCCGACTGAAATTTCCTTACTTGTTTTTTTTATGGTTTTTTCCATGAAAAACTTTTTTATTGAAGTTAATAATTAATTAAAATTTTAATCCTGGCAAATATTTTTTTTTAATTATAAAAGACTTTAGTAAAAGACCACCTTAATATAAATCCACCAACCATTTTTGGGGTTTTTGTATGAAAAAATATTTTGTTAAAGCAAATATAAACTAGAAATTCGATTTCTTGAATTTTTTTTTGAACAAACGCTGGACAAAAAATGTAAAGGGTCGTGTTCTGCACACTTTTACAGCTAGCCTCCAAGTAAACTTGTCGCATATGCTTTACAAATATTTATTTTTTTTCGCTTTCTTCAAACCACTGTAGTGCATTAAAACTTCAGTACTACCAACGTTTTTTTTTCTCCATTTTCTAGTTTTTATTTATTTAATTTTGTATTTTTTCTTTAAACTAGGTTAACTGTGTGGCACACTTCAAGAGTGTAGAACTTAAAGGTGCAAAGAAGTAAGTTGTGAGTGAGGTGTGCATGTATGGCACGCAATTAAGTTGTATAGCATGCTCCTGCGCCGACTTTACTCCAACTTTATGCTTTGCTGGAAATGTCTTGAACTAAGTCAGGAGGAATAACTTCTCCGCCTTAGCTATGGCTAGAAAATGCCATAAATGTGCCACTCGAAGTTACGCCTACTTATGTCGTTGTTGGCTTACGCTTCGATGAATACTTGCAGTGCTTGGTTGTGTGTGGGGCAAATAATATAATTTCTGTAAAAGCCGTTGTAAAGCCGGAATATAATATTTAACAGCTTAATTTTCTAGTCGTGGGCCTTGTTTAGTAAAAATCCAATCAAAAAATGTAAGCTACCGATTTCGTAATTTACAAATAATTTGGAAGTAATCCAATGCTTTAAGATTGTAAAAAAGTAAAGTTAATTAACACTTCATTAATTTAAATCTTCATATAGTCGCCGCGAATTTAATAAAAAACTACAAATGCCATTAAATGGACTGCTCGTCCAAAACAAAAAAAAATCACTGAATATAATCTGCGCGAACGCACCTCACACGCAAAGTGAAAATTTTTCGCTTTCGCAGATTAATTACTAAATTAGGTAAACATAATTAACTTAATTTCTATGATATACAGTGGGAAAGAAAACAACAACAACAACAACAACAAAAGAACAGAAAATAACAAAACATAAACAAAGTGAAGTCAGGAAACGGAAGTGAGCGCAGCTTAGCGCAAATAAACGAAATCACACATCCTGTTTATATATAGAACGGACTCGTACACTCATTTCATTAATTTACTTTAGAGTCACTTATCTTGCACAGTGACACACTCACGCGCACAGGACATACAGGACATTCATGCATACCAACCAAATACCGAGAGAAAACAGAAAAAAAAAGACTTTTTTTTCACTGAAAACAAGAGCAGACAATAAACTGGGTTTTTTTTTGTTTGTTTGTTTGTTTATTTTTCCTTTTTTTTTTGTCGAAGTCTCAACTTGTGCTCACAAAGCTAAAAGCTAAATCCAAACAATTTAAAGGCAACAAGCGCTCGTTTGCATTTAATTAAATGAATAAACAAACTGACAGAGAGAGAGAGAGAGGGGTAGTATCTGCAAATACAGGTGGAAAATCACAAAGAACACGTGTATGTAGTGCGTATAGAGAGGATGACAGGCGGTATATATAACTTAAGCAGGGTTGCATTGTGTTTAATTTTGGAGAAGCTATTTTGGACACATTTTAGAATTGAGATAACTTTGAGCATTGTATGAAAAAGGCGCAGCAGAATTGCTTAATCACGTCTTTAAAATGGAAAACTATCATCAAAGCCAATTCTGAAATAGGCGACTTCACAATAAAGAAAGCAGATTGAATATTTTTGTTGCACGGACAATAAAGTTGCCCGAAATATATTGGCCTAAATTCCTAAACGGATAATAGAACCTCGAGTACACTTTAACATAAAAATCACACAACTAATTCGAAGAGATTCTTACTTAAAAGTGCAATCCACCGAATTCTTAAATCTAGAGATTACCCTTTTGAACAAAGTTCAACTATAGAAAACTTAAAATACAAAATAAGTCAGAACCATTAGTTTCAGTTGCTCTTTATTTCACATTATTCCAGACGAAAAATACACCAAGAAAGCAAAAGTACAAAGCAAAAATCGAAAGAACGTAATATTTTGTGAGAGACTTGACAACAACCAATTCGTTAGCCAGCCACTTGCATGATCAACCAAATATGTATTAAAATATTTGCATATTAAGCTGTCGAGTTTCGAGCAAGGTGTTCTGACAAATATTGCGCTTTATATTAAACAATTCGGATAGACAATGTGAGAGATGAATTGGAGAACACATATTCAAATCCGCTCAATGAATCGAATTAGCACTTTAATTGCCTATGAATGGGTTAAATAAAAATCCATGTTTGGTGGCTTCATATTTTGTCTACTGCGAGATCTGATTGATCAAAAATACGTCACATACGTCAGAGTACAGATAGACATAGCTATATTGTCTCGAATTTTGCTTAAGATCAAGAATTTATATGCTTTATACTGTAAAGAGTCTCTATCACAAATTTCTAATTGTTAGCACATATTGGCGCTCCAGGACTAGAATTTAAAATCAAAAGCGACCAACTACATCCAACTATGGTGATGCGACACGTAATACTGCTACTGTTGGCAACTATGCATTATAAATGTTTGATTGCTAATAGCAGTAAATTTCGGGGTGAAAAGATGAAGAAATTTAATTTACACATCAATGCTGTGAGTGTCATACCCCTAGCTTGTATAGACGAAGTTTTTTATATCCTTGGACGCAGATAGTTGACATTTGGCACAATAAAAAGCGACACTTCTGGTCTTGCTATCATGACAGGGAAAACAAACCAAGGCCTAGCAACGTATTTCATTTTGGGGTGCTCTAGATAATAGTATATATATAAGTCCTTTATAGATACACCATTCATCAACCATGAAGCTTTGGAAGCCATCATATAATTGATAAACAAAATTTATCATATTTTTGCAGCCTTATGTGTTACACAAATTAAATTTTGGTACACATGTTAATAGGATCTTGAGAAGAAATCCTGTTAAGTTTGGTCCAAGTCGGAAGGATTCATGCTTCTTGAACATATCTTTCCTTCAATTTGACTTACAGGAAGGAAATTTTCTGAATATGAAAATGAGGCTAGAAGAAGTAATCTTGTTAAGTTTGGTGAAAATCAGAGGGGGTGATGTCCCATATAAGTGATAAACTTAACTCAACATATTTTTTTCATCCATTTGCGTTACATGCATGGAATTTGGTATAATGGAATCGGGCGAAATAAAAATGTTTTAAAATAAGTCTGTAAAAAATTTTATGCCACACCTTTAGAAAAGCAACACAAAAAGAGGGCGTAGCAACGCAAGCCTTTTGTTTTCTGCCAAGTGGCATAAAAAAAGTGTTTATAAAGGGATTTGTCGAAGTAGCACCTACCACATTTAGGCAATAAAAAATCGTTGAATAGGTCCCTCAAATGGATTCAAATGGTGTTTTAATGCGATAATAAAACTAAGTATTTTATAGATAAACGCAGAGTCAGATATCCGGCCAGAATCAAAGTTATTAACAACTAGTGGACCCGGCTTGCGCTGCTACTCTCTATATTTGTTTTTCTTCTGTATAGGTGAGGTATCGCCGAGTACGGAAAAAATTTATATACATCCAGGGGTGGTATTGCCACCCTAGATTTTAAAAAGTTCGTACAAAAATTTATTTTACTACATATTTCCGTACTTTCATATAATTAGGCCCTGTACGGAAGGTACAAGAGCCTATTGGTTTTGTGCAAATGTATGTAACAGGTAGAAATAATGGTAGGAGAACCCCCCAAAATTACCCCCATTATGATCAGGAGTGATAGAGGAGTCGATAGAACCATGTCCGTCTGTCCGTCTGTATGAACGAAAGGATCTCGGAAACGATAATCGATAGAGGCTTCGTGCTTTTTGCATTCAACTAGTACTTATCCGGAAATTTACAAGTTTATTTTCCTTTTCCCTTTTCTTTTCATACACAAAAAACGTATCGTAAGGCAATTATTCGTACAGTGAGAAGTGGTCATAAGCTTGGTCATAAGCTCGGGAAACATTTAATGTGTTTGTTAGGCGACCTGTACTGGTACAGGGCCTCTTACAGTCGGTTACGCCCAACTGTAATTTTCTTACTTGTTTTCTTTGTTTTATTGAAATATTTTTGTTGTAATGAATTAGTGGCTAAATTAGTAGATGGGTTCTATTGTCCTAAGCTATTGTCCTAGATTACTAAAAAAGTCAGCTCCACTTTTGAAGAACAGCTGGATATGCCCTTGTAGTCTCATATGTCATAGGTTTGAAAAGCGCTAAGAAACAGTTTGAATAGCATTATTGTTTAGCAATTTTTAAGCTTAGAAGTTTTTTATATTTTAACTTAAAAATCGTTTGATTCTATAGGTCGATTTTGATGAAATAAACACTAAATGTTACTCACAATAAAGCTTTACATCTTTGAGTAACTCGATTTTGAATACAATAAGTGGCTTCGACGTTATGCACGCACAAACAAAAAGTCGAAAATTTCATATGCGATTTAATAATATTGAGTTTGCAAACACTTGTAGTTGATATTTGTCGATATTTGAAACCATTTGAACAAGTCTTAAGAAAAGAGTTATCAAAAGTTTTGTTAGTTGCATACAGGCTCTCTTCATTTGGTTCTTAATTCATCAAAATGTATTATTTTGTATTTAATTACTGATTCACACATACCCGTTGGATCTTCCTATAACCGTATCTGTGTCAATCACGAAGCTGGAGTCAAAATTTCACCCTGACAGCCCATTTTTTGTAATTGATCCATAGATCTATACCATCTTAGGGTTAGAGTTCAACTCATCATTTCAAAAAAAAAACAAAATCCCTGCCTTTTTGTACGGTTGCTGACGTTATTGAAAACTTCTCAATGCAGCTTAGAGGACCGTTTGTTAAATTTATTTAATCGAAAAATATAGTCCATCACATAAAGCCCTGATATAAGTCGTAAGAGCGGAAACTGGCGACTAAGATGGAATATAGGAAGTTGAACCAGATATAAGTGTAATAGGGCCATTTTGAATGGACTAAAAACAATCCATAAAAGCTATTATATGCTTTATCAATGAAGCTTAGAAAGAAATGTCAAAGCGATGTAAAATCTTTTAAAGTCACAGCTTATGATTGCAGTCAAATGAGAACATCTTTATATGTTATATAGCAAGTAAATGCTGCATTTTTCTTCTTTGAGCCAAATTTGCGTTTATTAACTTGACAAAGCTGTTGAAAATATTACCAATAGTTTCTAAAATACTTTCATAAGATGTTAAAATATAGTTCTAAGCCCACATATTCCATAGCAATTTCCATATTTAGTAGCTTCACTAAATATCTCGAAACTCTTGCAAATTCCAACTTCAATCAAATCTTTACAAAAAAAAATTTCTGCATAAAGTTAAACCAAAATGATTTCAACAAACTTGCCATAACATATAACAAAACACACAATATACCCAACCCTGGTTTCCATACGCACTTTTGAGCACACACACACCACACATAAACACAAATACATATGCATAGGCCGGATTTTAGCTACTTAACTCACCTGTACAATGGTATGCCGGCATTATCACGAAACCATAAGACCATATAAACATCATCCAATGGCGCTGAGATGGGGCAGGGCAGTGACACTGATTTACCCTCAACAGCATCGATGTCCTTTGTTTTTACTGTTTTGTGTGTGTGTTTGTAAGTGCACCAAGGAAACACAAAAAAAAAAAAAAACACACACACACACACACACACAATGTCATTAAGTTATTTACGGATAGATAGATAGGTTGAATTGTATTCCGTAGCATATACAGCATTCGTTCAGCATTCGAATCAGCATATATAGCGCGGCGCATTTAAGCATCAAGTTAAGCCAAATTATGTTGTCGATGAGGATTATGGTTCAAACAGATGTCCGGTTCGGTTCGGTTGGTTTTTAAGTTGGTTATAGCACAGCAATTGCGTGGAATTTCGGTACGCATACATGAAAATAGAATATAAACGCATAAAAATTTGTTAATTAATATTTATATATAATATATTATACGCTATAGAAAAATACACTAAATACAGGCGCGCTCATTTTATGGCCTTTAGCAATTAAATGATGATATAGCTTAAATTATACATAATTACGTGCACATTTTTTATGCACGCAATTTGGTTATAAAGCCTCACTTTTATATACGCGCCTGCTCCATGGATTATTCAGCAGATTTATGCGCAAAGTGTATGACTTTTTAATATGCATAATGCCAGGCATTTCTTTTAACATTTTTTTTGCTTTTTTAATATTTTTGTTTGTAGTGCGTGCGTAAATATGTTTGTTTTGTAATTATAAAATTTTATAATTGAAAAAGTTCACGGATTATTATGTGGTTGAGTTTGGTGAGTGTTTATTCTGAGCTGCTGCTGTTAATGATTGTGATTTAAAGTAGTTAGCTGAAGAATATATGTGCAGCATGAAACTTGATTTGTTGGTTGTTGATATACATATATAATTTGGCAAGATTATATATTATATAGAATAGAATTATGTATACACTCTTTATGTGTAGGAGCTGCCTTTGTATTGCTTCAACTCTCACGTCATCGGTCTTCATAATAACAAATCGATAACATATTGGTCGGAGCTAAGCAAGGCAGGACAACAAACGAAATTTTGCTTAAATATTTTTTCGGTTTCATAAAATAATATTGGAAATTCTGCTTCTAACTTTTCAAGGCTTTGATTCAACACATTTTGTATATTTATGTTGCAGCAATGAAAAATTTGCTCATCATATTTGCTTACAGAATACTAAATTCGGACCGATTACTGTCGATAGAAAGTAAGAACTAAAATACCAAATTCATAAAAGCCATTGTCTTGAAGGCGAACGCGACATCGAGTACAGGCATGATTAATAAATATTTATTCTAAAACACTTAATACCTGAGTAGTATAAAAATCTTCTCACCTTTCTGTAACTTATCGTCAGCTCATATGTAAGAAACCTACTTTCCCATAAATAACAAGTAAGGAAATTTCAGTCGGGCGTAACCGACTGTAAGAGGCCCTGTACCAGTTCAGGTCGCCTAACAAACACATTAAATGTTTCCCGAGCATATGACCAAACACATGACCACTTCTCACTGCGCGAATATGAATGAAAAGAAAAGGGGGGCCGTTCAAATTCAATTGCTTATAAAATCGCCATTTATTATTTGATTTTGATGAACTTTTTTGATTTGGGCTTAGAAGGACGTTAACTTTATACTGGTGTACTCAATTTTTTTTTGTGCCGAAGAAATTTTTACCCTAAGGGGTGATTTTATTGGGAAGGGGGGGAGGGGCAAAATTTTAAAATAAACTTGTGAAATTCCGGAGCAGTCCTAGTCGAATGCAAAAAACACGAAGTCTCTATCTATTACCGTTTCCGAGATCCTTTCGTTCATACAGACGGACGGACGGACATGGCTATATCGACTCCTCTATCACTCCTGACCATAATGGGGGTAACTTTGGGGTCTCCGACAATTAGTTCTTCCTGTTACTTACATTTGCACAAAACCAATAGGCTCTTGTACCTCCGGTACAGGGCCTAAAAAGGGTATATTAAGTTTGTGGAATTGTATGTAACAAGCAGTAGGAGGCCTGATAGACCACAAAAAATCGAGTAGAGTTTGATAAGGTCGTCTGTCTGACTATTCGTATGATATTTAAGAACTTGGAGATTAAAATAAATAGAACGTACAAATTTGTATATTTAGATTCTTCCGTTCATTCT
The DNA here is from genome assembly GCA_035044805.1 of Leucophenga maculata. Classification (NCBI taxonomy): domain Eukaryota; kingdom Metazoa; phylum Arthropoda; class Insecta; order Diptera; family Drosophilidae; genus Leucophenga; species Leucophenga maculata. The sequence continues at coordinate 521,441 of JAWNNP010002837.1, read as the reverse complement.
TCAGCATACTTGTATTCAACTTATATTACCCTCTCTCCCCTAGGGGGGTTAATGACTCTTACCATGCAAACCTACTCCTCATTCTTAGTTTTTGTAAGGATATATATTATTGATTTTTGGGAATTTGCAAGAAATATCAAATTTGTTCTAATTTGTTTATCTAAAATGCAGATCGGACCCCTAGAAGGGTTGACCCCCATAAAAGCCTATCGCACTATTCAAGTTTTTGTATGAAAAAAAGTATATTGTTGTTGTTAATTCAGCTAGAAATGCCGAATTTGATGTATTCATATCAATTCTAATAAAATATCCTAAACGAATCAAGATAGGAACTTATTTCCTATACAAGTTAAAGGTTCAATTGAGGTACATGGTATCTCGAAGTCAAGCATACTAGTCTGCAGTGTTCTTTCTTTTACCTTTTTTTTTTTCTAGTTTACTAATCACGCGAATAAATGATTTGATGAGATTGACAGAAGTTGCCGCTGGGTTATTTGGTGGCTATAAAAGGGAAGCCTGCCGACTTATGATCCTTATAATAGAAAGGCTCAAAGCCGTTTTTTTAAACAAATTTATGCTAACAAAAAAAATATATCCGATGGACTAGAACAACATTATTTTGAAATCCCGAATTCAAATGCGTTCTCGGACTTTCGACATTGCCTTCAGATTTTTTTTTGTAACCGCAAAATATTTTACGATACTTTTGTAATCCAAAATTGCGGGATTTTTTTTTCAGATCAATCTAAATTTTGTATACTTCGCAGAACAATATATATATAATAAGTAAATAAAATAGCAGCTTGGAATACATCGGATTTTGTATACCTTCATAGCCATGAGTAACGTATCCAATTGCTAACAGCAATCACAACGAGTAGTTGCAGCTACTCGTTTTTTTTATTTCCATTGCACTTGTATTTCAACTCCACAACTACAAAGTATCGGAAGTGGTTAGTAATTAGTTAATAATTTGGCGTTTTGAATTTCCTTTAAGATAAAATTTATTCGGCATATCCACGACGCATGAAACCCAAATTGCCTCGTTCATACAGCGTCATCTTCAACTCCATCTGCAATGACTGCTTAGATGACGTAATTGATACTTCCTGCACTTGTGGAGCTCCAACAATGCTCAACAGCTGTGTAAGTAAATCATGCCGTTTCAATTTGCTAATCGATAAAGCGTCATTCATTGCTGCAGCATTTGACATATTGACATTGCTCTTTGCTTTAATAGCAGCCCTCACTGTGCCATGAATTTTTTTATATATCATGACGCAGTCGTAAAATTTTGGACTCATTTTCTTTGTGCAACTTTTGCAAATGACATTTCTCTTGACTCAGCAAATCTTTTTGCTGCGCGGCGCTTTTGTGCTGCTCACGTTCGCAGGACTGTGACAATCGTACTTCCTTGACATATTTCGCCTTCTGCTGCTCATAGTTATTTGTCAACGCCTCGTTTATCTTGAACTTATTACCAGAATTACGCACAAGTTCATGTTTAATGTGCTCCATATTTAATACAAGATGTTCATCCATCGGTTTTTGAAAAAGTTGTTGTTGTTTGGACTGTGACGTCATGAGTGACTGCATGAATCTCTTACTCCAGTGTATAAGCCGTTGCGAATTATGCTAGCGCTCCTCAAATTCTCGATAAGGCTATCATTATCTATCTATCTACCTTTTATAAATATTACTTTTATAAATAAGTACTTCTTGAGTAAACAAAAAAATTTGTAACATATAATTTTAATCAGAACTGTCCACTTGCTAAGAAAACGAAACATTTATGCTCTGGCAAATATCTTAAGTTGTTTATTTAAAAAAAAAAATACTTTATCTAAGCCTTTAGTTTAAGCATTGATTGTTTCTATATAATAAGAATTAATAATTCAGCACTGCCCACTTGCTAAGGAAAATACAAAACTTTTATGCCTACAAGTCGAAACCATTAAAAGAACATGCCATAATGTCCTTACAGTAGTCTAATATCTATTTACATAAACATACCTAATCAAAGCCTCTAGTAAAAGCATATTAAATTATTTATGTAACTGCTGTCAACTGCTTAAACAAAAAAAGCCTTTAAACTGAAATTGATTTTCATATTCAATATGCACTTTTAGAAGCGCATCTATTGACTACATTTTACGGATACAAGCAAAAATTGCTCTATTAAATTCCATTTATTTAAATTGCATGCAGACATAGTTTTTCACAAGCATTTAAATTGCACGACAAACAATAGATGTTGAAAGAGGAGTACAAGCGTGTAGCAGGACGAAACAGGACGAGACACTACGAGCATTTTTGCAACGAATATTTAAATTTGTGTGCGCACAAAAGCGAAAAACCAAAATTGTGTCACCCAATTGCAATAAAATTTTCCAGCTCATTCAAATACAAAAAAAAAAAAGGAAGTAAACAAAAAAAAATAAAAATAAATAAAGTGTAAGAGAGATAGAAAACAGGTTTGTGTACGAAAGAGATAGCAGCTAAGCAAGCACAAATCGAGTATATTATGTAGTATATATATATGCCATATGTGTCGAACACTAGTTCTAACTCTTTCACACACACATACACATGTATTGTTACAACATTTTATAGATATATATATATATATATATATTTCTATGTATATGTGTCAGTCTATTTATAGTGCATTTTTCTAACCACAAATGCGTACATACTCCCACCACATAGCAAACATATACAACCATGGCACAAAAAAAAATATTTAAATTGGAGATAGTAGGAGAGAGAGAGAGAGAAGAGAGCAGCGCTATAAAAAATCGAGACAATTGCTTGCATATTTAATAATTCATAAGTTTTAAACCAGAACAAAAAAAAAAAAATATCAGCAAGTTATGAATATGCAACAAGCAAAGCCACAAAAGCGAGCAAAAGCAGAAGAAAAGAAAGTATGAAAGGAAAAATGGAGCAAAATCTCGCTTGATATGCACAAAATATTGCCAATGAAGGCCTGTGTTGGATCGATTGTAAAATAATATAAACAAAAGTTAAAGCATTTTGATATAAAGGTTTTTTTTTACAGGAAAAGTTGAAGCAACGAAAGGAGAGATAATGATGAAAATGTAAAAATCTGTACCATAATTGTATGCTTTTTAAGATTTTTTTTTTATTTATTTACAATCTATCTTAGCAAAGGATAATTAGTAAATCAAAGTATTGAATAAATTTTAGCACGAATGATTAAAAAGCAGAAATTGAATTGAAGCCGACTATAAAGAAAACTAAAAAATGAGAAGAGAGAAATAGGAAGTACAGTAACTTGCGGAGAGAACTTGAAGAAAGAGAAAAAAATTTTCTTTTGCAATTTTTTACAGTCTTTAAATAATCAAGACTTTTCATTTTCTACAGCTTTGAGAGAAATTCCAATATAGGCCACGTATCCGTTGGGCTATTTGACATATGATACAGTGCCGGTTAGGACTCTTTCTTATAAATTTCTTGTTTTTTAAGTCTATGTCAATTGCGGCTGTTATTCCGGCCAGAATGCAGCCCAACCCAGCTGCCCACTGTCTACTTATTGGTCTGACTTCTATTGGTCTGACTTCTTCTTGGCAGGATTTTGTGTAAATATTATGACTGTCTATCACCGCAAGAGTCGCAGACGGTGCTTATCCAGACCTAATGCACTCGTCCACCATTTAGTTAACTGGTATGCCAGATAGGCCAGGAACTAAGAAAAGTTTAAGTATTATTTTTCCTTTGGTATTGCCAGCGGGCTCGAAATGAAGTCTATCGTCAGAGATTGTCAAATTAATTTTAGCAGACTCCATATAAACCTATCTGATATATGCTACAATTGTTAGATAGTTGCACTGCCAGTATCTCTGTGTAGATGTACCCTCAACAGTCTTCGATTGCAGATTGGTGTAGGTTGAATGTTCCTTTTACTTTCTGCAATTATAAGCTACCAGGCATACATCTCCAGCATCTTTATTTTTAAGTTGTTACTCCATTTGAACACAACAGTCACGCTCCTTGACCTCTGCCATGTTCTCTATTATTTAAAGAATGGTGTTCTGGACTTCATCACATAGCCTAAGAAGATTTCAAGCTGTTATTTCTGTTCAGTTTCATTATTACTTCTAAAGCTGCTTGAGTGGAGAACGCAATTATGTGCATGCAGGCTGCTGTTTGCATTTTCTAGATTAAGTAGAATTGATAAGATTTAGTATCACCCACTTCAAACCAGACCGAAGCTCCATAGCTAAGTATAGTATAGGCCTATATATGAATGCAGTCCCAATAAGTTTCTTTTAAAAATTCTTTTATTAACACAGAAGCTGCTATTCGTTTTTTTTTTTTTTTTTCTCAGAGTTTCTCCTCTAGAAGAAGTACTTAGCTTCAATAGTTTTAGTTCTATTGCTCCTAGTAAGCAGTTGACCCACATACACTTTGACTTTAATACGAAGATCGTTGTGAACTAGTTTACACCGTAGAGGACCATTTCTATTGTGTAAACTGCTATGACATCTCCTCATTTAAGTTTTCTTATGACGATCTTCCGCCAAAGTGGGTCTTAAATTGATCACTTGGCAGCGACGCATGTTGCTTAGCGAACAAACGACTTCGGCAAGCGAGAACAACAATAAATTGAAGCTGACACCCACGATATCGAGGGAGGATGTCCATGAAAACTTCCTCTGCATGTTCTTCACTGTTCTTCGCATTTGTAAAGCGATTTAGACTTGCCTTTAACTTTTTTTTCAATGAGTCACGGTCTTTATTGTTTTCAATAAAATTGATGACAGATTTACGGGCCCAAAATAATTTGGTAAGCAATGGTCAATCTTCTCCGTCTTGGGAATAATTGCCACTTTCACTTCTCTCTAGCTCTATGGCTATTGTTTATCTTCTCAGCCTTAGGAATGTAAACCACACTGATTTCTCTCACATCTTTTTAACTCTTTGGCAATGGTATATCTTCTCAGCCTTGGGAAAGAAGACCACTCTCACTTGTCTCTAGTTCTTCGGCAATATTTCAGCCTTGGGAATTAAGACCACTTTCACTTCTTTTTAGCTCTTTGGCAATGGTCTATCTTTGGAATGAATACTACTCTCACTTCTATCTAGTTCTTCGGGAATGCTCAATATTATTAGCCTAGGGAAAGACCGCACTGCTCTACCGTTTTTCGACTATGGTTAATCATCGTAGTCTTAGGAATTAAGACCACTTTTACTTCACTTTAGATATGTAATTTTCGCAGCCTTGGGAATGAAGACCACACTGACTTTCTAGCTTTTTGGTTATAAACAATCTTCTCAGCCTCATTGAAGACCACTCTCATTTCTCTCTAGTTCTTCCGCAATGGTTAATTTTCTTAGCATAGGGAAAGAAGACCACACTCATCTGCCGTTCTTGGACTATGCTTAATCTTCGCAGCCCTAGGAATGAAGACCACTTTTCCATCTCTTTAGCTATTTGGCTTTATTCAAACTTCTAAGCCTTGAAAATGAAGACCACTCGCACTTATCTCTAGTTCTTCGACCACGGACAATCTTCTCAGCCTTGGGAGTGAAGACCACTCTCACTTCTCTCTAGTTCCTTGACAATGGTCAATCTTCTCCGTCTTGGGAATGAATGCCACTTTCACTTATCTCTAGCTCTACGGCTATTTTTTTATCTTCTCAGCCCTGGGAATGAAAACCACACTGATTTCTCTCACATCTTTTTAACTCTTCGGCAATGGTATATCTTCTCAGCCTTGGGAAAGAAGACCACTCTCACTTGTCTCTAGTTCTTCGGCAATATTTCAGCCTTGGGAATTAAGACCACTCACACTTCTCTCTAGTTCTTCCGCAATGGTCAATCTTCTTAGCCTAGGGAAAGAAGATCACACTTCTCTACCGTTCTTCGACTATGGTTAATCTTCGCAGCCGTAGGAATGAAGACCACTCTTACTTTTCTCTAGTCTTGAGAAAGAAGACTAGATTCACTTGGATTTCTTCGACTATGGCTAATCTTTGCAGCCTTAGGAATGGAGACCACTTTTACATCTCTTTAGCTATTCGGCAATATTCAATATTCTCTGCCTTGGGAATTAAGACCAATTACTTCTTTCTAAGTCAAACAATCTTCTCAGTTTTGGGAATGAAGACGACAGTCACTTCTTTCTAACTCTTCAGCTATGATCAATCTTCTCAGTTTTGGGAATGAAGAATACTCTCACTTTTCTCCATATATTCGACTATGGTCAACCTTCGCCAACATGTAAATAAAGACCACTCTCACTTTTCTGTAGTTCTTCGGCGATGTTTAATATTTTTAGCGTTGGGGTTGAAGACCACTTTCACTTCACCTTAGCTCTTCGGTACATTAAGAAGACATCATCTGAATTACTTGAGCAGTAAAGAAGTTCCGAGACACTGTATACATAGTAGACTGTAAAATCTAATAGCTGTCTTGCTCTCTTTGGAACCCAAGTTAGTTAGTTAGTTGATTGAACTCCAACATTGTCGGCAACTACCAAACAATTGGTTTGAACAAAATTTAAAACGCATTTTACAACAGTTTTAAAATTTCCGGATATAGCGTGACGCTCTAATAGCTATTGTTCACAGTTTTACTGCTTCGTTATCGTGATTTATTAAATCTCATTACTCCCTACATCAGTCGTATACAATAGCTGACACTTTTCCTTGTACTAAAATGAAGTACTGACACCGAAGTCACTACTTGTGGAACTGGAACTGTATTTCTACTATAATTAAATAATAAATTCGATTAATTTAATATCACTTATAATGCTTAAACAATAATATTAATAACTATTACTGTCAAATATGTACACAAGTCGCATAGTTTTTCTAATGACACATGCTGTAGCAAAAGATTAAAATCGCGTCGCTGTCATTAAACACAAACAATATGATCAAATATCCAATTAAACTGTCTGCATACTTAATGATGCTCGTAGACAACTTCGCTTCACACTTTATTACGACACTAATTACCAGCATTGTAGTGTGATACATTATGCCATACGGCCACAAATTGCTATTCCAGCCAGTAGCCACAATTGCGTATTTAAAAATCTATAAATAACACAATATAAGCCGGCATTGAAGTTATTAAGCTGCGGCCGCAATACATTGTATAATATATCTTAAGCGCCGGGATTAAGTCTGGCTATAATTTTTAAATGGTTGCAGCGAAAAATAAATGTAAAAAAAAAAATTTTGCATACTTAAAGCCTCATTAATTTTGAACAAACTGTAGGTAGAGATGGACCTCATATATATAAAAAAAGAATATATATTTGAAGTATTGTAATTTAATATAATAAACGACAACCAAATCCCCATTGTGGTCTTAGTCAACAACATTTAGGCAGCTAATGCGCGTGTTTACAGCGAAAAAAAAAAAAATTAACAACGAAACTTTCCTAAAAATGTACAAAAATAATTACTTCTTTAAACAAATGACTAATTTATTTACCAAGTGGACGATAAAGTTTATTGCATCATCATAGAGTCGTGTTCTAATTACATCAAATGTCAATATTAAAGTCCTGTCACTTTAAGTGTTGGCAACATTGTTGCAAACTTTCTGTCAAAGCAACTTTGCATGCCAAAAATATGCAAAGCAGTTGGCAGCTTCTGTGTGCATTTTTAAGCGTCACTTGTTCGTTTCATCCTACTTCTTCAAGAAAAAAAAAAAAAAAAAAAAAAAACTGAAAGTTCTTGCCTTGCTCTATCAAGCTAAACTATTGTCGAACACAAATTCCATTAAAGTTTTGCATTCGAAATTGTGGCGCATAGTTTTTCCCTACTTTGCTCTAGAATTTTCTTTTTATAAGACTCCAAAAAAAAGTGGTTGGATATAAAAAATGCAGGAATGGCAGTACCATCAAGTCCTTGATTGAAGTATAGTGCAGTAAAAGTGTATAATGTGCAATGCGAAAGAGAAATAGTGAAGGGAAAACACTTTTAGTTTGAGCACAAGCCAATCAAGGCATTCAAAGAGAGCATATTTAAATAGTTGCTAGTGCTAGCTATGTCTGTCTGTCTGTCTGTCTGTCTGTTCTGCTGTCTGTGTATCCTGTGTCTTTCTATACAGTAGCGCAAAGTCATTGAGATACTTGCACAGCAGTGGCTTTACAGTATGTGACAGTTCTATCAGGCAACATTTTGTCTTATACAGTCATTGCATGCATTCATTTTGACTTTAGATAGTGGTAAGCGAGGGTAGTGAGAGAAGTAATAACTAATTATAGTTTTTAAAGAAGCTTTAACTTTAATTTAATATAATTAATAATGCAGTTTGTTCAAAATTGCAAAGTATTAGTTGCTATAACACTTTAAAAGATGACACATGTCATTAGTTTGCATACTTTTGGTACTACTCTCTTATATGCAAACTTATATATGCCTAGCTCTGTGCAATGTTATAAAATCCTGTTGGCCAACATTGTGAAAATAGATTTTTGTTTTATGCAACCAATGTGTAGTTGCATAGCTGAGTTCTAGCACAGCAAGCCAAACCAGACGACTTGTCAAACAACAAACAAACCGGAAGTGTGTATTAATGCCTGCCAGTAGACATGGTTTTGGCTTTGAAGTCTTTTCTTCTTTTAAGTACATATAACTACCTAAACGGCACAAAGTATAGATTATTTGACTTTTGTTAGAAAGAAGTTGACTTTGGAGACAAAGGCATAAAAATTATGCCTTGAGCTAGTTGTCACACTTTACTACTGTGTACTGTATAGCGCCATTATTATGTAGCTTTGAAAATGATGATGTTACACGTGAACAAGTGACCAAGCCCTGACCTGCTTGCAATCAATTGAACATGCTATGTTCTTTTCACCATCGATCACATGAGATGAACGTATCTCTAGTCAGCTGTGAGTCAGTTGTAGATGAGCTGCCAAATCGGTAAACTACACGATTCAACGGGGTACCAGGTAGAGGTAGATTCACGCTTGGATATTAGTCCGAGTAAGTTATCTGCGGGTTTAATCGAGTCTTGTGAATTGAAAGTCAAGTGTGCTAGAATAAGCCTCTGTGCTTAACAGTTCTCCGCGATCGTATGTACCCCTTGAGTGACGTTAGTAAAAATCAAAGTTTACCACACTCAGTTTTTATCTGTGTAAAGCATTCCTCCTTCAGTATCTACTTTTTCTATACTTTTTTTTTTTAAATCCTGCTCAGCGTAGTAGGGCTCCTTGCAGGTTTGTTTAGATGATTACTCAATTTATGACTGGTATGGTATATTAAGTTCTCGATGCAAGGCGAAGTGATTTAAGCCTACGCTGCCGAGCACTGCATTGGTAAGCGTCAATTAACACACCCATAGTTTTGCTTCTATAGGTACCAAACCGAAGTCATATTATTTTGGAAGCGAGGCTTCTCGAAAATCAAGTTGTGAACGCAACTCCACTTCAAGCTTTCGAAGAAACATTGCTCACATTTGGGCGAAAATTCATCACGAAGTTCTGACCCAATTATCAGGTCGAAGTAGCTATAAAAATTTCTTCATGACTACCGTGTTACAAGATTGAGGCTCTCGTCGACCCTCGTAAACTACGACAAATACTAGTTTCACATATAGCTTTATGAAGGCTGAAGAAATAATCTTAAATAACGCACATCGGAGCGAGGACTACTCAAGTGTTGAGACCGACCCCAAACCCTAAAATGTACAGTTACAAATTGTCGCTACATTAATTTTTTAAAACTGTCCGATATAATGCCAGATTAGAGCACTATGCACTTGCCGTATACTTCTCTCTTTGTCCGGAGTAACAGTATGCTTCTTCTATTGCACAGCCAACTGGGTTGTACCATGCTCCGGTAACATTTTTAAAAGACTGCGGTCCGATGTTTGTGAATCGAAAGCGTCTTGTCTAAGGCGATATGCAGAAATTTCGTTCTATGAAGGCGTTCTATGTGGATTGCTGGAGAGGCCATCATCATAAGACATGAGTTCGTTGCCTTTTTTGCATAAATTTAAATGCTACACCAAGCTGTCAATAAGTAAAATTAGTCCTGAAAGCCTTCTGCGTCATTTTAAGCTGTATAAAAAGGCAACATTGTCGTCGTAAGTCGCAATTAATGCTTTTGAGCGGCTCTCCATGTTGTCATAGGAAGCTCAGCGGTATAAGCCGCGTAAAGCAATGATTCCAGTTAGCTGTCTTGCGGATATACAGCTCTCAGAATAGCTGCCACCTGAACTTTGAACTTTTGATAGTTCTTTTATCTGAAAGAAATTTTCTCTGAGAATCGAAGACTTAGAGACTTAAAGAAATCTCACAGCACGCACATTTTATAACTTAAATTTTTTCTCAGCTTCATACTTCAACCTTTTTTCTTCCAAACAATTCAAAAGCATTCCTTATTACTTCAAAGAAAATCAATTCAACTTGTATAAATTTTTTAATGAGCCCCAAAAACAAGCATCATAAAATGTATATATTTTTGGCATACAATTTAGCTAACACGAACGCTTAAAATAAAGTTTGAATACCACAAATCGCAGCCATAGAAAAACAAAAAAAAATAAAATATGAGTTAAATTTAGCAAAATATGAGCTAAAGTTAGTCCTTTTAAATATAAATATTTTTTTTCGTTTAACCCTTTTCAACTACTGTGCACAATAGTCTCTAAAGCCAATATACTTTATGGCTTTAAATGTTTGTCACCGATATACAGACATAGTCGTACATATATATAATATATATATATATATATATATAAACAAACAGACTGACAGCAATGTTAACCAACCAGCTGTGCAAGTGGGTATATATTGAAGTACTTACATTTTGGCCTAAAATATTTGCACTTCTTTCAGTTGTGACTATAAAATATATAAAAAAAACTTTGCGCAAAAAAAGGTTTTATTTTATTTCTATATTTTTTTTTCTCTGTTTTTGCCCGCTAAAACGATGACATTTTTATTTTCATATTTACTTTCCATATTTTGTTGGCTAAATAAAAATGCCAAGTTTAAATTTTGCTGCCAACAGCGAGTAAAGGAAGTAAAATGTTATTCATTTTTTTTTTTTTTTGCCTATAAAACTGTTCAAAAATATTGAAGCGCTTTGAAATATTTTCACTTTCAATTTTATTTTTATTTTACTTTTTTTGCTTTGCTATTGACTGTGCACGTGGGTGACTTGAAAAGTATTGTATTAGGGATGGAATGAGTAAAAAACTTGCTTAAAGGTTGAGGGGAAGAGATTAGAGCAGTTAAGCATTATTGAAATAATTTTGTAACTATTTTTCATTTAATTTAAATTACGAATTTTATTTAAACATTTTTGTGGTTTTTGTTTTAGAAAAGAAATAAAATGACAAACATTTTAGGTTCCACATCTGCCAACTCATTTCATGAATCTGCACTAATTTTAATTAATTCTCCTGCTTTCATTAAGTTGACAGAAAAATCCATCAAGCAGCATATTTAAAGATAAACCAACTGCCAAGTAGATTTTTTGCATACAGGAGCAGTTTTTCAATACTAATATAAAGAATTTATGTGGCTTTAAGAAGAATTTTTACAAGAGAAACCAAATAAATAGCAGGAATTTTCGACTTGTAAGCTGTCTACAACTTGAATCGTATTAGCTTAGGTTGGAATTACTTAAATAGTTTCGATCTAATATTCAAAATTAATTATTGTAGCTTGAAAATAATACATTTTTAGAAGGAAAACAAAATTAATTTTTTTATAGCTGTCTAATATATTAAAGAATATATTAAATGTTGTTAAAACTTTTAGGCTTTTGCCTATTTTCTTTTTGTTTTCTTTATTTTGCCTATGCTCCTCTTGAAAACATTTCAATTTAAAAAGAAGTAAAAGAAGTAATAGGCCTCACCTATGTATATATAAGCACGCTATTGAAGTGAAACTGCTGAACAAAGTGGAATTAAGTTTCAAAATAGTCACCACAGATGTAATCAATAATATAAGGTTGGAACAAAAAGTCGTTCGTATTTTCGCCTTTGTTTACCTATATACCTTTCTCTCTCACCTCAATTAAGCCCTCATTCTATATGCTTCAGACTCACAAGCCAATGCTTTTCCACTCTTGAATTCCGTTTCACCATTGTTATTTCAGTAACACAAAATAAATAAAGAGCAAGTACAGCAAATATCTATTCACTATATACCTTTCTCTCTCCCCTCACTCAAACACTCATTTTTCTATGTTTCAGGCTCAGAACCTAATGCTCTTCCACTCTTGAATTCCGTTTAACTTTGCACACTATTGCACACACGCGCTCTCCACACTCTTTTAAAGATGTTAGACCGGCTAAGCGAGCATTTCCCCTTCTCTTGCATTTCACTCTTACACGATATCCCTTTTTTTATACAAAACGTTCCAATTTAACCTCCACCAAGGAGATTCACTTCAAAAAACCAAACGATTACTTCGTGTTTTAAGAGATTAGGAAGGCTGATCATGTTTAGCATTTGTCTTTTTGACAAACAATGACCATATAATCCTTGAGAAACAGTAACTTAATTTGTAAAATCAATCTGATTATATCTGCACAGCTAGCTTCGCTATAATATGTATGCATTTAACAAATATTGAGGAACTTTATATTTTTCAAGTCATACGTAATAAAAGTTTTGTGCTAGACAGGATCTATTGACAGAAACTATTGATCAAGGTGACACCACACATCAGCCACTGACTACTTGAGCAGGTGTTAAGAATTTAATGGAAACCATTAAGTAGGCAAAGTCAAAGTAGCATATCTCTGGCTATAGCCTAGTTAAGTGTCAAATTAAAGATGTTGGCAAAACTTTTCCACACATGTGTAGTATGATCCATGCTTATGTATAAAGTAGCGATACTTATCATCTCACCATTTAGTCTCTAAAAAACAAAATAGATCGGAATTCAAAATAGCCTTCGGTCATTTTTAACACCTGTTGCTATACAAGTTCCAATCCCAACACCCAACTAAATGATACTTTCCAAAAAATAGGTTAAAAACTCTACCTGCATATTGGCTTTGTTAAACCTGCTACCATCATTAATTTTGCTAGTTACACTATTTGACATAATCGCGAAGATATGGCTCCTAAATATGGAAGATTCTACAAATTGGAATAAGAGACTTTTAAAACGGACAGGAACTTCTATTCTCACGCTTCTAAGTCGAAAAAAATATTATAAAAAATTTCAGATACAAGTTCAACTAAAATTTGTACACTTATCCATTTGAAACTTGTACACTAGCAGGTGCTAAATTTTATTAAAATCTATTGCATATTTTAGGCATAAAATAATTTCAATTCTTAAATCACAAAAAGGCAACAAAGTCAGTAATTGTGTGAAAATATTTAATACTGATATTTCTTCAACACTTTCATTTTCTCTTTCTTCCTCACATTCTTATAATTATACACTTAATGTGGGCAAAGTGAAAAGGAAAATGGCTTCGTATTCAAAGAAGAATAGCTTTAAAGAAAATGTAGAAAATAGTGCATTGCCTGTGCTTTATTATTTCTCTCCTTTATTTTCGCCTTAATTAATTACACTGCAAACTAAAAGCAGTTCTTCACTATGAAACTAGTTTTAACTAAGAACTCTTTTGAGCTTAACTTGTACTGCTTTCTATCAAACTCTTTAATATACCCACTTATATATGTGTAATATTTCCCATATTTACATACACAATATATTTTTTGTCCCACCCATACAATTTTTTATATGATAAACGACATTGTTGTCAGTTGGATTTGTACGGCGCTACCAAAATATATCAAGCATAATGCCAAAGCGCAGACAATAAAAAATTATATACGCTGACGACGAATCGCGTTCGTTTTGTATGTTTGTGGGTTTCGTTTATATTTTTTTTATTTTTTTTTGGGCCTTGTTTTGGAGAATATATTGTATACACATCCTGCAGACAAAACTGAATGAATGCTAAGGTTCGTACGTTCGTACGCTGGTTCATTTTTACGAATTCGATGCGTTGTGCTACATGTGCAAATATAAAAAATGCCATTTTATTGCCACAACGCGTCGAAATTTTTTAAATTTATTGCGTATACGCCGCGTTGTACTATAAATATTTGCATTAGCCTGTGTCTGTGTCTGTGTAGGATTTTATTTATTTCAGTGTGTGTGTGTGTATGTCTGTATATGTTTGCTTAGCACTGGCTTTACTGGACGGCAGTAAAAGCATTCATTTTGCCTGCAACTTTGGCAGGCTCAACGAGCTGGCATTTGGGTCAGTTATCGGCATTGAACACAAAAAGTGCAGCATTTGCGGCTTGCTTCATGCTTCTAGTATATATGTTGCCTACACTTAAACTTAACTCTTTCTGTCGGTCGGTCGGTCGGTCGGTCATGTGTACAGTTGTAAGGCTTAATACCCTCCGCTTAGCGCCTTACAATTCTGCAGTGCAGTTCGGTTCATTGCCATATTCGATTCGATTCATTTCGATTCGAGCAGCGGCAGCAGCTGAGCGTAATGTCCTTGCGTGATAGTACGCTTGGCTGATTGGTTTAGGCCGTTAGGCATTACTGACTATGCATAACCAGGTTCTGTCTCCGTGCTACGTGCTAGGGATCAATGACATGCCAATGGCTGTTTTGTCAAATGTGATAGCAGTTAGCCTGTGCATTTGAATTGTCGCTAGTTGTGATTTATTTGCGCTTTTGAAAAAGCTTAAATTTGTGATTTTAAATATTTTGAAATTTTTAGTTGTAAAATATTTTATAAATTTTTTTTTTTTGCTTGATTGATGTTGATTTTTCGTATTACAAATATATAAAGTGTTGCATTAATAAAAGTTTTGTGCATATTTTGCATTGTGTGTGGCATTATTTGATATTAGTTTATTTTTCGCATAGAAATCTCAAGAGATTTAAGTATGCAGAGTGTCTGATAAGTTATTATTTTATGAATATAATTTTAGCTATAAAGCTGTTCGACTTTAAATGTTGATGCTGTGCTTAGAAAAAGTCTACAAAAGGACACTTGAACTGGTTTCAGAGAAAATTATGATAAAAAATGATTCTGCTTTAACAAAATATTTTAATAAACGCTACCAACCTCATGTATAAGGATATTCATATCTCCAATTTTTAAATTAGTTTAAAGTACTTCGTTTGAAAATTTAACTTTAGCAGGTGCGAAGTATCTATATTTCATCAAAATCGGTTAAATATTTTGGACATGAAATAATTTTAAACTAAACACACACACATGAAAAATATTTACAAACACCTAATGTACGTTTCTTTATCATTTTTCCCTTTATTACTTTCCCACTCCCATTCCAATCTATTTAATGTTGGCGAAGAGGAAAAGCTAATTGCTTAGCTTTGCTTTTAAGTGGAAAGAAAATAGACAATAAAGAAAGTGAAAAGAGAGGGAGAAAATAAAGAAAGATTTTTTTTTTGCCAGTGCTTTCTTAATAAAGACAACTTATAGGAAGGCTGGTGCGTTCACAATATATCATCGGATTCTGCATGCGATAGACCTGAATACTAATATAAGGCACCGGAAGTAATATTCATCTGTCTGTCTAACTGTGTTTGAAGACGGAATAAACTCAATCAGTTTGCATAATAATTTGCAATCTAGACACACTCTGAGGTTAGTATTCGTTCAGAGTTCCTGAGTCTATATGCTGCATACTCTTCTGTTTGGATTGTTTTTATAGTCAAAACTCGTATGAAGCTAGAAGGTGCTCAGTTCTTAAATAGGCTTTAGCAAATAGGAGGCCGCGAACAATAACCGGTTGTCTGCTATTGATAGCATTGACAAAATGCTTGAGATGCCTTCTTTGAACATTGAAATGTCGAGTTTATATACGATTTTATTCTACCTTCAGTCGTTTCTGAAGACAGACATGATATGAACACAGACTTGCGTGAGGCAAGATTGGTGAGGCTATTTAATGTTGGTAGGAGGAGTTTTATTACCACCAAAGAATGACTGGCAGCCCTTCTTAAAGCTTTCGAGATGAAGCCAGTTGTACTCATTGATTTACCCATTTCCATTAGCACCTGCAAGCCTAAAGAAGACTACAGCTTCATCCTAAGAAGATGCAACGAGAGAAGACTTGACTTTGGAAAATTTTTCTTCTTTCCTTAAAACTTCTCCTCTCATTGTCTTTCCTACATTCTACTACTTAATTCTCATACACTCAAAACTTACATCTTGCAACTTACATATATATGTTGCTCCGCTTAAACCCAGAATATTATGCATCCATGCTTATTGGTTACAGATTTTCTGTTGAGCGGTAATATTCTGGATGTCTTCTTAAAGAACATCTTCGATACCAAGTCGCCTAGGCCTTGTCATGTTATTGGTAGCTATGACACGATGAACCCTTCGCTTGTTGGATATGTTTATGGAGTTAAAAAAAATAAATAAAATTATGCGCAACTCTACCGCAGCCAAACTCGCTGAAAGGCTCAATAAGCTGTACAAGACGAAGCTCTGTTGTAGTGCCAAAAATTATTACACGCCATAGAAGCATTAAAGGGAGAAGTAGTACTTCCAAAAGAGTGGAATACAAGGAAATGCTCAAAAGCTCAGCTGTGCGACCATAGAACCTCAAAGTGTCAGGCCGAAACAGTAACGAACAGCAAAGGATCTGTCAGTGGTCAAATATCGGGTGGCACCGTTGACTGCAGCTAAGCAAAAAGAATGTTGTTGGGCTACCATGCACCGACCTGAGCATGAAGAAGATGGTGACCCACGCAGCGGAGAACTTTTTACAACATAGTTTAAATAGTAAGGAGAAAAGGGTACTGGAAAAAATTTTTCATTGAGTAGGTCCAACATGCCAAAGAATACAGCTTTAAGTAATGTATTCAATTATGAAAGGTCCTAAGAATAGCAAGACCCATACTGTAGCAGCATAATGGTTACTTGCAGGTGCAGCAAGGTATGCGGAGTTAGCAAAGTAAAAAAAAATGTTCAGACCTTTCCGGAAATAATCAATAAATAAATTATAGCGATGATACAAGACAGGTTCACACCGATACATTTTAATGACCGACCTTAATACTGATCGGCTGCAAAGATCAAGGATTAGTTAACAGATGCAGGGAAATATTCCTGATTTTGAATGTGTTGGTTAATATAACAATGACAAAGTGAAGTCCATAGAATGCACTTAATTTCCTCTGAAGGAGCGCTGGAAAGTAGCCCAATATGCTCTATAAACTGCACAAAGTGCGGTATGTGAAGATATGCTTACGAGTATGAAAGATGCAGAAATGGAACCACTATTCATTATTTTGATGTATATATTTACCTGCTATTAATTACAAGTTATCTGAAGTAGAAATAGTAGCATATATATATAAATATATTAACTTGAGGACTCTATCTTTTATAGTCTGCAAGTTCTCGTTATTCATAAGTATAGCCAGACAGACGGGCATGTCTATATCTAAACGAGCTGATGAACTGTCTGATGTTTTCCTTGTGTATTTTATGCATCCTTTAACCCTTATTTAACCATTATTCAACTATGCATAGATATTATTATTTAAAACTTAAAAGCACTTATAATTCGCAATAAGTTTTAAAATGTTATAAAACAGTTTTAACACTAAATATGTCTCTTAACCAATACATACTCAATTTTTAAGTCCAACTTTGCATATAACTAACAAGAATTAATTGCAATGTCAAGCATTCAGAAGATATTAAACAACTCACAACAACTCACAGATATATGCATGCAAACAATTTGAACTGCTTTTATTTCAACAGCTTTTGTCAATGCTGTGGCATTGTTTGAATAAATATATATGCTGCTTTATATACTCATAGCAAGTAGAGCATTTAATATGCAAAATAAAAAATACCAAAAAAAAAAAAATTATATAAAGTGCAACTGCTGAAGCAATTTTTTGTCGATTTTTATTGTCAGACGTGCAGAAAAGTTACGAAGAGCTAAAAAGTATCTAACTATTGCCATACTACGAATGTAGCTGTGACCCTTAAACCATTTATACAGACAACTCATACATAGTTCCGGTTGCTATACGCTTGGCTCTTACCTCAATTACTGAAAAAGCTTTTGTTAGCTGCGCTATTTATTTACCTAACATATATGTAGCATATATGTCCCAATATACTTTAAAGGTTTCATTTTAAATTGAGGTCAGCATATGAGAGATATTTTATTGTTTGAAACTAAAACAGTTGGCAGACATATAAAGTTATAAAGTTACGCTTTTTATTAGATTTTTTTGTTTTTTCAAATTTAATAGCATGAGTTGCAGATGCTAATTAAAATTTAAGCCTGTTGAAAACTTTATTTAAATAAAAAGTACGCATTCAAGTTGCCTGCGGGCAAGTTGCACTTGATTGACTTAATAAAAAAGCGCCCATGCTGTTTCGCCGCACTCCTTCACTTTATATTTCTTCCAATTTTAATGCAATTATTAAGAAATTTTCTTTTGCTGCACTTAAATCCTTTTGCCTTGTGTGTAAGTGCATGCGTACAGGTCAAACTTGTCGACCGCCCGTCGAAGACAATGCATTGTAATTTAAAATTAATTAGCAGCTTCTGTAACGCCCTGCACTGAATGTGTGTGTGGCGTTTGGGCGTGCCTTTGCATATATATATATATCTATATATATCCTTGCACTGCATACTGTAAGGATGTATGCCATGCGTAATAATTCCTTTTTGTGCATACAAGCAGCATTCAACTGCAGTAGCAGTAGCAGTTAAGGTTGACTCTCGCATTCAGCGCAAGGATGCGCTCGTATAAAAGGATAAGCAGCAAAAGTAGAAAAGCGAAAAGAAAAAAGAAAAATAATTACAATACTTTGTACTTATCAGCGAGTGTCCTGCACAGCAGTAAATACGCATAGACCTTAATTTGCAGCATGAAATTCATATACGTTTGTATGTATGTAGATTCTTATGTCCTTTAATGTGTAATGTACATTCCGTGGCAGCAGCTGCCATTCCACGCTATGTCGCATTAAAGTACATGATGTTAGAGGAGTGTCCTTGCTTTAGTGCGTGCATGCGTATATCTGTGCCAACGAGTCAGCTGCTACTGTATGACTGTATGATATGTGTGTATGAGTGTGTGTCTGCGTCGTCCTTGTTGCTCAATTTTTACATTTCACAAGCCTCGACATCCTTGTTGATTGTGGCAGTAGTGACATATAATTGGATCAGCATTAACAAAAAATGTCGGTTGACAAAAAGGCAAAGCACATACATATATATATAGGATTATATGTATGAGTGTATGCGTTGTGTGACTGAATGAGTTGGATTTGTTTTGGTTGCAACTATATGAACTTTGATAGACGCTACATTACACATTTTTTTTCTAATTTTTACAAAGAAAAGCGCGTCCAAGGGACAATGTTAATTTTCAGCTCCATGGCAAGGAACGTCAGGGTCAACACAAAAAATTTGAAGACGAAGAGTTGCAATCATTGCTCTATATGGACCAATGCCAATGTGGTTCCGGCAAAGACCAGGAAGGGCATTAAAACCTATTAAAGACCAATTCCATAATTCAACTTCGGTCTTAGAGTTTAGGGCTCACTTCTTCATGGCTCGCCATCTACCGAAAAATGTTTATGAAGATCTGCGATGAAAATGTTTGCTGAAGAACTCTGTTCGATAAGTTTCATAAATTTTTAATAAGTTTCAAAAAGAAGCTCGAGTACGATTGGCCAAATATTGCCGAAGAAAATACGAAGAAAAAGCTTCAAATCAATCATTTATGTAGAAGTGTTACCAACATAAAATACTCAGCAAATTGTAAATATTCAAAGCAAATTTTCCAGCTCACCCATAATTTATAACGTCTAAAATTAAATCCCTTCACGTACTTAGTGAAGGGTACTTTACAAAATAAATACAACAAAAAAAACTATATCCACTCAACAAAAAAAAACCAAGCAAAACAAACAAGTGAGGAAAATAATACAGGAAATGATATAGTCAAGAGGTCACGACTCTAATGCCAACTAGTTGGATTAAAGCAGCTCATATGAGATAAAAAACTGGTAGAAAAAACAAAAAAAAGAACCAAATAGACAGACAGCATACAGTGCGAGTAGAGAAGAAAAAAGGATAACCAGACACAGAGACACACAGCCAAAGGACGACAGATAACGAGGTCAATTGTAAGTTATTTCCTTAAAAAAAAAATATTATATTCGTATTGTGTATGTCGGTCGGGGTATACAAAAGCAGTGGAAAACGAAAAATGCAAAATGAAACGAATGAATATCATTAAATGTAGTGAAAGAACGTTTGTGAATGAAAAGTTTTACGAAAAAAAAAGATAAACTTTTATTTATATAAATACAGACGAAAAATAAAATTATTTTGATAAACAAAAAACTGTGCGCTTTTTAGTAAAGAGCGCAAAAAAAAAAAAGGAAGGAGAAAAGGATAAATAAAGCAGAGGAACACATTACTTTTGTTTGCATGTAATTTGACATTTTTGGTTTTTTTTTTTTTTTTTTTTTAATATATGAAAGTAGTATAGTAACGGTAACCGGCTTTGTCAGGGTGTGCTGTGGTATACAGAATTAATTGTATATATTTAATTTTTAATATATGTGGCAACTATTTAGGAGGAACATTTGTTTGAATTTACTCAAGCGCTATTTTTTTCGTACACATATATTTCTGAGCTCTCTTACTATTAATCCTTAATAATTGGTACAGTTTGCGTTTATTAATTACAAAAAAAAATTAAATATCTATCGAAATTAAGTGGATTTTTTTACAATTTCGCAGTGAATAGCAAAATATAAAATAAAAAAAGTATAAAGTCCAATTATTAAAGCAATTAATACGACATAACTTTTTTTCTTTCATTAATTTGTTTCCTTTTTTAAAGAGAAAAATATAAGTTTGAGAAGCACTGTAATATAATACCATAGTTTGACCTGTTATCGGTCTTATATACACTTTATCGGTCTGGTGACAAAAAAGCACATAACGGCACATAACTACAAAGAATATTGATATATATGGAAATAACATAGTAAAAAATTAGGGCCTATTTGAGCAAAATACTTAAAAATTATATAAAAAAAAAAAAAATCTCAAAAAGTTCAAATTTGTAGAATTTTTAGAACACTTCACCCACCAAAAATTTTTTGATAACTAATCAAAATTTCTACCAATTTCAGAACAGACTTTAGGGAGTATAAAAGCGAAAACAATTTTTTGACAAAAAAAAAATGTTAGAGGTCGTGGAATCGTTCCATCTTCTATTAATAAACTTTTTTACCAAAATATGACCATGTGAAAAAGCATCGCAAACTATCTGAATTGGAAAAATGTTAAAGTTTCAGTTCTAGTGACCGAATATGTGGTAAGCCTTCGAAAATTAGAGTTCCCGAGACTCAAAACGACTATCAATTTTTTCGAAAAGGAAACGAACACGTTTAAAACTCAGCGTATGGCAATTATTTTACTTGCTGAATCAGAATCTGAGCTGAAGATTTTAACTAACATCACCGGCCGAAAAGAGTTTGAGTCTAGCAGGCCACCAAAAAATGGACTGAGACTGAGTGGAACAAAATTTCCATTGCTAAATGAACTACGGCAAAATGAGTAACGACTAAATGAACCACCGAAATATGTGTAACCAAAAATTGGACAACCTCTAGAGGGAATACCATCAACCCAACTAAGGTATAGTGGACCCCCGCCAAATGAGACACAACCAAATTAACCACAACTAAATGGGCAAACACTCAATAAACCACCAAAATATGAATAACCTTCAAATGGACCTCCGCTAAAGCAAATACCAACAAATGAAACAGCGTCCAATGGACTACCGTCAATTGGGCTATCATTTGGTAATGATCCACCGAAAAATGTGCAAACACCAAATGGATCACCGCTAAAGGACAGTGTCGAGTGGACCATTGCCAAATGGGCCATCGGCATACAGGTTATAGTCAAAAAAGCTAGCGCAAAATAGAGAAACACCAAATGGACCATCAATAACTGGACCATCAACAACTGGATCATCACCAACTGGAGCACCACTAACCGGACCATCAACAACTGGATCATCAACAACTGAGCACTACTAACCGGACCAAATCCCAACTGGACCATCACCAACTGGACCACCTCAAAATGAAGCACCACCAACCACAACACCAAAATCTGCACCAACCACCAGCTTGATGACCACCAACTGAACAACAAAAAACTAGATCACCATCAAATCTACCCCTACGAATTGTAACAACGCCGGTAGACCACCGTCAAATTGTCCACCGCCAAATGGCTACCACAAAATCGAGAAATAACAAATATACCACCAACAACTGGACCACTACCAAGTAGACAATCACCAACTGGTCCAACACAAATTGGACCATCACCAACTAGACCATCACCAACTGGACCACTACCAAGTAGACAATCACCAACTGGACAATTACCAAGTAGACTATCACCAACTGATCCAACATCAACTGGACCACCACCAACTAGATCATCACCAACTGGACCACTACCAAGTAGACTAACACCAAGTGGTCCAACACTAACTGGACCGCCACCAAGTAGACCACCACCAACTGGACCACTACCAAGTAGACTATCACCAACTGCTTCAACATTAACTGTACCACCACCAACTAGACCAGCACCAACTGGACCATCAGCAGAGAGTGAACTAGTGCCAAATTATCAATCGCCATATAGGCCATCGCCAAATGGGCCAGTGCAAAATAGGGAATAACCAAATTAACCAACTTAGATGATCAATCGCTAAAAAGGCTATCATAAAATGGTCTACCACCAAATATATCTCCGAAAAGGGGTATCCACCAAATGGACCACCGCTAAAGGGAGTACCATTAAATGATCTAGATTTGAAAAGGCCCACCGCCAGAAAAGCATTCACCAAATGTGCTAACGCAAAATACACAAACACCAAACACTACCAACTGGACCAACAACAACTGCATCACCACCGAGTAGCCTGCCTACCACCAGAAGGAAATGGACCGCAGCTAATGGGAGTACTACCAAATGCTCCATCACTATTAAACACTGAATCTATAAAGTCTTATGATCAGAATAGGTACCTCATTATCTGTGCTGCATTAGTTCCTACTTAGAAACTTTTAGAATTATGAGACATTTTATCTTGTTAGAATAGATGTCTAAAATAAATAAAATAAATTAGAAACTAAAGAAATATGTGATTAGCAAACTTTTGCAATGTTCTGCAATGAGAAGATTTTTGAAATGTTAGCAGAGGGAGAAAGCTAAGCAATTGAAGCATCAGAGAAAACCGTAAATACCAACTTATGCTAGTAGAAATATGCACGTGTGTTTCATATTCTCCTTTCCTTGCCTTTCTTTTATTTCTCTCTATCGCTATCTCTCTCTTTTTCTCTCTCCTTCTCCCTCTCTTCCTTTCCACATTACAAATTTCTCATGCCAACACAGAGATAAAAGAAATGGAAAGGAATAGCAGCAGTAAGCAACAATTTAGTTTTATTATTCTTATTTCTTTCTCTGCATTTGTTGTCAGCTGCTTATTTAAGTGGCTTATGTATTTGATAGCTACTAACACACTCCAATCTATTAAATATATAATTAAATAATTTGATGTATGTCCGTTATAGCCTTTATAGCGAATATTTTACTGTGTTTATATGAATCCAAAGTATATCATTGACTTTAAATAGTTATATTATTATTTAAACAGTTTTATGTGAGTCGCTTCTATATAATAAAAAAAATAAATTTATCACGTTGTGACAACTAATTGACCGTTCGTTAAGAAGGGTGTGATACCATCGACTACCAAGAAGCTTCTGGCTAAAATAATTTAAAGGTGTTATCCCCTCATATTAGAGAAAAACTAAGTTCGTAATATTTTGTAGAAAAGGCTAAACAATTTTTGGGGAGTCTTGTGATACCTCATTCTTTTATTGAGAAATGCTTCAATATTTATACATGAAAATTCATCAGTAGTAACTTATCATTAAGCTCTTATTATTGCAACGCATGATTTGTGATTTGTCGAACTTGATTTGTGACAAAATAAAACACCTGTTGATATTCGTTAATATTTAATGATAATATTTTGTGTTGCTTTTGTAGACACAAATTCTAAGAAGTTCTAACGAAATTCAAGCAAACAACTTCTTTAATCCTCAACGATTAAGTCACACACACACAGCGTGTTATGAAATAAATTCTTATTGTTAAACATAACTTATCAACTGAACTCATCTCATTTCATTTTACTGCTCGGTTATTATTATTTATTTACCCACTCACGCTCTATCTTTATGCGGTTGGCAAAGCCATCTGTTCGCTGTCTATCAAATGTCATTGCCAGTTGTGTGCGTTTTTACACACTCAACTCTGACACAATTCTATTTTTTTCCTCCCATTTTTTTGTTTGTGCTTTTACAGTGATTGCGTTTGCTTTTCGTCGGTTTCAACCAGTGTCACACATAACAATAAAATAGAAAACATTTATTTATTTTCATCTTTTTTTCTGCTTTTTTTTTTTAACAAACGATGTTATAATATTTTTTTCTATAATACAGAAACGACCTGATCCGACCCGACCCCATGCCGTGTTTACTTTCCGCATTTCTGCGCTTATCACAACGCCATAAAAATGTCGCACAAGTGTTAAAATCGCTCATCATGTCACCACATGTGCGGTTGATACTCTGTTATTGAACTCTTTATGCAAGCTTGTACTATGTTGCTATTTATTTATATATTTTTTTATGCTTCTTTTCTGTTTGCAGTTTTATCGATTGTATGGGAAAGAAAAAAAAAAAGAGTATTTATAAAAAAAAGAAATGAACTTAAAATTGCTTTTCGTATCTGAGTCCAGCGGATCAACAGCAGCATTTGTTAAGCGCGCTACATGTGTTCACTCTTTATAGTTATTAAACACCCCCCCCCCCCCCCCCCCACCATATAGAAATTGAAAATTCGTATGAAATAATGGAGTAGCATGAGATGGTATGATAGAGTTTATAGTATATAATTTTTTTGGCATCCTTGACCTTTCGTTTACTATTTATGTGTCATATATTTGGTAGGAGCGTAGTGCAGTATGAAAGTGAAAATAAAAAAGTATTGCAAACAACCATTTATGTGGAAATATTATAAACAGTGTTGGTAAAAGGGCGACAGCTTATATTGCACGAGTACATACATCGATTTGTTGTATAATCTTTGGATGGATTTTTGCACAAAAGTTTATTTAAGCGGATTTACTTTATGGCATTTATGGGCATTTTATATTGATGGGAATGTATTTTGGGCTTACCAACGACAACATTATTTGTTGTTTTAATGAAAAAGTGTTTGTAGATTTATTTATCCTCGGTACAGCCCATTTTTCTAGCTAGACATATATGTATATCATAGAAAAGCTTATCTATCTGAAACTCAGTTTCATAACAAAAAAAGAATGATTTACGCATATCCATCATTCAAATCATGTGTTATAATCTTGAGTTCATCCCAAAATCCATTTATATAATTTAATTCTTTTAGTTTTCCGGCCAACTTATGCAATATTTGTTTGTTAGGATTATGAATATAGGAAAATCTTACAACAAATAGAAACAAAACCTTTGTCAAAAATAAAAAAGCAGATTTTTCTAGAACCTGTCAGAGCGTCACCTACCGACTACAATTGTAAATCTTAACCATCCAGTGACGCTTTCAAACACACACAAAAAATATTGCATCGAAATCGGTTTCAAATACTATTCTGCTCCTCGCCAGCAGAGAAAAAGTATCCATTGATCGTACGAATTGTAGTAAATTTCGATGGACTTACTGCCGTGCCTAAAGAAGTTTCACATCAATAAAAATACTGACCAACGCCTTTGATAAAGTTTATAAACTACAGAGCAATCCATACTTCTAGGGCTTCGATTCAGTCCTAAAAGTATGCACTACTATACAGCTTCATACAAAGCAGCACAGAAAATATGAGTAGTCACATTAAAGTATACAACGTCGTCCCCGTTTTCGTCTCGATTTAAATTCCATTTAAGAAGTTTCAATTCAAAATATGTTTCATAATAAAATCCGCCATTATTTTTTTTGCAAATTTCGACCTTGAATTCGTAACTACCGACCTCTATCTCTTCTTAGAAACCGTGTGGCATAAAATCAACATAATCTGGACTTTTGACAACCAACATATTTAAAACGAATTATAGCAACAAAATAAGGAAACTCCAATTTATGTTTCATGATAGAACTCCAAAAAATTATACACAAAAGCTAATGATTCTCACACTAGAAGAGAAACACTAACTGAAAAATCCTGAAAGTTTTCAAGTGTTAAGAACTCTAGATTAATAAATGGTTATGTTCCCGAAATCAAAATCCAATAATTCCAATGAAAGCGGTCAGTAGTGCAAAGAACGACAAAGGCACAGCAAGTTCATTCAAATGCGAAGTTTTGGCTCATTGTTTGCTTCTATTACAATGGCGTGATGCTTCGTGAAAACCCACCAGAAGGTCTTACGGTCAATAAGAAATATTATCTTGGAATTATGAACGGTTGGCGTACGTAAAGCAATATGAGTAAATGTACGGATTTCTGGCAAAACCTTTTAAGGCTTTAACATCACCACAAAGCACCTGCTAGCTATTCTTTGCTTGTTTGTGATTTTTTGGCTAAAAATAATACTGTTATATAAATTTTATTCACCTGACTTAACTCAATGCAACTTTTTCCTCTTCCCAAAACTGAGAAAAAAATCATGAAAGGCCAGCGTTTAGCCGCGACACAGCTTCAGGCTATATCAAAATATTTCGAAATATGGTAAAGCTCCGACACAAGTGTTTTCATAACTGAGTGGGCTTACTTTAAAGAGAACAAAATAAATATTAATAAATATTTTTTTTATTAACGAAAAATAAAAACAAATCCTTCGTTTCTTTTTGCTTATTTAACCACAGTTCCTTTAAAAAACCAAAATAATTCACTAATTAAATTCATATTTATTAAACGCATAAAATGACTTCCTATGAAAAGTTCTCGTCCTTTAAATTCATGTACAATTTTAT
The DNA here is from genome assembly GCA_035044805.1 of Leucophenga maculata. Taxonomy (NCBI): domain Eukaryota; kingdom Metazoa; phylum Arthropoda; class Insecta; order Diptera; family Drosophilidae; genus Leucophenga; species Leucophenga maculata. The sequence continues at coordinate 494,364 of JAWNNP010002837.1, read as the reverse complement.
GCTAAAACGAAACAATTTGTCATGATTACTTTTCGGCAGAGAGCTGCTGCTGCTTCTTGATCAACTACAACCTTTAACCAAGCTAACCTCTTGAGCGACCCTGTTAGAAAAATGCCAGCTATTTTACATAAAATTGAATATTCACTAAGCTTGTTAGTGAAAAATTCTACAAAACACTCTGCTCTACAAATTTAGTGTAGTACACTATAAAACACAACTCAACTTACTTGATTTTCTAAAAATTCACAATATTTATTTTGTATATGTATGTGTGTATGTACGTACAATGCAGAGGTCAAAGTTGCTGTGCCTGTGTACAGCTCGCACCTCGGTTCAAAAGTTCACTTTATGCTACAGTAACGCACTCCTTTTTGCCTTTTTGTTACTTCATTATTCAGATTGTCCTCTGTGTGTGTGTGTGTGTACTATCTGCTTCATGCTATTATGCAATCTATTATGCTGCATGAAACTCAAATACAAGTTGGCAGCGTATTGGCAATTGGTAGATAGCCTATTGAATTTGTGTCCTTTCTATGACTTGTTCATTTATTTCTACGATTTGCTGTGTTTATTTCGTTTGTTCTAAGCTCTAAAAAGTTTAACTAATGTTTGACCTTTTTGACAATTAAATTGAATTTTGTCTGGTTGCAATTTGTGTTTATGTTAAATTTTATTAGTTGTCATAAATAAGTAAAGAACATCGACATATAAATACTTATCTTGAAGCATGAAACAAATTTTCTAATTTGCCGAACTGTCTTTTGCCTTTTCCTGTTTGGAGTTTATTTTGCTTTTTGTATGTTGACCTGTGTCTGTTTAAGAAAATGTTAACTTTATTTGCTGCTGTCTTGTTTGATACCCTATAGGGTGTCATATAGGGTGACAGAGTATTTAAGATTATTGCAATGTGAAACATTTTTTTGGTGAATGTCATTTGTTTAATATACTTTGCTACTCACTTAGTGCATTGCCAGCATTAAATGTTGCTTCACAGTTCGTTGTTACTTAGTTCAACTTAACCCCAGCCTAAAGCGCATCTAATAGTCGTACATACACAACCACACATGCTTTCTTTATTTCTATTATAATATTGCAATTGACTCTTTTACTCTGTCTCTCGTTTTCTTGCGTATTTTATTGGAATTGAAATTTGATAAAATCTAAAATGCAATATTTTTTCTATAGAATTCTTATTTAGCTTGTTGCTTCGACTTGTTATACTTGCTTTCACATAAAATACTTGTTTATATTTAAATTTTTGCTGTTTTTAATACTTTTTATTGTTGTTCTTGTTTGAACTTTGACATTTTTCGTTGTTCTAATTTTATTTTAGTTTAATATTTTCTTCTTTTTTTTTTTTCTTCAATATAAATTCCATTTATTTATTATGTTGTTTTAAAGCTTTTGCAGCTCTGTGTTGTTGTTTATTTAAACAAAAAAAAAAGAAAAAGTTTTTCTTTTCATTGTTGTGCTTCAATTGAAATATTAATTCGATTGTTTGTTTATAAATTAGTTTAAAATTGTACGCATTTGTTTATTGAAAGTTTTTATTAAAAATATTATTTGTTTATGCAGTGGCATATGTAGTTATTTTTTTTTCTTTTTTTTTTTTTTGGAAATTTGATTAGGTTATATTTGTTTTTCTGCATAAATTAATTCAGTTCTTTAAATTGAGTTTTTAAATTAATTTAATGGATTTTTTGTTTTTATTTTATTTTATAACAGTTTATACTTGCTGAAAATTGAGAGAAAATTAAATTAAGCAGCAACCTGCAAGGCAGTTCACATGACTAAGCCATCTAACTTAAAGTTTCAGACTAAGAGTTGTTCAATTCATATATAATTTCTATTTAATTCGCCTTCGTCAAAGGGAACTAATCAAGTATTGTGTTTTACATTGGTTAAAGTGTTGAACTTAATTAAAATATGACAGTGCAAGCAATCTCTATTAACATTGAAGGAAACACAAATGTATAACACTCTCAGCAGTTTAATGTACATCCAAATCGCTCCTTGCTGCAAAATGTTCTAAAAGTTTCTTCAATAGTCCTGAATTTCGATTTCTCGCATCTGGTAACTTCTGACAACTTGAACTCATTACTCATAGCAGGTGCTAACAACTCAACACCAATACACATGCCTCTACTTATAATGAAATAAAGCGTTTAGTCTCTGATATAAGACGATTTTTCGGTCGAAGTGTAATGCCTCAGTCTAAGTTTAAGGCGAGCATTTCAGACAGCTAGATATTCCGAATCTAAGCAACGCCTCAGAATAGCAAAACTCAAAGCAAATAAGTCTTATAACACTGGAAATGATCATGGAGCTTGCCAACTCAGCTCTTTGGTATTAGAACACGGTGAAAGATATTTAACTAACAGGTGCTTCATTGTATTATCTGCTAGATATAATCTGGTAGTGTGTAATAATAATTTTACATATTCCTCGACACTATACTGAAGAAAATGTTTGTAGACATCAGCTAGCCGAGCGCTTCAAGCTGATCGCCGAAAACCTATGCCAAAGTAAATCAAATGTGAAAATGATGCTCATTTTTTTTTTCCATATTCGTGGTGTGATGTACTTTGAAAATGTTTCACATGGTCAAACGGTCAATAAAAAGTATAACGTCGGTGTTATGAGTCATTTGCGCGAGGCTATCCTTCGTAAACGTTTGGATTTTTGAGCTAATAATTCATGGAATCTTCATCATTACAATGCACCATCTCACATAGTCATTATGGTGAATAAACTTTTGACCAAACACTCAACAAATACCATCGAAGAAACACTGTATTAATCAGATGTTGACTTCTCTTCTCAAGACTCAAAAGTCCTACCTTTTCTTTAATATTATTATTTTTATTGACATTTGCCGCTTCTATTTGCCAAATTAAACTGAATTTACTGCCAACTTGTTCAAGTACTGCACAAGTGTGGTATTTTTTAATACTTTCCTCAAAGCACACCTTACGCAATTTGAAACTAAATTTAAAAAAAAAAAAATGTTAAAGCTTTAAAAAAAATACTAAAAATGCTAAAGCAATTTATCATTTTGCATTCGTCAAGCTAAATATAACTTGCGCTTCAAATTCGGCTACTTTCTGGCTCGGTTTATAAGCCTCTTTTGGCTCTTTAGAACTCAATTTATGCAGAACGCACCGCATTTATGCCTCAGCTTAACCACCTGCGTACAGTTCGAGTATTTCAGTGACAACCAGCCTTCAGATTTACATACTTGACAGTCATTTTGTCGAACTTTATGTTATACTTGGCTGCCATTGAGTCAATTCGATGCGTTTGAAGTAGAACAGAGCAGAGCCAGGGCATAACCTTAAATCTAAGCAGCATGATTATGACTTTCAATATACTCCACGTCGCATAGTTAAGTAAGGACTATGTACCGCAAACCACATGCTTATACAGACATTCGCAGGTTTGTTCGTTCGTTCATCGCTCGACGCTCGTTTGTCGCATATTTTGCTTTTATGAAAAATCCAATGAAAATCACATGGCAAAACGCATGAAGGGGAAAAACTAACTTTGCTCGCAGGCATTGCGCACACATAATGATATGCAAATGTATATGGCAAGTGGGCAGTGGGCGTATGAAGGTAACGTAGTGAGGAAGTGGGCATGCCAAACGTTTTAGCAGTAACATTTGAGGTCGATGGTGTTAAAAACAAGCCAAAAAAAAACAGAGAAAAAAAATTAAATGTTATGCAACCCAAACACCGTACACTATAGCACTAAGGGTGGCAACATACAACACATCCTTTTTAAATGTGCAAATCTAGCAGTTAGCTTAAGTGTTTCGCACTGTGTATGTATGTATGTATGTATGTATATATATGTGTGTGTGTGTGTAAAAATTCCTTACAACTTCAACTCAAATCAAGTCGAGTCGAGTCGTCGACTTTGGTCCTCGCTCATTTAGTCATTTGCATATTAAAAGCTTTTGTTGCACAAAAGGTTAAATCAAAAGATAAAGAACTTGTTGTACTTCTTGTGTGTAGTCCTTGCTGTAGTCCTTGTTGTTGTTGTTGTTGTTGCTGTTACTGTTAACATGCGAATCAAGTTAAGATTTTTGCCTTACGATAAAAGCAACGACATTTCTGCAAGTAGGCGCAATGTAAACACTTTTGTGGCATTTCAATTCAAGTGCCTCAACTACTGAAGTGCCAACATTTCCTTACCAACTATAGACGTCTATACTTCTATGTAGTATAGTGTATAGTGTAGTATAGTGTAGTGGTCTACTTCATATATGACTTAAGTATGTATGGCATACATATTTCTTTACTTACACTCTATTGGTTAGCATAAGCGTGCACACAGGCATTTCAATGAGTATTTAGTTGGTATGGCAGGCCGCAGACATAATCTTGAAGTTGCCTTTTACCAACACTCACTTAGTAGTGTTGGTTAAGTAGCGTTTTTTGATGTTGAGTTTTGTTGTAATAGTAGTTTTGAGTAGTAGTGGGCGCACTGACGTATTCTTGAATAATTTTTATTTTTTGAAATATCTTCATTGACTTGAAACTTCAAATTTGATGTGTTTTATATTACTTACAAAAAATTTGTCCACACAATTAATATTCCCCGTACAAATTTGTGGTTCAATGAGGGTACCGGGTATTTCAACCGCTACGGCATCAAGTCTCTGAGGGCAGGTGCTCAAACAGGCTTGAACTTCAAAGGAACAACTTTTTAATAGAAGGTGCTTGTAATGCCGAAATTCAACAGTGAGAAGCTAGAGCTACTAACCCAAAGGGTAGAGAGCTTCTAAAATATTTCAATGCACGAAATTGCTTTGTTCTTAGCAAAGGTTACCATTCATATAAGCAGTGCATTATGTAATAGACAGAAGAAGGTAGTAAATAAAAAATTTTCGATATCTATGTTAGGATCATTTTGCTGTAATCATCTTTTTTAACATTCCTGTTGACATAAAATTATAAAAAATTAAATATAGAAACTTCATTTTATTTATATTAAATCAAACACCTTCTATAAAACTAAAAGTGTCTTTACTTCACAACCAATAACTGATATATTTAAAAAAAAAAAAATTTCTATGCAACAAAAACCCACAACCTACGCACAAAATCCTATTAAAGTACACACCGCCAGCGAAACACACCCAACATTAAAGAAAGGAATGTATAAAAAGTTAAACCTTGACGAACGAGCAACTTTACCCAAAGGCATTGAAAATATTTTTAAGCAAAGTAAAGAAATTTTCCAATCCAATTTAAAAATTCATATATATTTCGCGCTCGATGGCGTATATGGTGCATATACAATTTTGTATAATCGTGTTTGCTGTTGGCGTTGTTGCTTGGTAAAACAATATCCTGTGTCCTTGCGCAGCACCATGGCGCTATTTTCTACATTTGCGCGTCGCACTTTTAAGAAAAGCAACAATCCTAATAAGCAAAAGTGTCTAACGTAGCGTAACTAAATAGCAAAAACAAACATTTCATTAACACAGAGATACACCAAAGGACATACATAGACCATACGTACCATTGAGAGTGATAAATATATATAAATATATATACACATAGAACAACGACGACATTTATGTGCTTTTCTGTTTATAAAGAGAAATGTTCAAAGTATCTGCGTGTTGTATTCTTTCATTCTTCAGTTTGATTGTAAGTCTGTATTTCGTAATCAGCCAAAGTGTCTGTCTGACTGTCTGTCTGTCTCTATGCTTGTCACATATGCTATGCATACTATACATACATCCTCTCACTCTTCCTTTCTTACTCTCTGGGTGTGTTTTGGAAAATTTCAGAATATCTGCGTTGTCACATTTCGCTTTATTTTAAGCTCTTTGCTTGATTAGAAGGTGTTGGCATAAATGTCTTTTGTGTATGTTAACTTCAAATGTTATTTCTTTCGAGGGTTTTCACTTTGTGCTACTAGGGAGCGTTTGAATGTGCTTATATTTACATCCTTTGAATATGTGTACTTTGCGAAGCAATGCGTAGCAAAAATAGCTCAAGTTAGACGTGTAGCAAAATAAATTAATAAATTTCACGACTTACATACTTTTTACTTACATTTGACTTGATTAAACATGTTTTCTGCTTTTGTGGTAGGTGTGCGTGTATGTATGTATGTGTGTTTGTCAGACAGTATTATATAGATTTGTTATATATTTAATTGTTTTATTTAAATTAAGCGTAGCTGGCAAATTATGTAATGAGTGTCAGCGTCAATTGATTATGAATAGCTGTAGCAGGTGCAGCGTTGATATATTACGTTTTGCCAATCACACAGAACTGCAAGCTTAAGGAAAATACGCGCCAAGAGCACTTTTTTAATGAATTTCGCTAAACTTTAAATATTTTCGTACAATGTTTTACTTTAAAATTATTTAACAATTGAATTTGCACAAAAAATCGCTTAAAATGAAATGAGATTTCGATTCAACATGCCTGAATGCCATTAAAGAAAATGCTTTAGCAAACTCTTTTTAACAATTTCATTTCACATTTTGGCGTGTTGCGCTTTTTAATGCAATTAGATTTAATTGCGAATCTGTTTTGCAAGCATAAAAATAGAAATGAACAAACGAAAATGTGTATCAAAATGAAAATGAAAATGAAATGAAATGAACGAACGAATGGACGACGAAAAATATGAACACCAAAATGCTTTTAATTTATTGTGACACTAATATAGTACATTAATGTCAAGTCTGTTGGCTTGAAACGCGAATGGACGAATTTGAGTGCGCCCCGAAACTATACAATTAAAAATCCATGATCATGGTCTATATACTTGTATATATGTGTGTATATATTTACTATTATATAGCACAGCAAAGAGCCGAGCAACTCAATGCGCAGCATAATTCTTTTTTAGTGATTTTCAACAAATGGAAAAGTGAAAAATGTAGTTCTGTAGCATCGAATATTTAATACGCTACATAATAATAATGTTAATGAGTTTTTGATTCGATTGCAGAAGTTCACATTGTGAGGGATTTTTGTCGCAAACGGTCCAAGCAGCTCACACGACCATTAGGACACGTATCTCTTGGGTAGCCTCTAAACAGCAGGTCAGAGGTGAGCTAACTGTGAGAAGGCTTAAAAAACCCTCCTTAATTAGAGGTTAGTGCGCTGGGCTTGGGATCCGCCACCATTAAAATTTGAACTCCAATGAAAACAACAAGGAAGCCTCGGCTGAAACCTTATGATGACGACCTCTGCAAACGGTCATGTTTTGATTAATCGAGCGTGTTGAACGTTACGTGGTCCCAACATCTACTCGGATCACTATCTTATCGCAACCAAGGTACACACTAGGCTCAGCGTAGTACACGCCACACCTCCCAACATGCAACAAAAGCTGGACGTAAGCAAGCTGCAATTAGAACAGACCGCCGCAGCCTTTTCAAACACACTCTTCCGACTGCTCCAGAAACCCTCACAGTCTTCTCAAGATATATGTAAGCAGTGGAAACATGTCACTGCTCCTTGGATAGGCCTGCCAAGGTGGTCATTGGTTATATAAAACCTGTGACTAATTCTTGGTACGGCGCAATGCGAATTTAGAAAAGAGCACCTGCTATAAGCGAACTCTGCAGTCGATAGCAACGCGAGCTGTTAGAAAGCGATTTCGAGGGAAGCGGAGAGGGGAGAAACTTCTTTTCAGACGCAAGAAAAAGGAGCAAGAAAGGCGGGAGATTGAGGATGTTGAGATGTTACGTAACCGAAATGAAGCTCGGAAATTCTATCAAAAGAACAAGCGTCTGACTGAAGGTTTTAAGCCCGGAGTAACTTTCTGTAAGGATGACAATGGAAATCTGGTTACAGATGATCAGAAATCACTGAGATTATGGAGAAGTCATTTTTCTAACCTACTCGGAGGCGTTGATGCGCACAATTCCGCCGATAGAGAAATGAAACCGGAACCACCAGTAAATGATGTCACTACTGTAGAGCCACCGGACTATAACGAGGTCGATTCGAAAAAAAAAATACAAAGAATAACAAATCGGCAGACTCTGGTGGTCTGGTAGCTGAGTTATTTAAGACCGACAGCAAAGAGTTGGTTAGGAGTATGCACCAGCTTTTATGCAAGATATGGTCCGATGAACGCATACCCAATGACTGGAATCTCAGTATTCCTTGTCTTACCTTTAAGAAATGAGACCTCACTGTTTGCGCCAACTACCGCGAAATAAGTCTTCATTCCATCGGTATAACATTCTGTCGCGCGTATTGTGTATTAGGCTGAAGCCATATATGGACTCACAGATAGGATCATATCAGTGTGGCTTCAGACCAAAAAGGTCGACCAGTGACCAATGAAAATTCCCGGAGAAGACCCGTGAGTCTAACAAAGACACACACCAACCATTTCTCGATTATAAAGCCGCTTCGAAACGCCGATACAAGCAACATTTTTCAAAACCCTAACTCCTCTAGGTATTCCGGCAAAGATTGTTCGTCTTAGCATGATGACGTTGTCAGGGTGGGGAAAAACCTCTCCGACCCCCTTTGATACCAAGAGAGGTTTCAGGCAGGGCGATGCTCTTTCGTGCGATTTTTTTCAATCTTCTGTTGGAATACATCCTACGCTAGTGCCAGTACATACAGAGTATGTCGGGCTCGATCTTCCAAAAGGACGTGATGCTGCTCGCTTAAGCCGTTGAGATCGATATCATCGAAATGCAGGAACAGCGAGTCAGCAAGGCGTTCTCAGAGATTGAAAAACAGTCTCGACTCAAAGGTCTAGCGGTGAATGAGGACAAGACGAAGTATTTGGTGTCTTCTCGCACGCCTTCATCGCGTCTTGGACAGTCAATGACGATGGTGAATTTCAACTTTAATATTGCAGAGAACTTCGTCTATCTTGGATCCGAAATACCCAGCCACAACAACGTCAGCCTGAAGATCAGGCGAAGAATCACGCTTACAAATAGATGCTATTTCGGGCTGTGCAAGCGAATTAGAAGTAAAGCCCTCTTTCAAAAGACAAAACCGTGATTGAAGCACATGGAAAGCATTGAAAGTCTTTGTGAGCAAGAACCTCCGATGGATTTTTGATCTTATTATAATCGGCGACGAGTATTAACTGCGAGCTCTATCAGCTATTCGATGAGGTTGATATAGTCCAGTATATAAAATTCAGTCGGCTGCACTTAGTTCGTCACCTCATTGGGATGAATAAAAAAGCTCTAGCACGCAGGGTTTACATGGTCATCCCAAACTTGATTGGTGGACGATGAAGTAGAGGACGACCAGGTACTTGTTGGAATGACCAGGAGAGAACTCAGCTTACTTGGCATTCAAAACATCTGGCACCAGCGCTAATACATATTACAGGTATGCAATCTAGATTAATTTATTTTCTATGGGAAACGATATCAATCGTCATTAAATATGAAGACTCTAGTTTATCATAGACATAACAGCAAGCTTTTCAGCACTTCCAGTATTATTCATTGACCCTCAATACTTTACAAAACAAACTCAATAAACAATTAATATATTTAACACACTATTTTCTGTGAAGGGTACCAAAAAGTGGCAACAGAAAATGTTAATGACACTTTGGAACCGCCAACGCCGTAGCGAGTTGAAGGCAGCAGCAGCATAAGGACAACGACAACTAACAGGCTGGCAGTCAGGTGGTCTGGCTGGCAGACTTTTTGACACCCACACCAAATGCTGTCAGACTTCCTTTTGAAATGTATCCAAGCAAAAATAAAACGCGACGGCAAACAATTTTTCATAGTAGCACTCAAAGCTATAGAACTACGAATACACTACCCCACCACACAGACTACATACTTTCTTTGAGCAAGGACTTACAGCAGACGTTTTGTTTTCGTTTATAATTTTTTTTTCCTTTTTTTTTTTTTTTTGTATATTTTCTGCTGCTGCCAATCTGTGTGGGAGAGAGAGTAGCCTTATAGTATATACTATACTCAATGGGGTCGTTTGTTGCTGCACGCGTTCTTAGCTTTCTTGCTTTTTGCACAAATTTTCGAAACTACTTGTAATTTGCATATTTTAAGTTGACTTTTATTGCATTAAAAATGGCAGCATTTTGTGCCATTTTGCCACAGTTGTTAAGTGTTTGTGCGGCAGGCCTTTGCTGCTCTAATACAAAAAAAAAAAAAAACAACAACAGAAACAACAACGTCTGCTTGCCAGCAGCAAACGCAAGCAAAAAACTTGAAGACAGATTACAGAAATACAATTAAAATGTTTTAGTGAAAATTAACTGCAGTTTAAATAAAATGCTTCGTTGGCTAGTATCCAATGAACGGACATCTACTTCTCCTCCAACATATACTGTCCATGCTTTAGTCGTAGTCATCGTCAGCTTTTCAAGTCTCATGCCAAGTCGTGCGCATTAAGCTCGAAATGACGTCGTCTATGACTGGCTAACTGCATGGATAGACTGCTTGCTGCCTGCTGCCTGCTGCTGGGTCGAATGTCCATTTTCAACGTCGTTTTCTGGCGGTTTTAGTGGTTTACTTGCTCCAGCTGTCTCACACTCCCCTACACATACACTTGAATTAAATATATATAGCAGCTTTGGCTTAACTTTGTTGGCGGCCACTTTCGACTTGGTTGGCTTTATACAATTGAGCTGTGGCAAGGTGAAATGTTGAATTACAAACATAGACATACATATATACTGTCTGTCTGTCTGTCTGTCCGACTGTCTATCTGTTTGTTGTTCATAGTTTCTAGTTTCGCTTCTATTTTTTTCTTATAATTCTTTCAATTACAAGTTCACTTAAAAAGTTAATTGGAAAAAAATTTAATTCAATTGTGTATTTGGCTGTATTGCTTCTGGGATTAGTGCAAATGTGCTTGAAAGATAGACAGACTTATAGCATATTGGCAAAGCTAAGCGGAAAAAAATAGGCAACGTATGTTGGATAGTTTTTCTAGTAGCACTTGTAGGTTTTCGCTTCTATATACACAAAAAGAGTAAAATTAAAAAAAAAAATAATATTATTTTGTTCTTATATTATCATCATAAGTTGTTGTCTATTTAATTAATGTGTGACGAAGATAAAATTATTATAAACTTTTAAATACTTTTCAAAAACTTTTTATATTACAATGTTAACCAAATATCTCAAACGTCACGAAAATATGAAATGTTTTGAAATACAACTATTAAGAAAATCACAAAAATTTCACTTAATATGCGAGTTATTGGTGTGATACTTTTTAGCGTAATTAATTAAAAATTTTCAAGTGTGAAAGCATCACGAAAAAGTGAAATCATATTTAATATGACAATACAACACTTATTATAATTTAACATGTACATGCACTAATCATTAAATAGCGCTGTTAACTGTTGCCTTAATATGTTATTTACATTATGTTATTTACATTATGTAGTAAATGAAAGAATGTTAATTAACATAATAAAAATGTGGCAGATTTAACAGTTGATGTTCTCTGTAAATCGATCATATTGTTACTAAAAGAAATACTTATACGGTTAAATGAGGCCGTTATTTCAATCTGTTAAGCCTTGTTCAGACGATCATATATTGCATTGGAAATACTATCAAATATTTAATAATTTGAACTAGAAAAGAAAGCAAATTTAACCATATTTGTTAATGCATTTCTACCATATGATTGGCACTTTGTAAGCCTGGCTTTATTAAAAATACTAGAATGGATAGCTTGGCATCAGAAGAAAATACTTTTAATTCGATGAGACCACTTCTGCTTTAATTTGTCAATAATTCCAATTGATAAATGGAAATGTGGCATACTACACTCACAGAATAATAATACAATATTTCGCCATCTTCGTCTATACATATGTACATATACACACACATTTCTTTGTTTAATTGGCTTCAATTTACCTAATTGTAGCACACATCGAGCTGCTTGCTTGACATGTGGTTGATGTTGTTGTATACATGAAGTTTGACACAAGTAACTCCCCTATGAATAGATGTAAACTAAAATATTCTTCAGATCGGCGAACATTCCAATTTGAATTAAATTAATAAAATTTAACGTTTAATTTAAATAGGAAGGACAAAACAATTAATTATCAATTAATATATTTATAAGAGAAAGGTATCTTAAAACAAAAAATCCTTTAAAAATCGTATCATTTAAATGAAATTTGTAATCTCAAAATTTATTTCTTATGAACACGAACTGCCTTCTTCATTATAACGAAACACAAATTTCTTCTTCTTATAAAACAAACAAGTTTTCTAAAACAAAAAAAAACATTGAAAAAGAATTTCCCCATAACTTAGTTAGAAGCAGCGGAAACTTTTTTAGGAAAGTAGACCTAGTCCTCTAAAGCTTACAGAACAATTGTACGTTTTTCACCATAGAAAACCCAAAGTACTGGCCCGAAAATGGAATAGGTTTGTATGATAAGTTCCAACTCCTCCTTTGGGAAGAGGGTAAGCACATTAATTGAATACATTGTATATGAAAAATTAATAGGAAATAATTCATTTCAAAATCTAAAATCTAAATATACAATTTTTAAGGTTTTACCTATTATAGTCTCCAAGATATCGAATATCTAAGGAAGGACTATGGAAGGACAGACTGACATGTCTATATCAACTTACCTTATGTTGGTGCTCAAGAAAATATAAAATTTGTGATGTCTGTCACGCTTTCTTTTGCCTCTTGCACAAGCTTAGTATAACCTTTTTCTTGAAATGGAAGACCTACTATGAAGTAAGCTTCAAGCTGTGGTTAGAGAACTTGTGATCACTCGGAGCCTATGATCCACTGATTATCATTGCATTTAGCAATCACTTCAACGAATTCTTTGTACAATTTATGTAACATAATTCGATTTCGCACCAAAATTGTCAATCAATAAAGAGAAACAATTGTGAATAGTGATTACACTATTCGACTTTGCTAAAATTAAACTTCTTGATAGAAAAAACTACTTCAGGCCCTAAGCATTAGAAATATGCATAGATAACTCTTATCACTAAGTTTAGTGAATAAGAAAATAAGCAGGCTTTGTATCACTCCATTAGTTTGCTGATAATATTTTCAAAAATTTGATATACTGTGTTCAGCTCACAGTTAAAAAAATGCACGTATACACACAGTGATATCCATTTTGGAATATAAATCATTTTCGACGTTCTTATTTGTTTCGCAAGCCTGCCCAAAAAATTTGCAGAGCTAAATGTATGAGTGGAGCATATTAGTTAATACTAAAAAGAATTTAACAAAAGGTTCGCCTTTCACTACGGCTTAATAGCGATATTGTTCAATTAAATATGTGTGCAACTGTTTGAACAAAAGGATGATCTGTAAATTTGCAGAAATATTTGTTTGTTTCACATTTGATTTCATATTACAAAAAAAATTGGTAGAATGTTAGATTTATATACACAGTCTCTTAAATGAAAGATAATCGATTTGTCAACATTTATTTGTTACTTGGTATCCTTATCAAGTCATTAGTTAAGTCAACTTTAAGTAATTAACCTAATCATACATTATACCAATAAATAAATAAACTTTCATTTTGAAATAAATACTCTCAGACTACTTTCACTGAGATACCCTTTCTTAAAAATTAAACATCTACAATGCCAATGAAACCACACAAAAATCCTCAACAAAAAAGCCAATCTATCACACCAAGAAAAACAAATATGTTACTCAAATAAAGCCTACTTATACCAAATGGTAACTAATAAGCGTAGTTTGTACTAATATTGAACTTGAAACCCTTCTTAGTAGTAACACACAAAAGAAAGAAAAATATTTACTTTACTAACAGGCATAATCGTATATCACTGTGTAAAAAAAAAAAAAAATAAAAAAATAAAAGAAAATAAGAAGAAAAATTCGTAGTAGAACACACAATAAACCATTTAGTAACCAAATCCGACATTTAACTTGATGTGATGTGTGCGTGACATATTATGGAAACTCTTTTGTAGCAAAAAATACAATACTATGAGCTACAACTAAATCCACTAATGAGCCATATCGCGTTACAGCAGCATGGCAAACTACAAATTTAAGCTGAAAGCTGGGGGAAAAATCGAAGCGTAGAAGAAACCAACTACAATACAAAGTCTAGAACACATTTTGTTTAGTAACAGCGAGCGACAACAATGAACAATAAGCAGCTTAGCGCAAGGTGTCAAGTTTAAAAATCAATTACTTCAATGTAGCTAAGGGAAATGCGAGCATGTAATAGTGAGATACAAAATGGCGGGACCATAGATACAAGTGAAATAGCTAACAAGTAAGCAGTGTGAAGCAAGACGTAGTGCTGCAAGTTAAAAGATTTGCTGTAGTTCGACTATTTGAAGTTTATTAAGCAGTAGAGTGGCAGAAATGTTAGAGACTTGAAGCAAAGTACAAAGGAGTCGTGAAAACTCTTCATATATAAAACTTCATTAAAATGCTGTAACACATTGCTTTTCAGAAAAAATACTTTAATACGAAAAAAAAAAAAGGAAACATATTAAATAAACATTAAAACAAATCGTACGCTTTAACTTCTCTAACTAATAATAAATACTTTGAGAAACTAAGAAATAAATATATATATTAAAGCTTGCTGCTGTACGCACCCCAAAACAATTTGATTGATGAAGCAATTTAAGTTGTAGGGGAGCACTGTCTACAACATGTTACATGTAAAACAATAATATCAGCTAAAATATATCTTAGATAAGCGCAAAAAATCAGTGAAAATAACTGAAAAGCGTAACCAAAACCATAAATCTTAAATCAGTAACAAAAAAAAAAAAAAATGGCGTGTTTGTTGCTAAAACAGAAATTTGCTTATGAATAGAATCTAATAAAAAATCTGTACTAAGCTCTTAAAAACAAAAATGATTTATGCATTCGAGCGACATATAAAAAAGTACATATTACGCACTATTTTCTCTAGATTTTAACCCATACTCTCCTATTTTAATTAACACAGGTTTGCGGTGTTAAATCAAACATAAAAAATGTCATAAAACTAAAATAAATGTTGCCATTCATTTCATTTAAACCCAGAGTGTACCTGCACAAGAATTTATTATATCCACAGTTTGTTTTTCTGTAACATGTCATATGGTCAGTTCGAGCAGGAATTTCATGGTTACAAATAGTTAATGTACAGTTAATTATTACATAATAACCCTAGCGCACGATATACAGAAATTTGAGCTCGAATTGCCATTGCTTGTGTATATAAATTATAAAACTATGTCACAAATGTTGAACTATTTTTTTTTTTTTTCGTATTTTCCCCCCTGTAAAGGGTTAATTTCTTTATATCGGATTGTACACGCAGCTATTATGATTGTTATTATTATTATTATTATTTTTATTATTGTTGTTGAACATTTCCCGGAAGTCAATTTGTAATCAAAAGCCTATAAAAAGTTTTTCCTTTTTTTTTTTTGTCTTCAATCAGTGT
Organism: Leucophenga maculata; assembly: GCA_035044805.1. NCBI lineage: Eukaryota > Metazoa > Arthropoda > Insecta > Diptera > Drosophilidae > Leucophenga > Leucophenga maculata. Next base: position 478,923 of record JAWNNP010002837.1, on the reverse strand, counting down.
TGAAGAGAAATCAATTTTTGAGTTGAAAGCATAAAGCAGGCTATCGTGTGTAGTAGATAAATATAAACTTACTTTCTACTAACTAATATGTATAATATTTAGTATGAAAGTGAGTTTATATATAATAAGTGCAGTGTGCGCTAGTAATATATAGGCTATATTTAGTAAATATCATTTGCATATACTATTTTATTGATTTAGGAATGATATACTTGTACTAGTCTATTGAACCTAAGTGGGTGACAGAGTTAGGGTGAGAGAGGGGGGGAGGGGGTGTGAGAATTTTATGTCATGCAATCATTGATACTTGTTATGTTGAGTGTTTATAGAAAAAAACTGTTAATTTGAATACCATAAATAATTAAACAGGCACATAAATGTGGAAGGTGCTATCATAAATTTCTGTCAGTTCTCTGTCAACAGAAAATAATTGATCATGGGTCAAAGGCAATACAATAATGTCAGTCAGGAAGTCTACCAAATATTAATGAACGTTAAAATTTTTAGATATCGGATTGGAACAATAATAACCAAGAAAGCCATAGGTCGTATCGAATGTGAAAATTGGCTCAAGATCTATCTTTAATCTCAAGGAATCAACGCAATAAATCAGAAGAAAACGAAGTTTCTGCTTTTAGAGGGACTGTAACACCAAACAGTAGCATTCTCGTTGCCGGATGCAGTAGTGGATTTTGATGAAAAGTAGAAACAAGATATGTTCTCCATATTGTTAGACAAGCTAACAGAACACTTTTCAAACAAACAGAAGTCCACTTTTAAAAGACACCTATTTAGAAATTTAACTACCACAGAGGGTGAGGGTTCAAATGTTCTTTTAGAGTCTCGAAAAACGCAATTGAAGAAATCTGTTTTAATAGATAAACTATTTGATACTTGGGCTCCATCGGAGTAGAAGAAGAAGCTTTTGGAAAAAGAACAGTCGCTAAAGAACACAAATTGAAGCGTGCCAAGTGAATGAGAAGATTAGCAAACAGTCCAAGTCAATGTCATATAAAACTGTGTTCAACATCATTGATTAAATAGTAGCTAGGAAAAGTCAATCTTTTAGACAAAAGTCTATATGTGGAAGGTGTGATTGTTGTAGAAGAAGGTGTTTTGTGCCGTGCACGACTAGCGAAATGTCAGCGATGTGATAGGCCAGGTAAATTTAAACTGAAATACAGAAGCAATTTATAGAGAAAATGTTGGTAAAGGAAAGAGTTATACAGCGTCCTGTTGTCAGGATGAAATTCTCGAACACAAGAGGAGGTAGTGAGGAAGAAAAGGAACAAATCGAGTGCCAGAAGGATCTTGGAAACAGCAATAGATAGAGACTTCGTTCCTTTTGCATTTGACTAGGACTTTGTCGGAGTTTTACGAGTTCATTTAAAAGTTTTTCATCTCCCATTTTCCCATAAAATTATTCTCAAGGCTAAAAGTTTCTTCGGCAAACAAAAAAAAAAAAAATATTAAGTATGCCAGTAGAGAGATAACGTCCTTCTAAACCAAAATCCAAAAAGTTCATCAAAATCGTATAATAATTGACGATTTTATAAGCAATGGAATTTGAGCGACCTTTGATGCTTCCGTCCTCCCTTTTCTTTTCATACATAATCAAATGTTTCATAAGGCATTTATTCGTGTAGTGAGAAGTGGGAGGAGCAAAATATTTTTCAATAGTACCATTTTTTTTTAAATTATTTTTCTATCTTTTTTTTGGCACTGCTAGAGAAACATTTGTATTTGTTAGGCGACCTATACTGGTACAGGGCCTCTTACATTCGGTTATGACCGTCTGTAATTTTCTTATTTGTTTGTTATTGAAAAAGCCAGACAGTCACTACTGGGATGTGAGTCGGCGATAAAGTTAAATGTTCTGCGTCTTGGATTGGAGGTTATTGAGAAAATCAAACCTTTTCCCCTGTGGAAGGTGGTTACAGTACAGCTATCAATAGATCCACGAGAAGTCCCGGTGCAATAACCTATAAGGCGCATTGCTGTTTCTTTGAAGGATAAGATGAATGCAAATTTGGAAGAGACATGCCATAATTTGTTACCGTTACGGCCTTTGGATCTCGCCAATCGTGGTGGTGTGCAACGACAATGGTTATATTCGAGTGTGTATAGATATGAGACGGGCCAATATAGCAATCTTACAGGAAAACTACCCCCTGCCTAATTTTGAATCATTTTTAATCAAGCTGAGGGATGCCAAATATTTTTCCCGCCTAGATCTCAAAGACGCATACCACAAATTACAATGGAAAATCACAATCTTCATTACCTCGAGAGCATTTTTTCATTTTAAGCGATTGATTTTTGGTATTTTTGCTGCTAAATGACAAGAAATGTATCATTGTATCATCAATGTATCACATTTTTTAGGAAAAACGTATTGAAGTAGATCCAGAAAAGTGTCAACTATTATGTCATTTCGTCCCCACATATGTTGGAAGATTCATTCTAGATCTAGACGACAACACTGAACCTTTGAGGCTGCTACTTAAGAAAGATGCAAAGTTTGCGTGAGGTTCAATGAAGGAAACGGCTTTTGACAATCTTAAAGTATGTTTGGTTAAGGTCACGAGCTTGTCGTATTTCAACCCAAAAACAGGATACGTTTAATTGCAGGTGCTAGTCCCGTGGCCCTTGTAACGGTCTTGTTGCAATTCGACGGAAATCAGGACCCGAATATCATTTCAAAGAAGAAATTCAGAATTTTTTACTAATGTATAATGGGACTACAGGCATTTCAACAACAGAATTAATGGTTAACAGACTAATTCGGGATAAAATTCCCATAATTAAAGATTTATTAGAAGTATTTAAAGATTCTAAAGTCGTGATTGTATTAATAAACCAAAGAGAAAAAAGACCGCTGATGCTAAGAGAAGGGAAAAAGATGGTAATTTTGAGATAGGGTTTACCTTAAAAATGTGGCATTTCAAAATAAACTGAAAATCCTGTATTCACGCAGAATTTTGACACTCGTAAATATTAGGTGATAAAAAAGGAAGAGATATATAGTAAAATCTTTAGCGAAAGGAATTTAAACATTTAAAAAAATGGTCCCAGAGGCTCCATAGGCACTTTCCATTATTAAATTTAATTTTTTAGCATTATGAATAATGAAGCATTGGTCTCCTTTAAATATTGTAGCTTTAATGGGCGATATAACCTTATAAATTGAGTTGTGCAATTATTTCACTTAATATGTCCAGATGTATCCATTAGCCTGGATTAACAGATTTTGTTCCGGAATACGCCTGCTTATAATTGAGCTCAACTCTTTCGGGTTTATAATCGATGACTCTAAAAAACGTATATAGTGCCACTACTGACAAATCCAGTTTATCTTAAAATCCTTAAGATACAAAATTTTGCAATTGTTAACCAAAAACTACAAATGCAAGACAAATATTAAAAAATATTTCTAAACATAATTTAATATGCATTGCTTTGCTAACATAACCTAAAAATGTTTCTTGTCTAAAAATTGAGAAAACATATGAATTTAAGGCTTTGCACATCTACAAGCAGAGTAGGAGTACACGTATATGCAGTCAATCATTTAGTGCAGAGAAAGCATCCAACAGTCAGGATGCAGGCATATAATGCTTTTCATTGGCTTTTGTGTTATAGCAAAAGCTGCGACAACAATGTTGCCATCATAAAAATAATAATAATAAAAAAAAAAAAATGGAAAACTGGAAAATTCCTTTTCTTTCGTGCATACAAAAACCAAATTGCTATATTGCTGCTGCTGCTGCTGCGACTCCTACAACTGGCGACGCTGAAAATATTGTATAATAATAACATAAAGTAATTTATGGCAAATGAAAGTCACAAAAATGCTACAAAACATTGCCCGACGCTAACTCAGGCCATTTTGTTCTTCACTCTTTCTGTCTCACTCTATTTCCGGTTATGGCAGTGACGCACACTACGAGGACATTGTGACAGCAGCAGCAGCAGCAGCCAGTTAAGTATAAGGATTGTGTTGCTTTCAAAACATGTTGCATGGCATGTACGACTTACACTTGAAACAAAGACTACAACAAACTTAAAGGCGTTGCTCAGTCAAACACATCCACACGCACACACACACACACAGCTGCTGTCATGGCGGTCAATGTACGTGTTTGGGTGTGAAGACGTGGTTTGTTGTCATTGCAACACAAGTGTAACTTTTACCAATGCTGCTGCAGGGACAACTTTCCTTTTCAATGGGTTTTTTTTATAAAGCTTTCAACTGATTTTTTTGATACCCTGCCATGGAGCCATATATGTAATGGTTAGAAGAAGGCACGGCAGAACAAATAAAGTAAATCTCTATATTTGATCAGTAATTTATTTCGATTCGAACTTGCTATGTCCGTCTGTCTATCGTATGTATGAACAACAATTTTTGGGAGACCATAAAAAAAATCATAAAAAAAAAATTGTCTCTTTCAAGCATTCAACATATTGTAGGACATAATTGAAGCTGTTGTGTGCGCACCTGCCACAACCTGATTTGCCGAAATGTTATTCAGAGTCTGCATACGCATATATCTACATGAGAAAATCTGTAGGGTATTTTGAAATCCTTTAGTCACGCATTCGTATTTTTTTTTCTCAGTTTATTTTTCTTGTTTCTTGTTCACTCCTTTGTACTTTCACGCCTTCTAAACGACTAAACGTAGAAAAACGCAAAAAACCAAAAAATCTGCTGCAATGGCAAAAATTTTGCACAAGCTTTGTCTATGCATTCAGCACAGCAGGACCTTCCTACTCACATACCGCCCACTTGCTCAAGGTTTACGTTTCTTAGAAATTATACTTGTTTTGCACTCTTCAGCATCTGCTGCTGCTTCTGCTCATTGTGCGCCTTTTGTTTAAAGCAAAAATGCTTTGAATTTTAAACGTGCATTTGATGCAAAATGTAGAAAATTTTTGTGCCGAGTAGCTGCCGAAAAAAAATAGAAGAAAACTGAAAATGAAAGGCAACAAAGGACGCCGCATGCTGAAAAACTGCAGTGCTTTATATTTTTTTCTCCCTCTTTCTTCGTAGCTAAGTATTAAAAGGACATTCAGCGCTAGCGGCAAAATTTTGTACGCGTCGCGTGAAAGGATTCGTAACATGCTTTTCAATGCGCACTGCACACAAAGATAAGCCGTAATTTGCTTTTGTTAATGGTGCACGCACACACACACATACTCGTGTATATAAAGGGTGATTTTTTTGAGGATATACGATTCTTGGTTTAGATATTAAATATGTAAGTGCATTGCATAGATTGGGAAGCATACCTTGCTTTGCATAGTTTGTGAAGCATGGCAGTGCAAAACATTTTATTTTATCAAAATCGGTTGCACATTTTAGGCGTAAAATGCTTTAACATGCTTTACGCATAACAAAAAACAAGTGACACATTGCAGACTTTGTGTAAAAAACAAATTATATAAGATGGTGTAGACTAGAGCCCTATATGAGTGCATTCATTCCAACTGCATTATGAGTATGCATTCATTCATATTCAATAAATGAATGAAACTTATACTAATATGTTCAAATTTGTATCCTTTAATGAAAAATGTTATAACCAATTTTTGTTTAAATGATTAAATGATATATTTGAATGCACCAATATTCGAAACATTCATTTAAACATTTGAATGTTTTTTATTCATTCATTCATTATCCATTCAGTAATGAAGAACTTTTAAAAATTGAAAAAAGCAATATTCATTATTTACTTTGAATGAATAAATGCGATTTTAGTGCTGTCATTCGAAACATTCATTCATTCATTTGAATCTTTTTGTATTCATTTATTATCAATTCATAAATGCAGCACATTCTTATATCTTAAAATACATTTTATTCAATCAGAAAAAAGCTTCATCCAACACTCACTATGAATAAATGTACGAGCTATTAATCCAATGCGTGTTGAATGCGCCAACAATCGAAATATGCATTCACTCATTTGAATGTTTCGTTGGGTATAAATAGCAGGAAACTGAAAGATGTGGTAATATAAGTTAAGGCGTAAAACCAATAAGAAGGATGTTGATGGATGAACTTTGAGAACAGAATTGAGCGAAAATAATTTTAGTGCCGTTGGTTTTACTAACAAGCCAACAGAAAAGTAGTTTGAGAGTGAAAGAGTCACATATAAAAATGAAATGCATTCAGAACATACAAATTCATTGCATTCATTATTCATTCAAGACATTCATTAGCATTCATAAGCTTTTAAGATAAAAAAAAATTCATTGCCTTCGAATAATTTAGCATCAATAAAACTTTAAAAATCATTTGAATAAATCTGAAACTTGGTTTCATTCAAAGTCATTTCAGTCTGAATGATTCATTTGATGTTTTAGCCACATTGATAGTATAAATAGTATAGATCAAAAATTTCAACCTCCAAAGACATCAGATAAAACAATATTTATGATGTCAAGGTATAAGATAATGCTGTCATCAATTGCTATCTTCAAGAAATCAATGATACGCTTACTCCACTTTTCCAGGAAAGCCCTCTAACCAATACTTTCGAAAGCAAAATTTTATTTTACTCACTCCAATATGCCGTGATTTTCCTAATAGTTAAGCCACTTCGTCAGCTATGTGTCTCAATTATACCTACAATAAAATTATAAAAGAAATTTTTGTCTGTCTGTTTGTGCGCGCATTACGTACAAGTCATTCATTGAATTCAAAGTCGAATTATTGAAAGTGAAGCAGCTTGATTATGAATAACATTTAGTGTTTAATTCAACGAAATCGATTAACAGAGTCAAGAGTTATTAATTATAGAAAAATCAATTAAAATTCTAAGCTTAAAAATTGCTAAAAACTAATGCTATTCAAACCGTTCACTAGCGCTCTTCAAACCTACGACATATGTGCTACTCAAACTGCGCGTAATTCAATAAAATGTTTCAATTTTTCCAGATAAAAATGGAATGTAGCAACGCAAGTCGGCTCCGTTAGTTACTAGTAAAATTCTCCCAAAGTTCCAAAAGTGGTTCAACTTCCAAAACATCCAGCTTAGGACGACCCAAGTTTTGCATGATGAAGGTTTTAATAAAAGTTATACTGTTGGAGCTCTGGCAATTTAAGCACCTTTTAAAAGCACCCATTATAACCAGAAACTTCTTTGTTTTTCTTCTGCTCTAAACAAAGAGACACATTTTTTTAACTGTAAAATTTAAAGTTCTTTCTCGGCTTTATCAGAGATTTTTAACTTTTGTGTTTGCAAATATTTAAGAACAGATTCTACTTAGAATTTAAGAAGGTGTCCTGATACTTTAAAGTTTGGACTGAAAAATTAAAGAAAATTAAAATACTGCAGACAAGTGTATTCGGCTTTTAGATATCTCTTGAACCTCTTGAATATTCTTATTTGGATCGATGTACACCACTTCTGACTGCCGTATCTTCATGTAGGTACAATAGACTGTAGACTGTGCGCTTTAATTCTGAGAGCGAAATAAGCTCAGCCAATGAAGCATGTTCATTTGGTTTTGTGCTGACCGAAGGTGTTCAAGCTTACTTAGTTATTTCACCTTCTTGACCTAGGCAATATTATCCCCGAAGAGATGTACAGCCAGTGGATTATTCCTCTTCAGAGTTATAAACACATATTAGTGCGACGAAAAATGTTTTCCTTTAAACATAAAATTTCACCATGGTGTGGTGAAATATATTGTGGTGTATTCTTGTGCTCACTCGATGGATCTAATTGAATTGGTGAAATATTTCTATTACTTTGGCAAATTTCAAAACAACATTGAAATTTTTTTCTTGCAAAATCTCCTTCCTTTGTTCTAACTTTCTTCTTCCTAACTCCTCTCCGACTTACAAACCAGTACAGCCACAACACAGTTCAAAAGTTACTTTGCAAGCAAAAAAAAAAGAGCTAACTGCGCACACCAAAACAACTTTAAAATATTTATCTTAATGCCATAGCGCTTGCCTTCTAATTTATACTTAAACAAAAACCTAAAATCAAGCTATATATCCTTGCAAAAAAAAAAAGTCAATTTACACACTTGAAGCAAAACAAAAAAAACCTAAAATATATAAAGAATCCTGCAACTGCGTAAATCATTTCCACTGTTATGCGCTTTAAGCCAGACAGTGTCAACAAACTGCAAAGCGTAAATTCATATGCAACAAAAAGGATACACAGCAAAGGACACTTGAACCTATAACCATTAAATGTGGCAAAATTCTACGCGCTGCGTCGGTGCTTAAACCAAAAACTTTAGACATTTAGCGAAACTGTCAAGCTTTTTTCTCAGCAGCCAAGCGAAAAAAAATATATATGTCCTTAAAGAAGACAAAGCTGACGCAAAAGAAAAATAAGTATAAGTATAAAAAAAAAAAATAATAAATCTTAAGTGTACAGTAGAAAAATATTGTATATACTCGTAAGAAAATGGCGTACGTACACACTGAGTGATGGATTTCACTGCCTGCTGACACTTGTCCTGGACTCTTGTCCTTGCTTAATGCCGCAGCTATTTCAAAGTTGATTTTGGCAGCAAAACTTGTCAACGCTAAGCTACAACTATAAGAGCAACCAGCAGTATCTAACAGGATGCAGGATAACAGCTCAACGCAACAATGAAGAAGAGTTAAGTTTCTTTTACTTGTATACGCTATACAGAAGCATTGGTATTGTGTGGGTTGGTTAAAACTTTTTTATGTCACTTTTGACTTGTTTTTTGTTTTTTTTTTTTGTTTTATGTTGTTACTCACTGTTGTTTTATATCCTTGCTGGCTTACTTTGTTTGTTATTTATTCTATATACTGACGAACAGACGGATAGCTAAGTAAGTAGCTATGAGTAGCTGGCTGTATGCATGTTTGTATTTATTTTGTTTACCTGAAGGCTTTTAACATGTTTTTAACGCCTTTTTGAATGTTGCCATTGCGGCTTAAGTGTTGCACATTATATATATATATATATACAGACACACATAACTAAGCTGCCACAGCACTAAGCACTTGTGTACCTTTTACAAGTTTACATACAACAAAGACAAACAGTTGCCCTAATGTATAAAAGTATCTAAAGCACAATCTGTCGCGCAATGTCACAAATTAAAACTATAAATTTTACAGAAGCCTTGAACTCAAATAGCAGCAAATGCTTAGGTAAGTCTAAAAATTTAATACCCTTTCAATGGCACCGCAAAAAGCTGTTGGTTTGGGTTATTTGAAATGAACTAATTTGTGAAGATGATTTGTAGCTTACCGCTTGCATAATTTAACTTAAGGCAGCCATAAACATCTACTGGTGCTGTGTGAATTTGGTTTTTTTTCTTTTTTTTTTTTTGCAAGGTTGGCAACACTGCTTAGTAGTGGAGGAACACCTAAACAAGTGACACCTGCCAGATTTAGAAACTATTCGTGAACACCGCCTGCAAGTGGGATTGTTACAATATCCCAAACAACTGATAGAATAGCTCAAAGTGATTAGGAACTGCTGGAACTTGTATGTTCCTTGATTGGGCTTTGGTGGAAGATGATTTTCTGTGAAAATATAAATTGGATGGCTCATTAGACTTCTGAGACAAAAAAAAAAACTTTAGTGGAAGGTGATTTGATGGCTCATTAGACTTCTGAGACAAAAAGAAAACTATTACAGTATCGACGCATTAGTTCCTCATTTGCAAAGAAGCAAATCTTCTGCAAGAAGAAACCTAATGTAACCAAGCATCTTGCACTAAGCGAAACTTCTTCTCGATAAAATTTCCATAAACGAATGGTACAAGGCAGGTTTTGGGTTTGTAAGTGTCTAGATTTTACTGAATGCAGGACAAGGTAATTTTTAATTAAATTCCATTAGTTTACTTCCTTCTTAAGTCCTCTTCCCATTTTAATATCGACTTACGGACTTAGCAATATCAGTTAATCTCGTTCAGCTTTGGTGCAGATAGATTTTTTAGAAGGTGCTCCAACAACAAACAAAAAATTGCATACATAACCTAGCAATTAAGAACATATTTTCAAGGAGGTTACCCTATATCAAGAATATATATGCTCCATTGGGTTTTTGAAGAATCATTTCTATTGATCCGCCTGCTAAAGGCAAATAACCCATTAAAGAACATGTTTAGAACATATTTTCAAGGAGCTGCCAAGCTGGTTGGTTTACCTCTCGAACTGCTTTAATGAAATCAGATCTCCCATTATACACGATATCTAACCATTCCAGATGACTGTAGGAAGGAAATGAACGCTAATATTCACAGATAGTGCAATCCGAGTCAGTGTAGAAGTGTTTCAAAACTCTATACAAAAAGTACTGGCTTCCATCATCTTGAGTAAAAGATCAGAAAGGGTTTCAACTCAAACAGTTTTACATAAACCGCTTTAATATCCTTCGCAACATGGTATAACACACCACCGAATGGAGGTTCCCCTTTAATACCATCAAGGCAGTGGAGTATCATGCATATGAGACAGATGCTCTACAATGGAGACTTATCCCGAAGCTTTTGAACTATGCTGATAGCACCTGCAACTGAAAATTTTTAAAGACAATTCTCGCTAAATCGGTCATAAAGCCAACCTCACAAAAACGAAGTTAATGCAACTCCAAGCCAAATCAGCAGCACCATTCTCACCATTGATAACTTCTCCTTTAGCTGAAGTGTATTACAAACAATACGCTACACCACCGCGAAACAATTTCTTTTTTATTCATTGTCAAAATTTTCGCACTTGATTTTTTAATTATGTTAAAAACCAAATTGAAGTTTTTTTTCTCTGCCATCTGCAACATTGTTGAAACTGCGTGGGTTGTCACCAGCGTAAAAAAAAAGACAATGGCAAATTAATTAAGATTGAAGTCTACACCGCGCGCGCGTATAAGACCTCAAGCAGCTAAATTGAGTGTGTGAATGAGTGAGTGTATGTACCTCAAAGGGCGTTTTGGGTTGGTTGACTATATACAGAAGTGTTTAAGGGTTCAACCTTTTGTCACTCTTTAAGTGTTAAGTGTGACGGCACACTTCACCTGCTACTCGTTGCTTTGGGGTTGTAAATAAATAAAAGCAACTGAAGTGCTGTACACGAAGTAACTAAACCCTTTTTGCATTGTGTTTCGTTTTTTTTTTTATCCTTTTTTTTGTTTATCTTCAATTTTCAATTGACAATTTGGTGGCGTTTTTTATTTAGATAAGCCTCAGCTGAAAGCCTACTTAGAGACTTAATAAATGCTTTTGACTTGTGAGTGCTGCTCGAAAGGAGTGAAAAAGACTTTCTGCACTGTTAATGCTTTTTCATATCAAAAAAAAAAATGTAAACACTTTGGTTATAAAGAAACTTGTACCTTTTAAAGTTTCTATTCAGTCTGGCTTTAAAATTATTAAATTGCTCTTCTACTTCAAACTTTTTGCAGTGCTCTAAAAAATATAACTGCTTAAATGTTTATTAAAAACTATAAAAATAAAAACACAAAACTCATCTAGAACAATTTTCTCATAATCGACAGGAAAACACAAAGCAAAATAAGCTTAAATAAGTGCAAACGGAAATGTTTGAACCATTTACAAGTTCCATAAACGTTTGTTCGCACTCTTTCTGTTCGTCTGTCCTTCTGTCTATCTGTGCTAATGATAAGTTAGGAATGCTCAGATAACTAGAGCTCAGGCAGTGCCAAGATAATAATGCGCCAACAATGGCCAAGTACATACTTAAAGTTGAAAATAAAAACAAAAATACTTAAAAGTTATTGTTTCTTTAAAAAAAAATCGAAAACAAAGCCAAGCACAGAAAATATTATGTGTAGTTGTTTCACAATATGCTGGAGAATATGGGCACTGAATCAGATGCAAACTTGTGCCTATTGGAAGCCACAAGAAAAACTAGACGACACCCCATTCGACTTGCTCCTATCAAAAATGCTCTCGGCAACTGGTGCCACTCTGTGCAAGAGCAAGCCGATGCCTTTGCAGCACCTCGAAGAGCGATATCTGTCCTTTGAGTAAGCATTAGAGGAAGAATAAGATGCTACGAGACTCCCTCTAGCTCGACTTACCTGAGGACCCATTTAACCCTGAGGATATTGATAATTAATTAAATTCATTAAAATAATAAAGCCCGACAACATCTGTAACCGCAGGTTGAAGGTGCTACCGGAGAGTGCTGTCTGCACTATGGTGTCGAGTTTCAATGCCATAGTGAGGTTGCATTATTTTCCAAAGGTATGGCATTCGAAAGAATAATTCGAAATGGTTCTGGGCAGTCCTGCCCAGCTAGCGCTCCCAACCAATCCCATGTCGAGGACATCTAGTCAGAAGTGCTGAAGAATAAAGAGGACCCATTTGAAGATGGTCTCGACAACAGGAGACTCAAAGCGCTAGCTGCCAATGCGGTACATTTCCTGGTATTTCTTTTCAACGCGGCTTTAAGACTTGGGCATTTGTCAAATTCATCGAGAAAGGCCGAAATCAGTATGGTTCATAAGACCAAGAAGAGTCCGCAAGTCGTTGACATTGTTAAACTATTTGACAGATGACTGCAGACAAGGATATAAGCGATCAAAAAGAATATCACCCGTTCAGTTTAACTGCTGTAGGCACACAGAACACGGAAGGACAAATAGGGAAGTCATTTACAAACAAACCGCAGACTATATATTGGGACCTTGAACTAATATGGGGCGTTTTAAGAACGTGGCCACAGCTAGTATATTACCCAATATTATGAATGAGCGTTTATTGTGAATAAGCATCTATTGTGAATGAGCGTCTAACTTCTTAACTTCAATACTAAATATTGACTCGAATATTTCGAGCTTTGTACCAGATAAAAAGTTTTTGAGGGGAGTTCTTCTTCATTACTATAATATGACGAAAAGTACAGCCATAGGTCAGAGAAACTTAGTGGAAGTGGCATTAGAACTGGTGATTTTGAGCTCAAAGACAAGTCGTTCCGTGCTGGGTCAACTTAAATAGTTTGAAGGCAAAGAATTGGAATCATTGCTCTATGTGGACCAATGCCAAACGCTGCAGGAGTTGTCAGTATCATTGGAAGTGTCCGAGTTCTAATTGGAAATGCTGGAATGGAAAGTCCTATCTAATCATCCGTAGTCTTAAGATATCGCTTCTTTCGACTACTACTTGTTCCCGTCGCTAATACTGACTTTATCCGGCAGAAGTTCATTTCATATGAATAATACAAAAAAATGGATCGATGATTGGATAACCTCAAAAGACGAATTGTTTTTCTGAACTGGTATGCGAATATTGTCAAAAAGATGTAAAGATGTAAGTCGGTAGTTTTCGAGAAAAAAAACTATCATAATTAATTCAAGGTCTGAAACTCTAACCACACATCTTTGTTGGTTCTGAGCTCACAATCATAAAATTTTTACAGCTTTCATTTAATTGTGCAATGCCTGGAATTTCTTTCAGCATCTTTCTAACTAACTATCTATCATAGTTGCCACACAGTAACACCACTAATAATCCTTTGAAACCCGCAACTGAAATAGAAAATACTTTTTGGAATTTCATATTTCGAGCGCACTCAGCCATAAAATGAAACAAACAAACAAATGCGCGCCAACCGTGTGCAAATGCACAAAACTAAACAAAAAATATCAAAACAAAATATTTGTTAAAATTTTCTTGCTTGGTTTTTTTTTTTTTTCGGCAACACTTACCGTGTGCATCCTTGCTCGATAACGAGCCGATGCCGCCACCACCAGTGCCTGCACTCATGCCGCTACTTCCGCTTCCGCCGCCATGCATTGAAAGACCGCCATTACTGGACGAGGAATGCAGACGCGCTAATGTTGCCGGCATCATTGTCGTCGTCGATGTCGCCGTCAACACGAACAGCGTTATAAAAATTTTCCACATTGTTAACGTTACCATTTGACTTTTATTGCACTTATTCCTTCCAAAAAATATATATTTCTACTTTTGCTGCTTCTTTTTACTTCTTTTTCACGCCAACAACTGCAGCACTTCAGAACGATTTTCCTATTTTCCTGCCCGTTTCATTCACAACACTATGCAGCTTAACTCTGCGGCGTCCTGCAGTGCAGTTCAAGTATAAACTTTTGGATTTTGCTTGTTGATTTTAATTTGATATGGATTAAGTTGGATTTGGCGCATAGATTTTGCCTTTCTGTCGTTGGGCGCCATTCAAGAGTTTGTAATTTTTAAGTTGTTTCTTTTGCATTTAGTGGCTTGATATGCTTATTGGTAGAAGTTCTGCTGGAAAGATACAAAGAGTGAAAAAATTTGCGTTTAGTATTACAAGAAAGAAATGCTTTAAAAAATAAAAACTACAAGTCAAAGCGCGCAAGGAAAACTTATCTTTCTTTTTTAATTTATTTTTTTTTTTTATCTTAAATTTCGCACAAAACTCAGCATCATTAAATAGAATTACTCAACATAACTTGAATCAAAGAAAAACATCTTTTTCCTTTTCTTGCAGAGATAAAAAATATAAAAATTATCCTGGAAAAAAAGCGCAATTTCTTTTAAGATGCTTGCATGTCGATAATGTTGCATATTAAAGCAGACAAAAAAAAAACGCACACATTTTCTTTGTACAAAAGGAAACTCGCTGGAAAAAAAAAATAATGAAAAGGATAACAGACATAAAAATTAAGGTAGCACGAAAAAAAAAATATTGTAGATATAAAAAGAATATTTTTATTTTTAAAAACATGAAACTTTGTCCAAACAAAAAGACAAACGAAATGGTTACCTTTTTTCCACAGCGCACAGCGTAAAAATTGCCAAGTAGCAACAAAAAAAAATTTATATATATATAATAATGATTTGTAAACATAGAATAACGACAAACTTTACCGGAAAAATAAGAAATAAAAGAAAAGCTAGAAAAATAGGAAATAATTTAAGTTTGAACAATGTCGAAGCAAAAGTACACTACAGATACTCTAGATAATTTAGCAGATACTTCGAGACCATTCAGGTTCAGTTTCTCAAAACCAGACATGAATTACCATCCCTAAAAAAAAAAAAACAGAAGCCATGATGAAACGCTAAAACAATTTACAAAGAACACATCTTGTATGGATGGTGAGGCATAGCCACCTACAATTTTGATTAAACTTTACTCGAGCCATTTCCTGACTGAAATGAAGTTCGTCTGTGAATTTCAGTTCAATCGGTAGAATGGTTCGGCTTTCTATAAAGAACATAGATATACATATATGTATATACAACATTTATTTTTCTACATCTTCTATATACCATCACAAATGGTGACCCCGACGTTTGTAAAATGCAAACATACATAAAAATGTCTTCTATTTCGCGAGCATATTAGAAAGCTTTACTATACAAGTATTTTGTTCATTTGAAGAAAACTACAGCTTAATCACATAGATTATTTTTCTACGATGATGGAGTAATCAATTTTAAGTCACGAGAAATGGCTTCAAAGCAAAAAAGCAACTAAAAGTTAGAAGATGATAAATTGGAGGTATTGCTAGATGAAGATCCATATGAAACTTAAAAACAATTAGTGCCTCTCGGCCAGTCGAAAGAAGTGAAACTTCTTAAGAGATACTCGTGGAAACTGTAGAGCTTTCAATATCTCTCCATTCTGATTTCATAGTTGCAACTTACGGAATGAGATCGATAAAACAGAACTGTTTTGATTAAGAGATACCGTTTCAGGCAATTTACTCTCAATATCCGCAAAAATGTAGAGTAAGGAAAAAGAAACGAAAAATAGAGATATCAACATATCCGTTGCAACACAATTGTTTCACCTTCAAAAGAAGTTTCACCTCAAAAATTTTAACAATTAATAAAATCCAATACTGAAATTGCACGATCACATGTCGAATATGTCGGATACAGCGAATGACCAGCAAATGATAATGCAGTCGTTTGGTCATGTGTAGTTATCAACATATCCGTTACAACATTAGTGTTACAAAATAACGTGACGAAGTTTCTCAATTAAATTTTCATTAAGTGATAAGATATTTGATGATTTGAATGTGATATGAAAATATTTTCTAAAAGAATGGCAGTACTTATAGTTCTTGGAAACAAACAAATTCGGTGAAGTGCGATTTGTGCGCTATTATCAGGTTCCCTTTTGTGGAAGGAATAAGTCATTCAAGATCTAATACTTTTTTTGATGGTGTCGTAATTTTATAGAAAAAAGAGTGAGATCTCACCGAAACAGTATATGTTCCGAAAACCAGAGAAAACTTTTTATATTTATTTTGCATTACCCAATCCAAATGCGCAATCGGATTGTTCTTAGCTTTCATAGTCAAAACAAAAACTTTATGTTATGATAAAAAAAAATGTATTTGTATATTTCCTCAGTCCGTATTTTCGAACGAGATCAAATAATCAATGCAAAATTGTGGAAAAAATTTAGTTTTTTGATTCTCACACTGATTTAGTATTCGTAAATCCCGCAGCACATCATACGTCATACTTTAAACAGCCCCACGTTGGGCGCCAATTTTTTTTTTATCGATTACGCGCGATCGAAACCAATTATTAATAACGATGAGCGCTGTCGAGCCATGACAACCAATATTTTTATACAAATTATGCGTAGTAATCGTTTGTTAAAGTTCTGATTCCTACAAGATGGTGCTTCGTAGCATACTTCTGCATCTATAATAAATTTAATAAAGTCATTTCAAATCTTAGGGAGTAAAATATAGAAATAGAATATGTACAGCCGCCAAAAGCATTTTTGGACTGATTCCTTTGACATATTTTGAACCAACCCGCATATTATCCAGTCTTAAAATGGATTTATGTGTATATAGCAACATTTTGATTGTTTTTTTTTTTTAAGACTTTGTGTGACTCGTAATTTCCGGAATTGGCTTGTAATCTTACTGACAATGTATGGTTGGTATGTAACCAATGCACCATCATATGGTTGGAAGTTATGGATCAATGTTCTGTTCGGGGGAATCGACTAAGTTTGATGTATTATAAACTAGACCAACCTAACATTATTTGAGCCGAGCTTTTTACGAAAGAGCATGACAACGCTTGGCCGCATTTTGCCAAACCAGTCAAATAATGCTTGGATACCCTCATATAGAAGATCCTACGCTCCCATTATGCTTTACTGGTATAACTACATCAGATTAACTATTGTTTTGAGCGCTAAAGCTTAGGCTGGCTAAGCAGTACTTCTCTAAATTGGATCAATTGGTGTAGAACCTTTTAATCGAAAAGGCAGCTACATGCTTATTGAAAGATGAAAATAGTAGCATAAGCCAATACTTTTAATGTAAATTAAAAACCAATAAATCTTTGTACAACCGCACGTTGGGCGCCAAAGAAATTATGCTAACAGAAAGAAGGAACAGACGAGCGGCGTGTCAGTACTTTTAACAATATATGTCGACAAACAAAACTGTAAAATCATATCACAAATAATTCTCTATATATCCCCACGTTGGGCGCCAAAAAAAAAAAATTATGCTAATAGAGTAAGGAAAATACGAAAGGCATAAGTCAATACTACTAATATTAAATATTAGGAAATAAATGTGTAAAGTTATGACACAATTAAATCCCCACGTTGGGCGCCAAAAAAAAAATTATGCTAATAGAGTAAGGAAAATACGAAAGGCATAAGTCAATACTACTAATATTAAATATTAGGAAATAAATGTGTAAAGTTATGATACAATTAAGTCCCCACGTTGGGCGCCAAAAAAAAAATTATGCTATTAGAGTAAGGGAAATACTAGCGGCATAAGTCAATACTTGTAATATTAAATATTTGGAAATAAATCTGTTAAGTGATGACACAATAAAATCTTGACATAGCCACACGGAGCGACGTAAGTCAGAACTTTTAAAAGTAATTCTCAACAAACAGAATCTTTAAGTATCCTCAATTTTTTCGATGCTAACGGACAAATGTAAAAGAGGAGCAGCGTAAGCTAGTACTATTAATAATATATAATAAAATATAAATCTATAAAAATGTGTCACAAAAAAATCTGAATATAGCCCCACCTTGGGCGCCAATAAATTATGTTAACAGGAAGAAGATAAAGAAAAGCGACATAATACAACCACATCAGTCAAAGTTTTTTTTTTTTTTTTTTTTGTATTTCTTTCTTCCATTCCGTACAGACTCTTCCAAAAACCAATTATAACCACTTTCCTTTAACATGTGTAGGGTATTCAAGTACAGCAAAAGTAAAAGAAAATGCGTAAGAGTTTTTCAGTAAAATAACGAAAAAAGAAAAACATAATAAATTGCACAACAACAAAAAGCGCTGAGCAACATAAAGAAAAGACAAGAGGAGCCAAAAATAAACAATGGTTTGCTGAAAATGAATGGGTGTACGCGAAAGGGTATCTATATAAAGTTGCCATAGATAAGTAAATTGAAGAAGAAGAAGAAGCAGCTATAATACCAAATACTAGCAACAATATTTAATAATTAATGGAATCTTTTTTATACAAAAACCTAGTATCAGCTGGAAGTAGCACAACTAATTAAACAAGTATAAAAGGAATTATTTTGTAGAAAATGTTTTACTACTTAAATACATTAAATTTAGCAATTGTAGTGTAATGTTTACTGAAAATCGATTTATGGAGCCATAAATGCGACACGACTTTTATTTAGATACACTGCTTGAGCAATGCATTAATCATTTGGTACAAACCTTGACCTTATTCTGTGCAACATTTAATCGATAGATTCAATAAAAACCACAGTTTATGGCAGCGCACTTAAATTATGCTGCACCACACATCACATCACATCACTGGTTCATTATAAGACCACATTTATGATTAATGCTCTGACCACAGCTCCATAATTAACTTTTATGTTTGATTATTATTATTGCAAGCCATCAAAAATGTGACAGACGTAAGTACAAAGAATATGCATAAAATTGTATTACCCAAATAAAATATGCTTTATTGAAAGTCAGCTAGTGACAAACTTTATTAATATTATTATGGAATAATATAAGTCTATGTTTTTTTTTATATAATGTCATCATATATGTATAAGACTGAGCTGAGCATATATGCTTATATATAAAACTAAATAAATCTCATTGACACTAAAATTCAGTTAAAGTCAGCTAGACGAGGGTATTGCATAAAGTATTAGAATTGAAATCAGTTGGCACTTCTAGGTTTGTTGTAGACGGCTGAGTCTTTAAAGGACAACAACGACGTAATATTGCCTAAAATCAGCTTTGAACAATTCCGAAATAAGTCTTTACATTGCCCCACGTTGGGCGCCAATCTTAACATAGCTAAGAAAAAATTTTGCAAGAACTGCATTGTTTTGCTACTGATTAAGAGAGAATTACTTGCAGCCCATATTGAGCGCCAATAATGATATAGCCTCACGTTGGGCACCAAAGAAAATTTAGGTACAAATGCGTTTTTCCTCTTACACGAATTTTATATTATTATGCAATGGTTATTAGTCACAAATAATTTTTACTCAGTCCGTGTCGGGCGCCAATAGTAACATAGCTCTACGTTAGGCGCCAAAATTAGAATAAATTTAATAGAAATGCTTGTTTTCTCTTCTAGAAAAGTTGATAAAATTTGCGATAAACATTGCACGCCAATTTTTATATGGCGCTACGTTGGGCGCCAATCTAGACATAGCCCTACGTTGAGCACCAAAGAATCAAATTTAAAGATATGCGTTGTTTTGCTACTGGATAAGAGACAAGTACTTGATTCCCCCTTGTTGAGCGTTTTTTTCTCTAACGCGAATTTTATATTATTTTGCAAAAGTTATTAGTTGCAAATAATTTTGCCTTAGTTCCAATTTGGGCGCCAATTTTGACATAGCCCCAATTTGGGCGCCAAAATTATAATAAATTTAATAGAAATGCTTGTTTACTCTTTCAGAAAAATGGCAAATAATTGCTATACACACTTAACGTCAATATTTATATGGCCACACGTTGGGCGCCAACAAAAAATTAAGAGAAGAAATATAACAAAAATTTCAAAAAATTCAAAGTTCGAATGAAGTGACATATTTACATACTACTTTCCGAAGTTATCTTCTATACTTTTCGTTTTACCCTCTTCGCAGGACATACATCTACAATACAATAGTATTTCACGCCATTAATGTCGTGTTATGAAAGCAATTTTCTTAAATTCTTATATTAAACGTGCGTCCATTAATAATGTACAACGACAGCGAACAAGAATAAGAATAGCCAATGAAAGAATGAGCAAGCAATGTTGAAGCTAAATTTCGAAAATGAAATGAAAGCATCATGAAAATGCTGTGCATGTTCCAAATGATCGCTTCAATAACCACAAAAACCATAAGAAACAGTGTCTAAATGAATGAATGAATGAATGACTGACTAGCTGACTGACGTATGATAAACTTTAGTTGTAGTTGTTTCTACTATATAAAGTCTGTGCTTTTAGAGGCAATTTCAAGTAGCATAAGTAAAAATATTTAGACAAAATAGCCAAGAATGAGTCTGGTGGGAGTAATAAACTACACTCGACAGGCTCGGTACTTATATATATAGTAAATATATATATCTAAGTATATATATATATTATATTAAGTGTATATGAATGAAGGCGTGCTCTTTTCTCAGTTGTTTTTGTTTTTTATGTATATTGTTTGTATATGCCGGCATTACGCTAGTCAGTCATTTTCTGCATGCAATAAAATGTCTATCAATGTTATTTCCCACTTTTGCTGCTGCTGCTGCTGCTACTGCGGCCTGTTTCCGTTTCCGCTTTTCTTGTTGTTTTTATACACAATGCTAACAGTTTGCTACTCGCTCTCTCTCTCTATCTCATTCACTTTTCTATAGCATTTTGTTTGCTCTGTGCATTCATATGGAAAAATTACTCAAGAGTACTTAAAATTCGTTTTGCTCTTATTGTTTTTCCGTTGATTTTTCCTACATTTTTTTTTGTTAATATTTAATATTCTCTCTGTTTTATATTTTTTTATTTTTTTGGCAAGTTTCCGTTTGCCAAAAACTTTTCTTTCGTTATCTGGGCATCTGTCTCTCATACATATATATATATATATTTATTTTGCCTCATTATTATTATTATTGTCTACTATTATTTTTAATATTATTAACATGTAAAGTAGGCACATGACAGTTGCTATCGACAACAACTGGCCGCAATAAATGTCCTTGTCCACAAAGCTGAACAGCAGCAACAGCAGCAGCAGCTGAAAAGCTGAAAAGGACATGCACTGACCAAGTTTAAAGACTCAAGGGAAATGTAGTGACATTGTTTGTATCTTTTTTTTTTTTGTTTTTGGGTTATTGATTTTTATTTTTAGTTCTGTTTTGCTGGTCCCTCGTATCTGGCTATATTTCAGCAGTTGGTTTTGCTTTTATGCGCCAGGGAATGGGATTTGTTTGTTTGACAATCGAAAGATTGAAAGTGATACTTTTTTGTTTTTGGGTATTAAGGATATATTTAATTGAGTAATTATTATTAAAGAAAAAAGGTTTTATATTTATTCAATTTATTTCAAACTAATTCAATTTACAAATTATACAATTTATAAATTTTTTTTAAAGAATTGTGTTTGTTTGGTATCACTGTTAACTAGAAACCCTACTTGTGCCTTGACCTCCATTTTAAATGGGCAACGTTAAATGCATTCATTGTTTTCGAACTTTGAACACAATGTATTTTAATGTCGTTTAAAGACATGTTTTTATTTTGTTCTTCTATTTAAATATTGGAAAACATTAAAAAATGCGTCTTTTCATTTAAACTCATTTCAAAAACTCTCGACGCAGATCCAAAAGAACTGATCTAATATCCAAACTCTAATTATTCATAATATTTTTATGTCGCTGATTATGAATCTGATGTCATATTTTCAAATATATATTAATCTATAATCATTTATATATATAATAAAATCGAAGACCAAATTATTATATGTTTTTTTTTTTGTGCGCTTATCATGTAAATGCCACTCATTGAATTCACAATGAAATTCACAGAAAGATAAGCTTTATTGTGAGTAACATTAAGCGTTTATTGCATCAAAATCGAGCTGTAGAATCGATAGATATTAATGTTTAAATATAAATTAATGTAAATCTTAAAAATTGCTAAACACTAACGCTATTCAAACTGTTCTAGCGCTTTTCAAACCTATAAAATATGCAAAGTGCTACTCAAACTGCACGCATTTCAATTGTTTTTATTTATCTACTTATATAAAATTTATCATTCTTGACAATGCTTCTCATAATAAAGATAAAAATGATCCGCTAGTACTATATAAAAATCAGATTTGTTAATACTAAATATGACCGATCCAATATGGCAGACTAATTTTTAAAAATATCATTCAAGAATTTCGAATTACACAAATAAAGGTTTAAAATTTCCTAGATCTCGATGTTTCAGAAATTTTTAGGCTCGACTATATAGAATGTAGTCTTTCAAAATCTTGAGCGTCCGTTTCAATATGGCATATAAATTTTTCTTCGATGTTACTAATTGCTACTAAATTCAGGCTTACAAAATAAAGCATGACCTATCCAATATGATAGAAAAAATGTGTTCTTTAATATTCATGATTATTGGTGTTGCTAAATGCATTACAGATTTGTAATGCTAAACATTTATAAATGATGAAAATTTTTATTATACAAAAATAAATTTAATTTGAGTCCTTGAAATGCAATAGAACCCATAAATTATATATTTTCTTGTTCAGCTTTAATAGTGTAGCCGATGTAGATATGTTCGTCTGTCTGTCTAGCTGTCCGTATAAAAATTGATATCTTGGAGACTGAATATCGTTTCTCTTATTCATTGTTCAGATATCTCGTATTCAATGAATATGCTAATCGCCTGAAAAAAATTTTATTAATGTAGTTAATTTTGCTGGAAACATCAAACTTGTGCTCCCTCACAAAAATCCTTATCAATTTATTTTCCATTTAGTGTTAGAGCGGACCACTAAAACGGGTAGCCCCCATACAAATCTGACCAATCTTTCTGAGTTTTATTATGAGCATTTTTTAATAAATAGAATATTTTAATAATTATAATTTTTTTAAAGCACCTTTTGATGTACTACATAGGCCAAGATCGGACCACTATAAGACACTCCTCTTACACGAATCGCTAGGCGCCCACTCGTAGTCGAGCCCAATCTGTATTTTACCACGTATTTAATATATATCAAAAATACTTAGTAAGACATATACATACTTCGATGGCTACGATGCTAAAATACTCTTCGTAATTGACTTACGAAAGCCGAATATTTTTCCGCTGCCTACCTGATAAACCATACGTCTCTACTTTTGAAAAAACCGTACCTGTATATGAAATCCAAAAGGAAAGAATTTCAATCTTACTTGAAGCAAACTTTGTTGGATCATATAAATTAGTGCCACTGGTAATTGGGAAAGCGAAAAAACCAAGGAGTTTTTAGGTATTTAATAATCCACTTTATTACAACTTTCAAGCCGCAGGTGATCCGCTCTTCGCAGTAATTGGAGTCAATCTTTAGGTTTTGTTGCATATAATTAATACATTATACTGGATTATTTAGTTTAGTTTACTTATTTTGTATTTTTTTTTTTCAGTAAGTTTTCTCCATTTTTTCGAATAAAATAATTATTCAGAAATTTGAATTTTTCAGAAATTAGAATTACCCTTAAAACAAAGTGGTTCTAATTTGCGAGCGTCTACTGTATAATCTTAATCAGCATAAAAAGTTTCGTCGATATAGACATGTCTCTACGTACGTCTGTCTTGCTATTCGTATAAAAATCGAGACTATAATAGAGATTAACTTCAAATTTGGATATTTAGATTCTACTATGTATTATTCGGATCACTTTTATACAATATTCCCTTATTTTCCCTACCTAAGAAGAGGTAGAGACTAACCAAACGCACTCACTTCTTATTCTAAGTTTCCTTTTTAAAAAAATTATTAATATGTATTGGTAAATTTGCTAGAATTTCCACATTTGCTCTAATTTAATTTAAACATTTTAAAATATTCTATTTAGATCCCGATCGGTCCACTAGCAGAGGGCTGACCATACAAGTCTGCCCTACCTTTCATGGTTTTTGTAAGGAAAAATTAAAGTTGTTGTTGCTAATTGTGCTACAAATCACGAATTAGGTGTTTTTTTTTTTTTTTTTTTTTTTTTTGTCAATTCTATTAAAATATTTCAGTAGGGTCCAAACTGGACTACTAATAGATGTAGCCGCTACAAGAAGTCAAATCAATATAAACACGTCCGTCTGTCTGGCTATGTACAATAAGAACTAGGAGAATATTAAAGGTAGAAGCTTTAGGTTTGAATATTTAATGTCACTACCTCCTCAGATAGTTTATAATTAATGAACATGACAACTCCACGTGACACTAAGTACAGTTCTTATAAAAACCTGCCCTCCTTTCTGATTTCTTGAATATAAACCTTATTCTTTTTTTTTTTTTTTTGTTATT
This sequence comes from Leucophenga maculata, assembly GCA_035044805.1. Taxonomy (NCBI): domain Eukaryota; kingdom Metazoa; phylum Arthropoda; class Insecta; order Diptera; family Drosophilidae; genus Leucophenga; species Leucophenga maculata. The sequence goes on along the minus strand of JAWNNP010002837.1, from coordinate 454,442 downwards.
TTAGCTGGAAATGCAGAATATTTTAATTCTAATAAATCTACCATAGAGTGCCATGAAGTAGTCACCTTAAAAATCTGTCTCCCCCTCCTTTGGTTCTCTAAGATATTTAATGTGTTATGGTTGAGTTTAGCTTGAAATGAAAAAATTGGTGCATCTTATATTAATTTCAAAAGAATATCCTATACAGATCCATTGGGATAATATCTTTAAATACAATTTTATGATTCAATAGGGTTACTAGGTAGTATTTCAAAGTTGACCAAACTCGACTCGGCTTCTTATTTTATTTGTACTGATAATCTCTTTATTCTAACAAATACTTGCTATATGCATTAGAACAACATTAAATCTCCATTAAAAATTAGTTTAAGCCGTCTGTAGTAGTTTACTGTGTCAGCAATATCTGCATACCAAATTTTAGAACCCATTTTTAACACGTTTATATTAGCTTCACCTGTATGTTTGTTTGACTGTTTGTAACTGACATCTTTGAACTTGATTTTGAACCACTTTAAAGGGTCAGATTTAATTTTAACTTTGTATACTTATCAATCAGTTGCTATCAGTTGCTACTTAATATACAGTTCTGAATCATTAGAATAAAATGAAAAACTTTTGCTTTAAGGTGACTTTCACGGTATGCCTAAAAGTATGCCATACTTTTGCAAAATCAGACAATACAACACACGGCATAAAATGCTTTTCAGACATCACAAAGCGGTGGGAAGAAGTGCTTAAAAATATATTTTCAGATTAAAAAGAAAAAAAAATTATATTTTTTTAAAAAAAAACTAAAAAAAAACACGCTTTATTGATCGAACTAAAAAACGGAAAAATAATTTTTAATATAGGCAGAATATACAAATGAACGAAAAAGATTAGCATTATTGTGAAATTTATCGAGCACCCCATGTTTTTTTTTTCAGAATAATACTAATCTCTTGTTTTTTAGTTTTTTTTTTTTCCACTATATTTATTGATACACTTCAACGCACCGATTTGTATGGAAACTGAAAAAAAAAATATTTTCATATTACAGAACATTTGAAAACGTTGAAATCGTTTTGGTTGTTGGAGATTTTTCATATTTCTGATTTTATTTTTTGATAGATAGATTAGTTGCACTAAAGGTGGGTTCAAACGGTGTCAGATAGCTGTCATCTGTCATATTGCACTGAATAAAGTATTCAATATTGACCAACTAAAGGTGACCAGAAACTTAAAATTTTTCTAAAATCTAAATCTTTTTAGATATCTGGCATAGTCTGAACATATCGTAAGTCTAGATTTTCTACTATTTTTTTTTTAGTTATATAACTTTTTCCTTCTGATATATTTATTTTTTTGTGCTAAAATCCGAATTCGATTCAATTATTTTAGATTATTCTCGTAAATATATAAAAACTATAGTCTCGCATAAATAACAGGAAGTTAGCAAAAATCGAACTATTCGTGACTCTTTTACTTTTCTATAGATCTAAATAATTTTCGTTACCTTTGTTACTAAAAAATTCTCATATTTGAATATATTTTCTATTAAAAAAAAATTTATGCAAAATATCTATTTATATATTATCAACTTAAATGTCTTAAAAAAAAGCGATTTAAAAAAAAACACCAGCTCCAACCTAATCAAACACAAACTTTTTGCTTAACAAAATTAAAAAGAAACCTGTCAAAAGGTGAAGAACCCATATAAAAATTCTGCATATGATGACTCAATAGACAAATGTGTTGCGCAGCGTTGAAAGAAGAAGATTTTTTGTGTGCTCTACACAATGAGAAATATATATAAAAAAAATAAAAAATTTCCAATGAATGGTTTGCCAGCAAATCACCTTTTTCCTTTATCAAATGAAATGAAAAAAAAAAAACCAATCGAAGTTGGAGTAAAAAAAAAAAAAATTATGCGAAATATTTTAAAGCAGCGCATAAAAAAATATTTTAGTTGTGATGAAAAATACCAAATGGATGAAAATTTCAATTTAACCTTCACCGAAGGAACTCATTTATATTTATAAATTCCTTAAAAAGACCGACGCACACACACACGCAGACGATCATAAATAAATACGAGTGAAAATACAATAAATAAAATGTAGATATTGTATATAATAAAAATGCAACAGCAATGAAAATGCGAAGAAAAGAAGGAAAAAAATAAATAATAATGAAAATATAAAAGTAATAGGGTGAAAAACAAAATAAATAAATATAAAGCTGAAGAGTGTTGTGTGACAGCGAAAATGAGAGACGCTACAGGTGAATGCTTAAAATATTAATTAAACTTTAAAAACTATCGATATTTTTTGTTTAAATATAGCGGCAGCAAGTATCGGTCATAGAAGTAGATATGTGTTATTTTTTCTTTAAATATAGCGGCAGCAAGTATCGGTCATAGAAGTAGATATGTGTTTTTTTTTTCTTTAACTATATCGACAGCAAGTATCGGTCCTAAGAGTAGATATGTGTTATTTTTGCTTTAAATATATCGGCAGCAAGTATCGGTCATAGAAGTAGATATGTGTTATTTTTTCTTTAAATATATCGACAGCAAGTATCGGTCCTAAGAGTAGATATGTGTTATTTTAGTGCAAATTTTTTATAATGTTTTTGAAGGAAGAAAGCAAAGGAAATAAAACAGCAGCATTAAACAAACTTTTAGTTTTATTATTCAAATTTCTTTCGATGTATTTGTTGCTGGTTGTTTCTTTTTGATCTCATATGACTTATACACAAGCATAACAGGTCAAACTATTTTAGAACTACGTTAAAGCGTTACAAACAAATTGAATTATATAATATACCACACAAACACCCTATATATGTAGCGTATAAAAAAAAAGATAAAACCAAAAAATCAAACTGCCTCTCAACTAAACATACACACCACATGGAAGCCGCAACCATTGAATAAAATAAATGAGAAGGCCGAACGAACGTCCCAATGAAAGCAACAAAAAAAAAAAAAAAAAAGGATAAAAATCCATCAAACTTGCAGATAAGCAACAAAACAAACTTACAAAGGCAACAAACAGAAGGAAATGTTTCCAAACGAGCCAAAATCGACAAACGAAATTGTCGAAAATAAAATAATAATGATAAACGCAAGGCGGCAGCAATATCCCTACAACGAACGTACGTACAACGAGCCGTTTGTGCGTATTTCGGGGCTGATCCTTGGCGTATCGAATGAATATTTGGCAAAAGCATAATGCTTCATTTTGTTAAAATAACATGCTCATACTCATCGTCATCGTCGTCATCATCAGCATCAGCATCAGCAGCAACAACATCATCTTCGCAGTAGCCTTAGCACAGTATCCTTAACGTCAAGCTGGAATCGCAAGCAATTCAATTGAAATCTTTGCATCCTTGTTGCTTTCGTGTTGCTGTTATTTGGTGAGTTTATTTATTCAATATTGTAGGCTAAGCGAAATTATTTGGCAACTTCTCGTACATGTTTGTTGCATGTTCTACGTATTTGTTTATTTGTACTTGTAAGTCTATTAGCTCAGCTGTTTGGAGTCAGCGTTGTATTTGTACAGATACTCGTAGAGCTACTATATATATATATATAGACTTTAAGTGCGTATAAATTGGCTTCATATTTGCTGTGGGATTTTCAGCGAATATATTACAAAAATTTTAGTTTATAGAATTTAATTTTTTTACAGATTCGTTAAATGATTCTACTTTCTCATACATTCTTCAAGCTAAATGTTAGATAAATCTGTGAATGGCAAATTTAAGCATATTTTAGCTTTATAAGAGTCAACTGTTTAAAGCTAAAAAAAAAAAAAACTAAGTTCATTTAAAAATTTAAATTTGAATGTTATGGCACTTGGAGATTTTTATTATGTTTAGCCATTAATTACCCAATTATAATGGAACTGGTTATAATTCCTAGATGTTATTTCCAAAGCCAAAAAAAAAATTGCAGTAGGGAGTTTAAATTAATAATTGCAGCTGGCTAAGTTGAACAAATATATGCTTGGACTCCTAACATTGGTAAAAATTTAACAAATAATTGCTTTACAACCCTCGAATTTTATGGATAAGTATCTGCGAAATTCGTAGTACCTACTATTCAATAATCGAGGAAATTCATGGAACAATATTTTTATATTTCAATACTACTTCATTGTTTCTTTTAGTGAAATGTGAAAAAAGCGAAAATATTTGATATAAGAAATTTGGGCGGACTGCGACTATGAGACTCTTGACCAACTGAAATCTTGACTATATGTGCTGAACATATATATGAACATATGACACTTCACAAATTGTCTATAGGATTTAGGTCTGGTGAGCAGACTGGCTAATCCATAATAATTCCACTAAACATTTTAAATTCGGTTGTGGTAATTCCCAATTTTCAGTTCAAAATGGGAGCAGATTATGTTCCAACATCTGCACATACTCAGAACTATTCATTTTGGCAGATACGAAGCCTAGTGGCTGAATGCTAGCTCCTGAATAATCAGTCACTTTATTACGGATCATCCAACGAAAATTTACTTAGAAGAAATATGTAGTTCTTTCCTTACATCCCTCCAATAATTTCGAAATACAGCGGGATCATACAAATTAAACTTCTTTTCGTCGGAAAAATTAAACTGTTTGAAAAATAATTTATTTCATGTTAAGACTTAAAACGTCCTTCAGAGTCCCAAAAAGTGACCAAGTTATTAAAAGAAAATTGTATTCCAGCTGCCTTATGCCGTAAAGTTGAAGTTTTTTTTTCAAAACACCTCTGACTATGTGTTTTGACCTGTTTAAGTTACGCCACATGGTTGCTCGCTTTTTGTACTAAAATTATTCGCCTATCTCCTTCGGATATCTCTAAAAGGTTGAAGGACATAAATTGTCAGCTCTTCTGAACGTGGACTTAACACAAACGCAAAAAATTTTTGAAGAACAAATGGGTTGTTACTAAGCCAGCAATTTCCATTGGTCTTAATACTATGGGAACGGTTCAATAGATCGGATATATTGAATGAATTGAAGCGATGGAGCGACGCCAAGCACACATGCGAAATCTTGCTCGGCAGACAAAAAATAAAAATGTTCCTTCATATGATTTAGACTGTCACACATCAAAATTGGTCCAAACTACTACTTGAAGGCACTCAACTGGGAGGTTTTACTTCATGCCAATTTTTTACCAGATCCGACCATATTTTCTTGGATGGGCCACTACAAGCTTAGCAGCCCTTCAATACTAACGAAAATATTCGAAAATGGCTTAATGAATGGCTTGCCTCGAAAGAAATGGAATTATTTTGCCATGGTATTCACAAACTGCCCAATAGGTGAAATAATGTATAGCTAGCGTGACTAGACTAGCGTTTTCTATGAAAAAACGTTTGTTTTTCTAAATACAAAAAAAACGTATTTCAGCTTATAGAACGAGAAAATGTCCGAATGAACAGTGAATAAGAATAAATTTACAAATTTTTTATTCAAAGGAACCGTATAAGAATTCTGGCTCGAGATGCTCTCAGCAGAAATTTTAATGGAAATCTCAGATTATCAGCCATGTTCAATTTTTGCAATGGCAAAAATTTTGCGTTTTACTTTTTGAAACGCAAAAATCGTGCTCCGCAAATCGGCAGCAATTAGAGAACTGTATTGAAAGTGAAATTGATTTCAAATTGCTAAGAACGATAACCGATAAATTTATAAAAACATATTAGAAATGAAACATATCGATAGCAATTTTTTTGCGTTTTGCGGGAGCAAGTTCATACGAAATCGTTCGATTTCATTGAAATCGCAAAAAGCAAAAGTAAGTGAAAATGTGCAGCTTCTCTTTTTTTTTTTTTTTTTTTAACGGAACTATTATGGGCTGAAGTCCCTGCATGTTGTCGTTTCTTTTCTACGAAACATTGTTAATAAGCTCTTTGTAGAGTCATATTATTTGTCAAAAAAATCCTTTGCCATCTTTTTACAAATGGAAGTTATTTCAGTTAATTAATTAATCATCAACAATAATTTATAGAGGAACTCCGTTTTGAAATATTTTTTGCAAGCCTACAAACTGAAAATGTGGACTGTTCATTCTATTTGCTTAACGTTAGTCCACATTTGACCAAGCTTATTTGCCAGAAAATTATAATCCTTGCAAAATACAATCAACTGCTCAACACTCGCCATGCGATTAGCGCACAATTTATGCAATGTAAACTTTTTCTAAACTAATATTTTAGTCAAACGCTTCACATTAAAACTAAAAAAACTACTATTTTAACAATTTAATTTGAAAATGTAAAAAAACTTTATTAATAATAATTGTCCTTGCATGTGCTGTGACACAGTAATGGCTTTGAACAAAAAGGTTGGGAAAAAAAACTCAATTTAAAATAAGCCAATTTGAATTTGAATTTCGTTTATCTGTGACACACTTCAAAAAATACATTAGTTGGCTGCGTCGTTTTTGCTAGGATACTCGTACAAAGGATATATGTGTGTGTGTGTGTGTCGAAAAGTGAAAACGCAAATTCTATGCAAATGCTATGTGTGTGTGTGTGTACGTGCGACATAACACATACGCAAAGTTGACGGGTTAATGTGATTTTAATGTCTTTTTTCGCTTTGGAAATTAAACAAGTTTTTTTTTTTTTTCATTCTCTCTTGCTGCTCATGTGTATTAGTGTGCGTTCTTTTTCAAGTCCTGTGCACAATAAAAAGTAGCAAATGTATTTTATCTTAATACACCACAAAATTTTTATACATTTTAGTCTAAAATCAACAGTCGTAATTTTCAGTTTTTATGCGCCCAAAGCATTAAATATTCATACCTTTTTTTTCGTTATTTTATTTTGTGGCCCACATAAAAATATTATCTATAAGCAATGTGCATTGTTATATTGTTTTATAATGCATTAAAAATTGCCTCGAAAGTGATGAAGCACTTTTTGGTGGGTTGGGTGGTAGAAGTGAAACATCATGCTCCCCAACCTGTAGCTGTTGCTTCGTAAGTCAATTTAATGTGTCTATTAAATAATTAATATTGTTCAATAAATTTTTTCAATTGACAATAAGCTAAAAATTAAAAATAGGAGCACTAATTCGTTTAATGCATAAAATTAATTCAATTAAAAATGACAACAAACTCAATAAAAATTATAAATAAATATAATTCTTGCCATATATCTGGCATTGTGTGATCCGGCCTTTACTCACACTCAATTTTGTCCGGTATAACTTATTAGTGTCTGTCTTCTCTTTGCTCTTAGATTTAATAGATTGTTCCTGCAGCATTCTTTTCTGTGTGAATTGATATGAAAATAAGAAAAATGTTTGCATCTAAGCTGAGTAGATTCTGCAGGATATATTGAAGACTCCATTGAATCTGTGGAGAAATCATTGTTGGGTATGGACTATGGTTATTTGAATGCTTTCTTGCTTTGTCTTACCAATTGCAGGCTCACAGCTTATGAAAATAAATAAAATCTTGAAGAAATTCTGAGTAGAAAAAGATGAAGTTCATCCGTTCACTTTAGTTTACTAGTTCTTCATTTATCTCCTTCCCTTTACCTTTATTTTCTCAGCTTTCGAATATAATAAAAATCTTGAGAAAATTCCAAACCATTCGTTGTAGTTCTAATAGCATTGGATAAAGATTAAGTTCATTCGTTCAGTTGACTTTGTCATTGAATTTTAGTGCATTCCATTTTGTTATTTTCATTCCTTATGCAAATGTTTCTAACAGGCAGAGAGAGTTACTGAAAATCTTATAAACTGTATATAATCTTAACAGACATGAGTTCATGCAATGAGATCTCGGAGATTGTACACATGTTAATTTGTTCTTTAAATTCTGATTTTTTAAAACTGCTCAAAAATTGTTTATGTATTTTTTTTTTTTTTAATTTATTTAATTTTTTTGTAAATTTAAAAATAGGATTTAATAAAATTTTAATCTTTATTATTTTTCCTCTCCATCCCATGCAAAACACTGTCCAGCTTTTTTTATACAAAAAAAGTGTTCCTTCATTTTTTGTTGTCTCCAGAAGTTACACTAGTTTCGGACGACATTATTATTGCTTCTTTATTTTTTTTTAAATTGTGAAAACCGTACGCGGTCCAATATCATATTTGTCAGCCACTTCTTTATTCTTCTTTCCACTTTCGATGTCTTTGATTAATTTAAATTTATAATAAATTGTCAAACACTTTAAAATGTATTAAGAAGACATGCTACGAAAAAATGAGTAGAGGCTTCAAATCACAAAAAAAGCATAAAAAATTCGCTTAACAAATAGAGACTTCCCACGTAGAAAAAATATAACCAGCACATAATCTGGGAATTCCCCTAATTAATTCGACTTAGAGAAGCACGTGCCAAAGCCGAATATGAACTTTGGAGCTATAGTAGTTCGAAGTTTGGAAGTCATTCATCAACGCACAGCTGAAATCGCCAATGCTAGAGTTCTGATTTTTGGACAGAATTTCTAGATTGAATGTGGTTTGGGCAAAATTTTCCAAATATTCCAATTCAGTTTTTCAATCGAATTCAAACTCTGTTTATATATTCAACAAATGAAATATTTAAGAAGCTATTTTGTCAACTTTGGAAAATTGCACCAAAAAAAGGAGAATAGGACTGAAAGATTATAAGGAACAAACTATATTTTTTTTCCGTTCATTTTCATCAGAACTTTCTAACCTTTTTACACTTAAAATTTGAAAACATTTATTTTGACGATTTAAGTTAGTTTTTTTTTTTTTTTTTTTTTTGTCAAACTCCAAAAATATTTATTTGTTTTTTCGTTTATTTTATACATTTATCATTCGTTTAAGGTAATCTTTTCTCTAAAAATTATATATTTTTTTTTTTTTGCTTACATTGCAATACATTATGTCAATTTAATTTTAAGTTAAGGTAGGTTCAGACTGTATCGAACAACTGAAAAATTAAATATTTCAATTAAAAGTGACAGCAAATGCAACAAAAATGTATAAAAAATTCAGATTCTGGCTCCCATTTATAAGCAGCAAACTTTTGCACTAAAATACGTATTATCGATAAATATTGTCATTCACAAACTGAATATTCAAATTATTCACCGAAATGGTTTAGGCGGCATGTGTTTGATTTCGATAACATTACGATCTTTTCTTGTAAAATATTGCCATTCACATGTTGATCTTGCAGTTAGCTGAGCTTTGCAGAAATCGAAATTATTTACCTTTCGAACCAATGTCGATAACATTTCGATTATTTTTTCTTAATTTGAATTTTGAATTTCAAACTCAAGCGAACACATTATTTATTTGAAACTTGATTAAAATAATAAAAATCTTTAAGCATTAATTCTAATTTAATACTCTTTCATCAAAATACAAAAACAATTGCAAAAAAATTAATTCCCACTAATAGCCAAAAGCACTTAAATTGTTAAGCAACAAAATTAAGTAGTTTAAAATAACTACCACATTTTTTACGCGTCAGTTGTTTCGAAAGAGCAACTAAAATAGAACATAGTAAAATTATAGACAAAAAATTTTGCATAAACTGTGGACCGACCAACAGTGCATAAATAAATAAACAGGACTTTCGAGCAAACTTTATGGCAAACATTTTCAAACAAACACACACTCACACAAACACATGTATAAAGCTTCTTCGAAGGACTAGAACTACTCTAGCAAGCAAGCAACTACTTTAAGTCAAAAAGTTGACTTTTAGAATTTAAACTTTTTGCATAAAATTATTAAACAAGTTCATGACTAAACTATAAGTTTTTGGCTAAACCTCAGCACTGGCAAACTGAAATTATGTGTGGAAGTTAGTAATGAAAATTTAACTCATGCTGCGCAAAATAGTTCAAGTGTAAACTTAAGCATTGTAGGAAGAATGCTTTATTTTACTTTTAGATGTTTTAGCACTTTATAAATATATGTACATAAAAATAAATGCACAACTTACCATTTAGTTTATGCAACAGGCCAGCGGCTATTTCTAATTTAGTCCACTTGAACACAGCCCACAATTAACTGCGGCAGAGGCAAATGCTAGAATTGCTCCTTTTAGTTCTGCTGTTGCTTCTGTTGCTTTTCTGGTTGCTGTTGTTTCTATATTAATCCTCATGCCGGCAGCATTTTAGGCTACAATTGCACACACACACACACACACAAACAAGTAAAATTTGAATTTATATGACAACACACACACACAGACACACAGTTGCATATACACAAACGCAGTTAGACAAGCAGCAGACACGCAAAGCACCGACCGCATCAAAATAGCCACGTGACCATTTTCACTTGTGGTAAATTGCACGCCCGAGGGAGTCAAGTTATACTTTCACTTGAATGTGTGTTTAGATATAATATATACATATAATAGGCATGTATGTATGTGTGTAGATCTAAGTTTAATTTATGCAATTTGATTTCAATCGCAAAACAAGCTAAACAAACGTCTAACCAACGGGGAGCAATTAAAAGGAATTTAAGATTTAATTTGAAACTTTTCACTTAAATGCCTTACGTTGTATACGTTTTTGTAAAACACGCCTAAAAGCATGCAACACCGAATTTAACGTGTAACGAAAACCGACTAACACGACGTCGACAACGTAACGAATTTTAACGTAAAAAAAAAAAACAACAAAGCGCGACACGTTCTTAGGAGGAAATATTTTTTTTTTTTTTTTTGCTATGTTCTTGTTATTGGAAAAACGTAAACACAAAAAAGTTGTTCGAACTTTAATTTAAATTTAAAAACTTTTTTTACTACAATTTCTCGTTTTTTTTCCTCTATTTTTTTTTTTGCTATATTTTTTTTCTTTTCGTTCGCTTTTCGCGCGTTTCGGCAACAATAAATATACACATACACTACAACAACAACAACGGTAACGTTTACGAATAGCGTATAAACGCACGCACGCACGCACGCACGATGCTGCCCAAAAAATACGCCGAATACAAACGTAAAACGTCGTCGTCACGCAATGCACAACAAAACACGCCGACGGCTGAGCTGAGACTGAATTCGGCTAAAAGTTGGCGAGCGAGCAATGTGTGTACAAATGCGAAAGATAGCAAGCAGCCAAGCACAGCATAGCATAGCAAGGATACAACGAACAACAACAACAGCAAGTAAGAAAAACGATGAACGGAATATTTGTTGTAGGCGAACGTGCAAGCAAACGTACGAACGTAAGAAACCCTTGGCTTCGTGTTATGGCATCCGTTACGAAGCGAGAAAAATTACTACGCACGAATATTTGCACAAAAGTCGATGCTGAATATGTGTGAGTTTAGTTGAGAAGAGCACATATAAACAATTGCTGAGCATTGTTAAGTGTTGAAGAGCGCAAGAGTATAAAGAGCTTAGGTGCCCAGTGCGAAATTTGCAGCAGTAGCAGTGGAAATATTAAAGTTCTATAAAGTAATTAATGAAAATTTAATTAAAGAAGGCCGATTTGTCTCCTGCCTTCAATTTCGAAGATTTTGGAAATACTGCTAAGCCTGATATCATTGCGAGTTCCTGGAATATGTTCCCGGACCATTAGTTCATGGCACGGCAGAGCTACTCCACAAAATCACCAACAACATATTACGAGCATTTTTGACCGGTGGCAGTATTGCAATGCCATCCTCATGGATATCGGAGAGGTATTTCAATTCAAAGGTAAAAAAGAAAATTCCGTCGCCCTACTTTGCTCTGATGTGGTCCCGTTCCTTCAGTGTCAAAAGTCAGTGCGAGTTCGTGCTCCCCAGCAGTGCCATTGATTATTTTTTCTTCAGTTTATATGCTACAAAAATAACTGGTCTTAGTGCCACTACGCTTGAATCAAAAGACACATCCCAGCTCTTGGTTTCTTATGCAGATAATGTATGCTTGATGGCCTCGGAAAAATTACTGCAGCTGGATGCGGATGTCATACAAACCTACGTAGTTGCTCTCGCTGACTGGGCCAATAGGTGAAACATGAAGTCAATGCTAGAAAAAGCGTTAACATGTGCCTCACACTCCTTTGGCAGCTCTCCCCACCTATGTATATTCTTAGGGCATCTTCCTGGGTCTTATTCTGAATAGGAGTCAAATTGAAGACAAGCTATCTACGTGTCAGAGCAGATGAACCGCATGAATTGGCTCCTATACAGCAAAATCAAGCTTGTACAGAAAACTCAACTTGTCACCAGTTTATGAGCAAGACTGCTTCTTTTCCAGCCACTCCAAAATCATGCCAATAAGCATGTACGAATGGTGGTTGGCTCGCAGCCGGTCAAACGTGTAAAAAGAAGGCAGTACAATAGCCTGTTCAACTACTCACTGTAGCAACTATAACAACGGGAACAACAGCAATGCACAAGATAAGCAGCCTGACATACTGCTGAGAAGACACTAGATGAAGCAGCTAGATTATATACATAAACCCGGGGTATAAACCACTGTACCCAAAAAAAAAGTTGGGATTTATCCACTTTGGCTTGAACCCATTACTTCAAATTGCTGATCAAACTAGTTCTAATTCGGCTGTTTTCCTTACATTGCGTGCTTATTCTTCAGATTTTTTGCGATTCAATCATAATTGCCGGAGCAGTCCTGATGTATTTATTCAATACTTTCCAATAGTCCTAAGCTCGATATAATTTTTCCTTTTCGAAAGTCATCAACTTGTACCGGTTAAACTGAGTTCGTCAACAAAACGCCATCTAGTGATCGAACCTTCTTCACCTTTCATTAGTCACACCATTACTTGTTTGTGAGAAAAGTCCTGGTTTGCCATTTGTTATTTTCCCTATCTGATGCCTGCACAGATCTCGTAGAACATGACTCTGACTTTGTGCTTTGTAAAAAACTGAACCTATTCTGAGTCTTTCTCTGCAATCTAAGAATGGATTAGATTTGACTACATCAGAATTTAATTGTCTAATAGCTCTGGTTCCTATACTCCTTAGTTATGTTAGTCCGAAACCTCCGCGGTAGTTCTTGCATCAGTTAGCAATGCATTTGAAAATGAGCAGATTATTCCCGGTTGCAAATGTACTACTATGCTATGTTCCCCCATTTTCATTTTTATCCTATTTTAAACCTTCTGATAGGATAGAGCATAACCACGCGCTTTTGTTCTACCCTGGCGTCAGATGTTATTCCCGAACATGCGCATGTTATATTGATATGGATTCTTAATGCGATAAGTGCCACCATCCAGCTATACAGACACAGGTTATGTTTAATAGCTATTAACTAAGCTGATAAACATTTTTCAATATAGAGTTAAGATTTAGTAAGAACCTCTTACTTCTAACTCCTAGGTGGTGTCTTTTACATATATTACGTTCTCCCTTCGCAAGATATAATACCCAAAGTCCTTAACACCAATAACTAGAATCATTAGAAAACAATTTATTTTTAAAATTAAATATTTACAAGTTTGAAAACCCCTCAAAGAGCAAAAAAAAACACTTAAAACTAACCTAAGACAACAAATTCTAAACAAGAAACAAAGATACAATCGCCTCTCTAAAGGAAAATTCAATTTCTCTTTATTTTAGCAACTTGTTCTCTTAAAATCAATTCATTTTATAAGAGTTATTGAAATGCAGACAATCTAAGCGTGGTTGTTGTATGCACTATATGTTTGGGTAGTTGTATTAGCTAAACTCTAACAGAACAGAATCAAATGTTAAACTAACATTCTGCAAAGCGCCAAGTTTAAATTTTAAATTAATTTGGTTTTGATTTAACAGTTTGTAATACAAAGGAAGACAAAGATGAGGCATAAAATAGGAGTTGCATAAAAAATTAAAAAAAAAAAAACTTAAAAGAAAACTAACAGCAAAAATAATATTTATTTTGCAAATCGAAATTTGTGTAGCCAAGTACTGTGAATCGAAGTTTGTTGGTCTCTTATCGGCAGTAAAATCGTTCACAATTGATCTTATTTATCGGTCCGATTTTAAACAATTCAAACAAACAATTAAAACAATTTAAATTAAAGCAAGGGTGTTTCCAATTAATGAATATAAACATAAAAATTCTTTAGTTTAAGCTTGAATACTCTTCACACAATATATCAAATTTAATTTTTATATTAAAATATGCAATTAAAGCAGTTTGGTTCACCAAAATCGAAGTTAAACTCCAACAAAATGTAGCTTTTCTGCACAATCTGTTGCTTGATTTCTGTGCTAAACATTACCATTAAGCATTATTATTTTTATTAGTTGCTCTAAAGTGTATAATAGTAAAGAATTTTAACACAAAAGGCATATCACATGCTGTTTATTTAGACAAAATCAAGATTTATGACATTTTTATTGGCTGAGGAACAGGAAAAAAAAAAGCGCAGCTACAAACAAACGGAAAAAAAAGACTTGCCAACTGTTATTTGCAAATATTTGCAATCGTTGCAGCAAAATTCAGTGCTGTCGTTTGCTGCTGCTGCAATCGTATCCTTTGAGTTGCATTGCTAAGTTGTTGTTGCAACATTAGCGGCAGCGCCACATGCAACGGAAGGCGCATATTTCATAAGAAAACACAGCAGGCGCGCTGGCTGACTGGCTGAATGGCTGGCAAGCAGTTAGACATTGAAATGCGCCAGCAAAATAAAATAATAAATACTCGTTGTGTAGTGTACAATTCTCAGCTTAATATATTTCAAGTTTGAAAAATATGCACAACCGACAAACAGTTTCGTCTAATAAAAACAAATTGTTGCATTTTATTATATTTTTTTTTTTTTTTTTTATTGTGTTGCACAATAAATTTTTCGCATATTTGACTTATGAAGTTTTATTGGATGCACCAAATGGTGTGCTTAAGATTTATTTAAATGTAGTTTGTGATTTTTAGTTAAAGCAAAAATATTATTGTGTAGTTTTATTTAAAATTTTTAAGTTTTGAATGGAGTAATAAACGACTATCATTTAGATAGTATAACTGGAGATAGTCAGATCTAATGGTTTAAAAGAAATATTAAAATCGAACTGTCCACTGAACTAGATCATAAAACATTAATTGATGCTGAAGTTCTGAATATTATTTCGGAGATATATTCTTTGAATAATAAAATATTGGTCCAAGGAACTCAAATTATTTCGTACTTCCGTTATTTTCCCGAAAGCTTTCCCCTGACTCTACATACAAATTATTTTTCTTTAATAATTTTCTGCGTTTATTGTACGATCTTCAGAAAATTCTCAGAAAATATATTAAGTGTCATACATTCATGCAAAAATGAGAATCATGACTAATAAAAGGGAGAGACAGAACAAATTTAAGAATACATCATCTGCGTGTGATATACAGGTTCATAAATTTCAAATTATTAGCTTTATTGATATCCGACATATGTTCTTTCATTAATATGGCTTATATTTGCGTGGTCAGAGCGGTTTGAAATGTTCTTCGAAATTTATATTTTTTATGACAATGAACTATGGTCTATTGGGCTCTTCAGACCATTGTTTATTGTATGGAATGTAAATTGTGTTTTTAGAATCTGCAAGTGTGAAATGTCAGATACTACGGGTTCAAATTTAAAAACTCTTTTAGTGAGAAGTACGCATTATGAGTTTGGTCTAAATAGGAAGAGGCAATGCCCCACCCATTATATTATATAACCGGAAAGATATTTGGAATACATGTTAATGGGATCAGAAGAAGTTTTATCCATTGGAAAAGTGCAAGTGAAATATATGAAGTTCATTAAAAAATTTAACAACAAAAATTTCCAATATGCAATTTTTAAAACCGGCCACTTGCAGGTGGCATATATCTCGTCACTCTATGACACTCCACGCCCGGTCCAAATAAGTAGATCAAGCATTACTAATTATAACCATTGGACGCTATCAAATTAAATTTCTTTTCATTTGAAATGTCTTTTCTTTTCTTTCTTAGAAGGGCATGTGTGTTGTCGAGCAAAACTTTAGCTCATCCCTTCTAAACATATTAAGTGATAGTATTTTTTTTATTGGTTGTACCTGTAGGTGCACAGCTCTTCTAATTACGCATTGCTCTATTGATAAGCTCGCTTTTCCCTAAATTTTTAACTTGATTTTAAAAGACGAGTCGTTCGAATTTGATGCTGCCCTCAGCATGGCTATCCTGTCTGCTTGGAAAACCACTCACTTGTTACTGCCTTCCAACATTTTCCCGTATTTCTTATTTCGAGAAAAATACTTTCAATTAATTTTCCTATGTCAGTTATTATGAATTATCCAGACTCCAAATATGCTTCAATCTTAAATTTTTCTTCCATAGATAAAAACTGTTCCTCTTTCCATATTGCATTTGGGGGAGGCTCTAATCGGATGATGCAAAATATATGCCAGTTTTTAGTAGAAAATTGCAAAATATATATAACGGTTCTTCTATCGAGCAGCTTTATTTACGGGGTATTCAAAAAATGTAATACTATTCCCATTCAATTTCTTCTAAAAAAATTTGGCTAAACTAGCTATTTTTGGCTTTTTATTTTGCTGACTTAGATTTTTTCCTTACTCCTAAAAAACGGCAACACTTTTTTCTACACTTACTTGAGCTGACTTGAGCTGTAAGCAGGAAAAAGTTCAAAAACTATTAAAAAAAAAAAAAAACGCATTTCTTTCAATTCGATTTATCAAAAATCTTTAAGTAGGCGCTTTTATATTTTTTTTCTCTTCGTTTTAACAATATTTAACTAATTTTAAAAATACATAATTATATTACATATATATCGCACATGCATAATTCGCTTTAAACTAAATTGCATATTTTTTCTTACAATTTTTTTTTTTTTAACTAGTTTTTTTTTAATGAAATGTTAACAGCTAATATCAATTAATTATAAAGAGAGAAAAAAAGAATAAATAATATTAACTTGCATTGCGCTACAATAATAAAAACTAACTTAAACAATTGCACAATTAAAACGACACACGTACATAAATTAAATTAAACATTAAATCAAATTGGTTTTGGCCTAACTAAAAGTTAAAAAAAAAAAATTTTAAATAAAACATTTAAATAGAATGCATTAAAAGCCAATTCATCATTAAAATCTTCTTTAACATGCTTAATCTGCTTACAATTTCGCGTATTATTGTGTGCGCGTTGTGCATTTAAATTAAATTGTTAATACATCATGACATTTATTAACTTAATATTTATAATTATTTTAATTTATATTATTTAATATTTGTGCATTGTGCTGCTGTTTTTGTTAGCTTTTGGGTGCTTAAAATATGTAAATTAATTATTTAATAAACGTCAGGGTGCAGGGTTAATGACACTGTCTCATTCAACTCACTTAGACTTACTATACCCGCCTGCGCTGTGCCCTAGCATTATCACAATTTACAATTTATTATTATTATTTGTTTTTTTTTTTTTTTTGTTACTAATTAAATTAATGATGATGTTTTATATAAAATGCTACCTACTTAACAAATTTTTTATTTTGTATTTTTTTAATGCTTAAATCGCTTGTCTGCTTAAAAAATAATATAAAAAAAAAACTTTTACAAATAATTTCAATAATTTATAATTGTTCTTTTTTTTTTATAGATACGTCAATTAATTTTAGTCAATTTTGTTTTGTCAATATGTGCTTTTTTGTATAGCTTTAAAGTTAAGCATTTCGCATTTCGCATTTAAATTTAAAATAAATTATCACAAATTTTTGTTTGTAGTTTTTAGTTTTTTTGTTTAGGTTTTTGTTGTTGTTAATTTTTAGTTCAGTTCCGCTGCAGAGTTATCGATTTTTTTTTTGCTGCAACTGAAACTTGTTCGATATGTTTTGAGTTTGCATTCGATTAATTTTTATCATAGATCACCAGTGATCCATGTCTCGTATACGATCGATTGGCGGATTGCTGCAAAAAAAAGAAAAAAAATTTTATTTATTTTTTTAGTAACTTAAAAATTTATGAGCTACTCACGGCAACATACGCGACATAGCATGCTTATGCAGCGGCGATATTTGTATGGCTGCCGCCGAAGCTATGCTCGAGCCTGAATCCTGCGACAGCGTACGCTGCATACCATGCATTGGTGCGCTACGCAATGGCAGCTGTTGTGCACGTCGAAAAGGATAACGCCACGGACTTTTCGGTACATCACCCTGAAAAGCCTTATTCTCAAAGCCATTACTTGAAATGCCAGCCACGGTATGTCCACTGCCGCGTCTTGGTGCAAATTGTTGCTGCTGCTGCTGCGTACCTGCCGCTGCTTGTGCCTGCCCAGCGGAAAGATCACGCGCTTTCGAAGATAGACGTCGCAAAATGCGTGAACCCAAACCGGGTGGATCTTCAAGACCACGACTATTACGCTTACGATAACGTACATCACTCGATTCTTCAAGTATGACATGCCGATCATATGGCGTACCATAATAGACTTCCAGAACAGTGCTAAATGTATGCGGCCAGACTAAATCAATAATGGAGATCAGCACGCCAGCAATGAAACAGAGTATGCCTGCATAAAATAAACAATAAATCTATAAAACTTTTAAACTAATTTGCAAACACACTTACCTGCCACCAGCAGCAACCAATAGCACCAACCGAAATGAAATTCCAAACGTCCACCCTCCAAATAGATGGTCAACGGACGCATCGGCAACAGATAATAGTAACCAATATTTGTGCTGACAAGTAGCGCACCGGTCAGCGCCTTCATGTACGCGCCATAACGTGGCACAGCAATCAGCAGTAAATTCATGAGCAGCCACGAGGCAAGCGAGGCCCAAAGCATTATGCTTGCAAAATATCCTGCAGCGCGATACTGTCCACCCCAGGAGAAGCCTTCGCGTCCCAAACTGAAATACTCGGCCACCGTTAGTATGGGAAAGGGTAAGCCACGCTGCAATGCTTTGCGATAATTGACACCCATATCGTTGGCGCCCTCCCAGGTGAAACGTTCATTGTAATCGATATCGGGCGGCGTCCAATTGCCAATCGGTATAGCTGTAATCAAATGGAAATGGAAAAACGAATTGTAATGAAATGCGTCGTATACATTGCCTGCCTGCCTGCCTGCCTGCAATGAGTCTGAGTGCCGGTAATGAAAAGCAATGTGCGGAGACGGCAAAAGGCTGAAAAAATCAACAAACAAAAGCAACAAACGCACCGGCATAAATGTCCTTTGCATATGCTGAATTATTCAACGAAATTTATTCACTGTTTTATTTTCTTCTTTCAGCCTGCAACGAATTCAATATTTGTGCGAAATTTTTACGAAACAGCAAAAATAAAATGTTTCAAGCTATTTTCTTATGGTATTTTTATGACGAAGGCAAAAAAAAATAATTTACTTAATAGCTTCGGAGATAATCATAAAAATACCACAAAAAAAAAAAAAAAAACGATGCAGATAATCGGAGATAATGGTTTATATCAATTATTTTAAGATTTCACAACTGAATTTTTATGTATCTTCCAGAAAGTTAAATAAAATTGCTTCAAATCAGTGAATACCGAAGGAGTTGATGAAAGAGAAAATTCCTTAAAGCGATGCTTTTTATCGAACATTCCTATCCGGCTATTTTAATCTCAAGATCATTTTTTCGCTAATCTAATTTCAAGAACTGCCACATGGTTCATGAGACTTCGGAATTAAGCACAAATCACAAACGAAAGTATTTTTCTTCACTTTTTTCTTAGTCCTCACAGGTTATAGCTGAATTTATCATCAAATCTTCTTATGCCATTTTCTGCATAAGATTGGTTCAATTTGGTACAAGAAATATTCGAAAAGAATAAAACCTAATCGTATTCCATGGGTTTCTGTCAAAGAAGAAAAATCCACAAATACCATTTTCAAAATATGTTTAGAAAACTTTTTCATGATGTATACAGCTTAATCCCAAAGCAAGAAGAACTCTACATATTCTGTAGCTCTTCACATAAGACTTGGCCACTTTCTGAAGAACTTTACTACAGAAAAATTCACCTATTTCATCGCTAAAAACTTTAATACTTGCTTCACAACTTAATTTCTCTTTGCAAAATTCACTTTTTTCTGAAGTATTTCCCTATAAAATTTCACCCTTTTTTGCAGATCTTCACCACTGTTTCAAGAATTCAACTATTTCTGTAGATATTCAGAAAAAACATCAACAGTCGCTGCATAACTTCACTGTTCTCTTTTAAGAAATCAAATCTTTCTGCAAATCTTTATCATAAAACTTCATCCACTTTCTGTAGAACTTCACCACATCTTTTTGTAGATCTTTTCCAGAAAGCTTGACTACTTTCTAGCGATTTCACATCTTTCTGCAGATATTCACTATAAAGTTACAATCACATATTGTAGAACTTCACCATTTTCTAACAAAACTCCCTTTTTCTGCAGATCTTCATTTAAAAAAAATTCAACAATTTTCTACACAACTCTCCGAATGATTCAACTCGTTCTGAAGGTCTTTATTTAAAAAAATTAATCACTTTAAGTAGAACTTCAACAATCTTTGAAGAATTCACCATACTCTACAGATTCCCACTCAAGATTTCGCAATTCTCTGAAAAACTTACATAATAAATCACCTTTTTTGCAGAACTCCACTAAAAGACTTCGACGCTTTTTACAAAACTTCACTAAAAGGCTTTCACGCTTTTTAAAAATCTTCACCTTTTTTTTTTTTTTGAAGATTCAACTATAGATTTTCATTATAAAATTTCGCACACCCGCTGCAGAAGTTCGTCACTTTCAGAAGATTTTACCACTAACTGGAAATTTTCTTTAAAGACTTCGTAACTTTTTGAACATCTCCACTCTTAAAAGAGTTCAACAGTTTTTACAGATCTTCACTATAAAACATTAACCACTTCCTTCAGAACTTTATGGTTCTTTAAAGAATTTAATTTTTCTGCATATCTTCATTAAAATCTCTCAACAATTTCTGCAGATCTTGATCGCTCTTCTAAATTTTCACCTTTTTCTGCATATGCATCACTATAATACTTCATCCGTTTTCTGTAGAACTTCGCTACTCTCCAACAAATCTCCATGAAATCTTCAATTAAAAATCTTCAACATTCTTTAAAGATTTCACCTTTTCATACAGATATTCGCTAAAAAACTTCACCCACTTTCTGAACAACTTCACCATTTCCAATCGAATTTGTGTTTTCTGCAGATAAAAAAACCATTCAACGCTTTCTGCAGAACAGAATCACACTTTCAAAAGTTCATATTTTCCGCTTCAAAACCATCCTCAGAAATTCACCTTTTCTGCATATCTTCATTAAAAAACTTCATCCACTTTGCACAAAACTTCTTTATTCTCGAATTCACTACTTTCTGTAGATTTTCATTGAAAAATTTCGGCCACTTTCATCAAAACTTCACCATTCTCTAACGAATTCACTTTTTGGCATATCTTCACTAAAAAACTTCAACACTGTCTGCAGAACTACATCACTCTTATCTTTCTTTGCAAATCTTCACTATAAAACTTCACACACTTTCAACCCTCTCTGCATATCTTTACCATTCATATGAAAACTAACCATTTTCTGCAGATCTTCACTATAACCTTCACCTTCCCTAACGAATTTTTCTTATCTGCATATCTTCATTAAAAAACACTATCACTTTCTTTAAAACTCCACCATATTCTGAAGAACTCAACTCTTTTTGCAGATCTTCATCAAAAAAATCACCATCTCTCATCACTATTTTCTAGAGAACTTATCTTTTTCTGCAGATCTTCATTAAAAAATGTATCACTTTCTAAATTATTTCACCAAACTCTGAAGAATTCATCACAATCTGCAAATTACTGCAATTTCTAAAGACTTTTCTTTTTCAGATCTTCATTAAAAAACTTGAACCACTTTCTGAAGAGCTTTGACATTCTTTGCACAATTAACTTTAAATTTTTCTGAAGAACTACAACTTTCTTTGATGCAAATTTTTGCTATAAAACATCTTCCACTTTCTGTATATCTCATCAAAAAACTTCAACACTTCTGCGGAAAACACTCTTCTTCCGCAGAAGCGTTGAAGACTATAAAAATGTCACCACTTCTTGTAGATATTCACTATGCGAGTTCACAACTCCTTAAAACTTTACCACTTCTGAAAAACATCTCCACTTAATGAAGATTACTTCATTCTGAATATCTTCGCAACTTTTCGCTATGTTTCATCAACTGAACCCAATCCATATAGACCATATAAAGGGTACGCTTAAATTTAAAATTGAGTACACGCCAAATCTATTATATTTTTTTTTCCTGACCAAATGACTCACCAACTGATATTACTGGGCTAGGCAGGCCATGAGAAGAAAATTTAATCCCATATGCCATGCACTTGATATTTTAGTTTATTTCACATTAGAATTCCACATACAACAGCTGCAGAACTGAATACAGTTAAAAATAAGGTGCGTCAGTTTAGATTAAAGTTCCATTTCTGTGGCGTTGACAATCACATGATTTTGATGGTCGGTCGGCATATAACATATATCGACTATAAGCGTGTGCATACATATAGAGCAGAGGTTGTTGCCAAGTGCTACCAGGCCAAGCCAAGCAGTTGTAGATGAATTTCAAAGTTTTAAACAAATAGAAAACGTTTGTCGCCATGACAATTTGTTGCCACGACTTTATCAGCAGCAGCAACAGTTGCCACTTGTTCGAACACTTGGCTAAAATCTTGCCAATTATTAGTTTTATTCTAGTATGAGAGTCTGCATGGGAACAATGTAGCAACGCAGCGGAAATCGCTGACAGTAGCGAAGGAATTTCGATTTGTTTTGGCACTTGAGCTGTGACAGTTTCATACTTCACATTGTTTCCACTTTAGCCCAGTTTATATTAAGTCTAACTTCGACAACTTCATTAATATATATTGTTCGCCGGCATGTCATGTCGTTAATTAAAAAACAGTTTATGGCATACAATGAAATCGAAATGCCAATAAATTTTAACGATTATTAAATGTGTATGTACGGACTTCTTAATCGAGTAACTAATTAAGTGATTTTTTGGTGTTGAAGTTTGGCATGAAAGTTGTGAGAAAAATGTTTAAAAAAATTTAAAACTTATAAAATTTTCTTAAGTTATATTACATTATATAACATTTGTATTTCCACACAATCGGCTATGTAGAAGTGTTGAAGACAATTGAATCTTAAATCAGACGTCAAAAAATCTATACCCTAGTTCTAAGCATTTATTATATTTTTTCAACTAATTTCAAGTTCCAACCTGTCTCATCTTGCTGTCATATTTGCATCTCTGAGTATTTAATTTTTTTTTTTTTTTTTTTTTTGGTCTTTTTTAGTACAACATCAAGGAAAACAGCTGATAAAAATGACACATTTGCATGCGAAAAGCAGCACAAAAAACTGGAAACATAAATAAAAAAATCGATTTCACGTGCTATCGTTGAATAATTAATTACTCATAATTAATGGCTTATATTTGCATGATAATGCAGTGTGTGAATGAGTTGTTTTTTTTATACGAAATTTTTACTGAAACATTTTAAATTTAGTGCTTTTGCAAACAAAGCCTATTGAACAAGAATTGTGCAACAAATCGTTTGCATATTTTCAGCCATTAAATTGTGCTGAACGAGTTAGTGAAAATAGGTCAGCAGCTATTCTGATTGGTAGAGAAATATGGTAATTAAGCAGAAACTCTAACAGCAAGAAATCTTCTCTTCAGCAGGGAAAAATACAAATGGAGAAAATTATGTCTGCAATTTGGTTACCTTCAATAAATGTTTCTGTCAGAAACACATCTTACGAACAAACATAATTTTAAAATTCAAAGGTATTACATCTCTCATTGCATCATTCTCCAGCACTTCAACTCAAGGAGAGTCACGCAGAGACAATATATCAAACGTCTTTTTCCAAGTAGCTTTTAGTTTCCTTTGACATTAAACCACCGGCTATAGACTCCGCACCCATAGAAATGACATAGAAAAGTTAGAAGTTTTTTCAACCCATTTAAGAAATGTATTGCAGCCAAATCGTTCAACAAACGCATTCATTCTTCCCTCTATTACGACTACGATTCACTCAGGGTTCACACTAATGAAGTACATAAAGCGATAATGTTGAAAATTTCAGGCATACTGTCACCACAATTTGTGATAATTCTTACAAGCTTTTGAAGTTCTATGTCACTAAAAATGCATTGAACTGAATATTTTTTACTTATTAGACTATACCAGTGTTCGGCACCAATACAGTCATATGTTTGTATTGCATTAGTATGCGAATTAACAGAATGATAACAGCATCAACAATGGCTGAACAGCAACTGAATCATTTTGCTTCGCCTCAACAGCGCCATTACAGCGTAACAGTGTCATAACACCGCCACGACAGCAACTTAACAGAAAAATATCGTAGAAGCGAAACCACACGAAAGTTTATACTGTACGTGTGCCGTCAGCGCTGCTGCATGGCGTGTACCGGTCACTGGCCTATACCAAAGACTCAAATGGGCATCTTGAGCAAAAAAGACCCCAAAAAGGCTGCAGATCATGATTTAATTTCTCCAAAAATGGTCATGATGCTTCCAAGCCCAGCTGTTGTGCATTACAATCATATTTAACGCGATTTATAAATGCTAATACTTCCCGACTTTGTGGAAAAAAATCGGTCATAGTCATTATCCCGAAATGAATAAACACAGGCAGCGTCAAATGAGCTCATAAGGCTATTATCATGCCTATCCAAACTATTTGCAAAGCTGGTTCTTATAAAAATCCGGTCACACATCGCCAAACTATGACACTATCGAATAGGTAAGCCGTATAACCTCAGAGATTCGTACAGCTTTTGAGCTATGGGAATATTGTTCCGCAATCTTTCTCGATGTACCTCAATTATTTGATCGCATTTGGTTCGACGGGCTCAAGTACAAATAAAAGTATTGCTTCCCAAAATTCTTGATTCATATCTCAACAATAGAGCATTCACATTACGACAGAATGACTACATAACACAGAAGCCTGAAACAAAAGGTGGAGTACACCAAGGCAGCGTTCTCGGTCCTATGTTACATACCAACGGATCACTTCTCACAATAACCACATTTTTTGCAGATCTCGAAGCCCAATAAAATCAACTAGACGACTAGCAGACCACTTCACTCGAGGAGTGACTAGCCAAATGGTGTATAAAAGACAAAAAAGGAAACTCGTCACGTTCACGTTAAACAAAGGTACTTATCCATCACTGACTCTAAACAACATTGTCATCCCACAGGCTAATTATGTCGTGCATCTCGTCATTCATCTCAAAAGACGTCTCACCGTTAACATATTGAAGCCAACACACAACACTGGCTAACAAATTCCCGGTAACCCTTAACTAGCTTGGACTAAAGTTCTCCATTACAATTATGTAGTAAAGCCTATTTGGACATACGACTCACAATTATGGGGCAATGCAAGTGCCAGCAATGTGGATAAAGTACAAATAACTCAATCGAAAATATTTAGAGCTCTAACTGGTGCACCCTGGTATATTTTCAACAAAAACATTCACAATGATCTAAACATACCAATTGTTAAAACTTCAAGCAGAACTATTAATGCATACTCAATTCTCACCCAAACCCACTTGCAAGATTTCTAACCCTACACAATAACCAAACACGACTCAAGAGAAATGAACTACCAGCCCTGTGATGCGCTCTTAGTGCTGCTGCAACTACAAAAGTTTCCAACCAGAGGCTCAGTACATACCTAGATCTTAAGATTTTAAAAATAATTGTTGGGAGAAGATTTAATAAATAAAATAATATAAATAACTTTTACCAAACTGCAGAAGAGTTGCCAGAAAGTAAGTGATTTATTTGACATTTGGTTGTCGAGAGTATTCTCTGTTATTGACTCCATTTCGTTCAAAATGTGTCATCCGGAGACTTTGATGGCAAGAATCTAAGACTTAAATACTGTTTCGGCATAAATTGCAATGGAAATCCTGGTATTGGATCCGAAGAGTAAGCTATATATAAGTACACTACTTACTACTAGATGGTCTGGAATTAAATTATGTGTTAAGATATGTACTAGAGAGATCCAGATTCTCGAGTATAAAGGCGAAGCTATTGTGAACTTGAATAATATTAATAATGATTATTTAACACAAAAGTATCGGAACCAATATTGTGAATGAGTGTCTATTGTTAATGAGCCTATTGTGTATAAGCCTACTGTGAATGAGCCTATCGTGATTGAGCGTCTTTGGCAGTTACAACAATACTAAATATTACCTTGAACATGAAATTCGTATCAGATAAAGTGTTTTTGCGGGGAGTTCTTTTTAATCGAATCTTAGTTAGTTGACGTAATTTTTTTCGTAAATCCGTATATTTCGAAAAAAAAAAACGCTCACAATTATTTCAAGGTCCCTATAATCTGGAGTGTCAAGTACATCAATATACTTATAGAGTAAAAGGGATATAACAGCCAGATGGTGGGGGCTGTACTTGATCATCATCAAAATTATAGTCGATATCGACATGTCCATATGTCTGTCCGTCTGTCCGACTATATGAAAGGTAAAATCTCGGACTATATCAAAGAGAGCTTTAGATATGTACTGTATAAATGAACGTGCAAAATTCATTATAAAAGCATCACCAAAAAAGAAAGAACTCTACAGTCGAGTATACGTGACTTTAAGATACCCTGTGCTCCCATTGAACCTTAAATTTATATCGCGTATATATTCCTATCTGGCTACGGCTGGAACATTTTATTGGGATTAGTGTAAGATATTAAAATGTTAGGGTTAGATTTATATGATGGATATATTATCCTCTTATTGGTCCGATATAGACATACATATATGATATATTTTATTATTATACAAATGAAATAAAAAGCACCAAATTGTGTGTTTTTAGCTAAAATAACAAGGAAAACCCAAATCTTTTAATACAAAAGCTCCTTTTTCTGTGATGCTTATGGATAATACCCCTTATTGAGGGGTTAATTCCTTCATTTAATACAATTTTGAAGGAAAAATATGTGAGACTAAATATTAAATCGTGATTGCAATATATTTTGTAATCTCCAAGTTCTCGATGTTCATACAGATAGACAGACAGACGGACATATCTATATCAACTCGACTTATGGTGGAATGTCCACCCCGTTAAGAAGTCCGATTTGCATTTTTATGGAATATTTTATTGGGATTGATGAAATTACACCCAATTTGGCGTTTCTAGAGGATTAACAACAACAAAAAATAATTTTCATACAAAAACACAAAAAGGTGGGCAGATTTGTATGGGAGCTACCTTTTCTAGTGGACCGAGGTGATCCTATATGAAATATTTTCAAATAATTAACGTAAGATTAACCGAATTCGGCATTTTTAGCTTAATTAACAACAACAATACACATGTTTTTCATACAAAAAGTAAGAAGGAGAAAGGGTTGGTTTGTTTGGTTAACGTCATTTCGTAGTTATGGAGTAGGGTTGCCACATACATTGTATACAAGTTATGTAAAGAAGGAAAAGACGAGTCTAAATAACTAAATTGGAAGGCTCTATTTTTTATAGTCTTCAAGTTCTAGTTATTCATACAGCAGACAGATAGACGGCCATTTCTATACCATCTCAACTTTTGCTACTGAACAAGAAGCAAATAAAACTTCTTTTATGCTATGGGTACAGGGTATAAAAACTTCTGGTATTACACCTTTAATATGCGCATATTTAAAGTTATTACTAACCTCAAAACTTGTGCCAAATCTTAAACAAAAACCAGTTTAATAATTTTTAACTTTTCAACCTTTTACTCATTTTTTTATGCTAATTAAATTTCTTATTTCAACGCCAGACATTTTGGCAGCTTTTATATTATATTTCACAGCACATGGCTTAAACCTTATCAATATTCAAGTTAAACTCGTACCAGTCACAAACAATAAGCTTTCAAGATTTATTATTATTTATAAAACAGCAAAACAAACTAAAGTCGACTACTATTTCTGGTTTAAGCGCTAAAAATCAAACAGAAATCGATTAGAAGAAAAAAAAAACACCTTCTAAAAGCATTTGATATTCTTTATTTATCGCTCGTATATATTTATTGTTCATATAGGTTGTGACAAAATTTTAGAAAGGAAATAGACTTGTTTCTAGACGCTGCTCACTCTCTTAATATTTTGCATATATTATTAACAACTTATAATTAATATTTATTGTGGAATTAAAAAAAAAAAAAAATAATAAAAGATATTAGTAACAGATACAGAAGTGAATGTAAAATAAAATGTGAATGGAAAGATTGTTTCGCTGCTATATATGTGCATATATAATTTGTGTAGAAAAGTGACTAATGCATGACTAGCAAAAAATATATCCTTTAATGTTGTTTTAAGTAGCTCGCAAAACAAAACAATTTAAAATAACAAATTGCATAAAAATGTCAAAGTAAAAATCTAAAAAAAAAGGAAGCAAATCCCTAACAAGCGCTACACTTCCTTCCTGTTACGTTAATTACAAACAGGAAATTACAAAATTTCCATGTATGCCACATAAAATGCAATTGTATCTGAGGCTGACTTGACTTCGAGTTCGAGTTCGAGTTTAAGTGCGTACCTGACAATCTACAATATTGAGTTACGCACAAGCATTTATCTAACTGGTTGGTTCGTTTGTTTGCTTTTGCCTACATTCAACGAGCAGATTGGCATCACAACGCAGCAATTAATTCATTGTCAATGACTTAACCTTACAACGTGAAATGACAGTCGTCGTGCACTGCCAGTTACTCAATTTCGAACTGAGACACTTCAGATTGCAATTATAAAGTCTAAATGCAACAATTCAAAATAAAACATTTTGTATCCGAAACAAATTGCCAACAAATGCATTACGCGCTCACTCAGCTCAAACACATGGCGCGCCATGCATAATTTTTACATATTTTTCCGGTTTATTAGCGTAGTGTATGCATAACTACAAGAGATAGCAGTAGAAAAAAAAATAACATAAATAAAATTGCATGACTTGAAAAAATATTTGAAGTATTTATAATAGATACATGTAACGGACTTGGCAGCTTAAGATACAGACAGACAGACGGACGGACGGACAGAAAGGCGGATTTACCAGACACATAAAATGCTTGAAAAGTCGTACTGCATTTTAGGCTGGATTGATAATTTAATTACATGGAAGTAACCCATATTTCATGAAAAAAAAAAAAGTTCCAGAACTATTAATTTTTATTTAAGACTAACAGAACCCAACACTTCATTATGTAACCCATGTTTCCATGCGGAATCCAAATCCTTTTTCTAAACTTTAACTAGTCTAATTTACTACTTATAGCATCAGCTAGCAGGCAATGAAAATCCCGTCAAAATCGGTTCAGTAGTTTCGGAGTTAAGCCGGAACAAACAGACAGATTAAAAAAAAAAATACCTTAGACAACTTCATATACTCCAATATTATTTATATGTACAGATCTGACAAAATTTTGTGTGTTTCAATGAGTGACAACATTGGAAACAATACTTCAGCGTTCAAATTGCTAAAAAAAAATTTAATAGTGAAGTGTATATCGTATATGAACGAACTCACACATCAGCACATTTGTTATTCAGCACAGATTTTGAATATATTAACGACAGACAATATCTGAAAGAACTCTTCAACGAATAAATGGCTAAGAAGGCGAAGAAAATTTAATGCTCAAGCGTAAATTGCATATGTAGATACTCACACATCAGCATACATAAAATTCAGAAAATCCAGAGACAATATCTGTAGAGCTCAGCAGCGATGAAATGCATAAGAAATTGGAAAAGTTTCATGATTGCTAACCTTTATATTATATATACTTCATCAAAACAGCAAAATCACACATCAGCACACATAAATGTTAAAAAAGGTTTTTCTGTTCCATAAATGAGAGAAGCGAACAGCAGTATGAAATTTCTAAGAAAGTGGAAAAAGTTCAAAACTTAAGCGTACAACGCACATCAATACACTCACACATCAGCATACTTATATTTAGCAAATAGTTTTAGTAATTAGAAGAAAACATATAGCAAAATGCTTGAAATCCGAAAGATAGTATTAAAAGGTGTCTACTTAAAGGGACCATTAGAGGTTAACAAATCAGCAAACTCATACATCAGTAGATAAAAATTTCTGTGTGGAACTAGCAAAAGACAATTTCTTAAAGCGAACATCACAACTAAATTGCTACTGAAGGTGGCAAAAGTTAAAAAGTGGAGCATACATCGTATATCAATACACGCACACATCAGCATACTAAACTTAACAAATATTTTGAGTAATTAAAAGAAAATCAACGGAAAGATAGATTTAGCGATGAACTGCGTAAGATAGTAGAAAAAGCGTATGCTGGAAGGGACCTATATACTTTAGCAAATCATTCGCACATCAGCAGACCTATACTTCTACTCCGACTTTGTATGTATTATAAAATGCGAGTCAACACTTAAGCGATCTTGTGGCTAAGAAACTGAAAAAAATTTTAATACTTAGTCTGTATTCTAGATCAATACACTCACACATCAGCATGCTTTTAATGCAGCAAACATTTTTTGTAATTAAAAAAGGAAGAAGATCTGAAATTGAATCATTAAATGGTCAAATAGAATAAGTTTAATATTGAAGTATATATTGCAAAAAAACGTACTCACACATCAGCAGACTTTTACTTTAGCAATCATTTTGTGTCATTAGAAGAGACAACATTTGTCATTCAACACTTCAACCTGGCCATATAAAAGCATAATTTGTACAGCACCACACTCACACATCAGCACAGTGTACATACAAGCATATAAAGAGGTCAACCGGCCCAACAAGTATAACAAATTTAAAGTTCAAATGTATATTCTACAACAAGACATTCACACATCAGCACACTTTTATTGCAGAAACCATTTTGTATGATTAAAAGAGAGACAAGGTGTGTACTTCAACGTTCAAATGTCCAAGAAACAGAAAAATTGTAATACTGAAACATATATTGCACATCAATATACTCACACATCAGCACAGTAAAATATCATAAAAGATTATGTTTGAGTAAAAGCAAATGAAGTGCATAAATGGCTAAGGAAGTGAAAAATTTCATTGTTCGAGCTTATATGCTTATATGCTACATTAACACACTCACACATCAGCAAATTTTTATTTCAGCAACCTATTAGTAAGATTAAAAGAGAAACAATATCTGAACTTTAGTACTTCAACAATTAATTTATTAGTAGACCAATTGGCTAAAAAAGTAGAACAAATTTAATGTTCAACTGTATGTTTCACAACAAAAGACTCACACATCAGCATACTTTCATTGCAGCAAGCATTCTGTATGATAAGAAGAGAAACAACATATGGACTCTAGGACTTCAACGTTCAAATGGCCAAGTTAGTAAAAAAAATATTAATTCTGAAGCATATTTTGCACACACTCACACATCAGCACACACAAATTTCAGCAAATAATATGTGTGATTAAGCAAGAGCCAACAACTGGAAGAGCACAACAAGCGTCTAAATGGCCAAAAAAGTAAAAAAAAAAAAAGGCTAATGTTCTGATGGTATATCATATACCAGGAAACTCACACATCAGCATAGTTATATGTCAACAAAAGTTATGTAAATAAACGAAAAAAAAAACATACAGAATAGCATAATAATCAAATCAAATAATGAACACTCAAAGTGTTTCTTTTGATCAAATATACTCACACATCAGCACACTCACGAGCGATTTTAAGCGTATCGCTTACTTAATAGTCATGGGACATAATAACTGATATGAATGATATTTATTTGCCATCAGAAGTCACATTAATTAAATTGAAATGAAATTTATACGCAAATGCACTCACACATCAGCATATGAAATGATAATGCAAGGAAAACAGAATAATAAACATTAAAATAATAAAAATAATGACGGAAATTAAAACAATCAAAACTTAATACTCCA
This sequence comes from Leucophenga maculata, assembly GCA_035044805.1. Classification (NCBI taxonomy): domain Eukaryota; kingdom Metazoa; phylum Arthropoda; class Insecta; order Diptera; family Drosophilidae; genus Leucophenga; species Leucophenga maculata. The sequence goes on along the minus strand of JAWNNP010002837.1, from coordinate 422,516 downwards.
AATTTGTATATGTTGGCACATAAGCTCACACATCAGCACACTCACATATTACAAACATTTTGTTTGAGTCAATTAGCTAAAGTCAAAATAGTCACATGAGTCAAGACAGCATCAAAAAAGTTCTAAAATGTTTAGCTATAGGTAAATACACTCACACATCAGCACACTCACAAACGTTTTTTGATTGTATTGGCTAGCAAAATAGCCATGAGATATAACAATTGCTCGTTTATTTATTGTCACTATTTACACATATTTCATTTAAGAAAAAGTGAGTGAAAAGTATGTACGTAAATGTACTCACACATCAGTATATCAAATGATAAGAAAATGATTATATATGAAAAATCCAACAAATGGAGAGTAAAAACCATGGCAATGATGAATAATATAACTAGATTGAAAACAAGCTCAACTGAATATTATGTTGGAGATGTAGACAAATAGCCTCACACATCAGCACACGCAGACATTGAAAACAGTTTGTCTCAATAAATAAATGGAAGACAATTTGTGTAATAAATTAGTAGACACAATAGTAAAGACAATAAGAAATATTGTCTGATATTTTTTAGGATGTAGGCAAATTCACTCACACATCAGCATACTCACAAACGATTTTAAGTGTATCGAATAGCGAATAACCAAAATTCTCATTTCAATTTACTCAAACTTAAAAAAAAAAAAATTTTAGAAAAATATACTCACACATCAGTACATCCATCAAATGATAACGAAATGATTTTATATGAATAAAATAAGAAATGGATATTGAAACCCAAGGCGATAAGAAAAATAATGATAAGCATGAAGAACATTTTAATATAGTACATTTTTTTAAATGCTGGCTTATGCACTCACACATCAGTACACTTACGTAATGAAATTGATTTGTGAGAATCTATTAGCAATAACGAAAATAATGACCACAAGAAAATCAAGACGAGAACCAATGACAGCAGCAAAATCCGATTTTGTGTAGACAGCATTTGGAAACTCACACATCAGCATCAGCACACACCATGTCTTACGCTTACACATTGAAAACGATTCGCGTTAGTCAATTAAAAATATCGAAAGTAAAGACAAGAAGGAATTCAATGACAATCAAAATTTACAATTTTGTGTATGCTTGCAAATGCACTCACACATCAGACGAATTTTTAAAACAATTAACTAAAAACCACGAAAAGTAATAATTAGTCATCATCTTTCGCTTAATCTATGATCTAAATTGAATACAATTTAGTAATCCAGAAAAACAATTTAACTGATTGGCACTCACACATCAGCATAATTATACATTAAAAACAAGCGAGAATTAAAGCAACCACGATGGTCAAAATAATCCCAACTACATACTGGAATTTTATTTAAGCGTATGCGTGCATTTGCATACTCATACATCAGCAGACTCATATATTGGATACCTTAGAGAACAATGAAAATCTTTTATACGATGAGACACTTATTCATTATATTTTCGATGGCATTTCTTGAGCATACACGCACTTGATATATTATCGGTTTTGGATTATGCATTGACTTGCTCGATGACATGTCATTGAACACGTCGAGCAGCATAAAAGAATTTAATGCTATAAAAAGATTTAAATTTAAAAATATTCATCAATATACCACAACCCTAGTAGGTATTATCGAGGAAATGCTTAAGTCCACAACGCAATACTAAAATTGGCATATAGAACGCTCGAAGACAACACTGTTGACATGTCATGTAGGTGCTTATATGCGCTTTCAAGACTGCGTATATAAGCACCTACATGATGCTTATATGCGCTTTCAAGACTGCGTATATAAGCACCTACATGACATCTGTACACAAAAAGTCATAAAACAAATATCATTGAAAAAATTTAATCCATCAAGTAAACTACACATGTCTTGCACCATTTCTGTAAGACCTCTTCAACAACTTTCCAATTCAGTAACAATGAAGCTCCGAAATTCAATGACTACAAAACCTATCCATTATTTTTTTAATCTAAAGACTACAAATATTATAATCTTGTGATTCACCAAAGACAGATTTTTTTTCAACATCTCAATTCACCCTAAACATATACAAAATTTTTCGTTGTAGGCGAACGCATTTGTGCGCAGGCGCACTTTTCACGCGCAACGTGTTCAAACGAGTCGCGTCGTCGTCTAATCATTCGCCACCAATCAACAAGTGGCAACAGCTGGCAACAGGCGCATTGTCGGCGTCGGTGTGATTTGGTTGCAATTGCCTACTTTACGTATATATTTCTATCCAAAAAACCAAAAACCAAAAAAAAAAAAATAATAAAAGAAAAAAAATACCAGTTTCAGTTGCGACGAGTACGTGTTGCATTTGATGGCGTTTGGTTATGTAAACATTCGAGTACAAACAAGTGTCGACCTCTACGATGACGCCATGCCACACCACAACACACCACACCAACTCATATCACGCTGTGCCACTGCCTGCCTACCTTCCTTACTTCAATGTGTGTGCAAATGCAACAGAAACGCACTTCAAACGCACACTTCAAGTCGAAAAATAATGGAAAAAATATAAATTTTATCGATGACGTTGACGACGAAGTAAATTTTTATTGCCAACAAACTCACTGACAAGTTCATATAATTTGCATAAGCAGGCGATAAATAATTCCGCATTTGGTTTGAGAATTTTAGTTTTTTTTTCAAAATTTTTATTCAGGGCGTTTGAATATGTTTTGAAATGAAGAAGGCGTCTGTTTTTCTGTTTGCATTAGTCATGCGCGCGTGTTCTGCATAATTTGAATGTGTGTCTTGGAATTTTTGTGACTTGTATAATGTTGAAGAGCAAATGTTTAACTTAATTTGGTGATTTGTTGAAGAACTAATAACAGCATTAAAACAGTAGAAAATGGTAGCCGATTTTTGTAGAGTTTTAACATAAATGAGCTGTTTTTAATTTAATTTGTTGTTTGGCCTTTTAAAAATTCGAGCCAAACTGCTGGATTGATAAGATTTCTTCTAGATCCACACGCCTGGCAAGTCGTAATACAATAAGCCTCACAAGCACTTTGGAGAGTGATTGGAGAAGCCTGATTGTTCGGTACGACTCAGTTTCGTCTTCCAACTTAACAGGTTCATGGATCATTGGCACTCTTGTCAGCCTCCAACAGAGCGGGTAGTATTGCATGCTAAGTATTGGTTTGAAAGAACCTTCCACAATGAGTATCCAGAGTCTATTGTATAATCTAGTGCCTCGAAGTTTTCTTTCTAAATACTCTTCTCTCTGGATCTTAAGCGTCTTTTTTAGCAACCGACTAGTGCTTTGCCACAAAGCATTATCCTCTGGTAGGTAGATGCGAAAAAATATTCGTCGCTGCTGGCTCTCGAGCCGTATCAAGTCCCTCGTCTCTCTATCTAAGAGTTCAAGGACTTAAAAAGGACTGACAGGCAGACTTATAGCAATGTAAGCATTGCGTGATGTATCTGTGTGTGTAGTCTTTTCATACTTTTTGTTGTCATTTTACTGCTTTTCAGTTTTTGACTTTGGAATGCAGGTGCTATATATGTGCCGGCAGATTGCAGTTCTTATGAACTGTTTCAAAACCCTCAAAAAGTTCTATAGTGTATCTAGTATCTAGTATAATGTCCTTTAAATTAATTCATGCCAAAATTATTTCCAACAGATATTTTATGTATTACTTTTACATAGCACCAACTCGCATGGTGGTCCCAAATATTTTTTCTAGCTTATACAAAAAACCTCTTCATTTATCATAAATAGCAACTCCATAATTAATGTTTAATCAACAAGTACTTAAATTTAAAAACAAGCACAACTGCATCGAATCAAAATAAGCTTGACCTTAACTAACCTTAAACGTTCGAAACTAATTCATAATCAAATGGCATGCAAAGTATCTGCAAAAGCCAAACTTCCATTAAATCGCATACAACTATTTGATTTTTTTTATTTTTATTTTGAAGTGCGAACGTGCGATACATAATTATCAAATATGATTTCCATAAAATAAAACCGACAAAAAAAAAAAAAAAAAATACCGGTTCAACAAGAGCAAGTCCAAGCCAGAGCTAATTGACTACAAGCCCCATAAAATGAAAAACAAAAAAATTAAGGCGTTCAAGTTAAAACAAAAAAAAAATGCGTTTCAATCAATTCGCGCACAGTTTTCATGGAGGCAGTCAGACGCCTGTCTACGAGTAACTCATGCAGTTTAATGACTTTTGATCGTGCGTATTTTATTTCCATTTGGCTCGACTAGATACTTCAATGCGATATCAGAAATATTTCATACGCATGCGCGCGCGTTTCGCTTCAGTTTTAGATTTAGTTTTGCCGGTTGACCGGTTAGGTTTTCATGTCATATTTGGTGCATTGAATTTTTTTTATACAATATATTTGCCCCTACTTCTTCTGGTGTTTTTGTTGTTGTTGTAGGCATCGTAATAGATTATATTTGGCTTTTTGCTGTTGATAGTAACCTTGCCTTTCGGCGAAGGCCAATGGCCAACACCTTTGGAATTTATTAGTTTCGTGTTTTGTAGTTTAAGCTTGTGCATTATTTTGCACATAAGAAAAACTGTTGACAGCCTGATTACTATGAGATTGTATTTTGCTTTTATTTATTTTTTTTTTTGTTTAGTAGATATTTAGTGAGTTGATTTTTAATGTAGCACACAGTGCGTATGAGTAATGCGGAAGGTATTTGCATTGCTCATACGCTGCATTGGCGTGAAAAGTGTAGACTAGCAAAAATTTGTGCAAATGTACGCAATATGCAGAAGTAGGCGTGGCTAACAGCATAAGCTTTATGTATATTTTTGATAAAAATTAAGTTGGTACTGTTATATCCATCCTTAATATTTATAAAACAAAAAAAATTCTGAAAAATATTATTAAATGTTTAAAATTTATAAAAATCTAATTTGGAAGGGTCTGATAGCTACTATTTCTATAAAGAGGCGTTCAAGTATTACGTAGCGCAATTTTTAGGGATTTTTTAACCTCTCTCTCTCCTCGAAGTCACGCCTCGTAACGTTTGTCTGTACAATTGGCAAAGCAATTAGAAACGGAAACCTAACTGAAATAATAAATTTAAGTCAAAATAAAATCATATTCTTTACAATTTCTCTCTCTTTACAATTTCCAGCCACTCAGACTATTTCATTACTGGCATTCAGAGAACAGTTGAAGAGGGTTCTGGATTTGTTAAACCACTTGCACCAACTTCGTCTTCGTCGAGGCAATAGACATCCTTAGGCGATCTTTTACAGCGGCGTACATTGCAGAGAAGTTCATTAGGCTTTCTGGCAGCAACTAGATGTGGCTAGACTCTACTTTCACGACGATCTTTTGCAGTTTTGCCATGCACATAAAGACTGAACATTTTCAATCTATTGTGGGATGTAAAATAGATCCCACAGGTTTGCACATATTCATTCTGTTCTTGCCGTCGGATTGTAATGATGGAATAAAGAAATCGTAAAGCATCTGGTTAAACCATTTAGAGGAGTCAAAAGATCAACGGACAACCTCACCAGTAGTGGTGAAAACTGTCATAATCCTTTGTCTAGCTGACTGGGTACCACGAGCTTGCTTAGCAAGTGTCTTCCCAGCGTGCTGAAAATAGGATTTTTCTATATCATCATTAATCAGAGGGCTCAACTCAGTTGTATGTGCTGCCAGGAGCTTTAGACGCTATGAACCGAGCATCCAAGTTGTATTTTTGAAAGTGTTGAAAAGCAAAGTTTTTGATATTCCGAGAACGCGGAATTTTGTCCGGCCAACCATCTACAAAAATAGTGATCACTGGATTCCCGTTGTTCGACACTGATAAAAATTATTCGAAATCTTAAGCATGCGTGTTTGCTGTAGAAGATGCGTGTCCTACTCTTTGGTAATACCGAAACCGTCAGGAATTAGGTTTAAGTTTGTACCGCTCTGGCACGACCCAGTCATTGTCAGCTAAGAGTACTGTGTATTCCAAATGCATTGAGAGAGGGCTCTGAATTTTCACTGCCGGTAAACCTACAAGTACATGGGCCTTATCGTCTTGAGAGATTACAAATACTTGCTGCAATTCCAGAAGCGACATAAGAGATTTCAAGGACCTGATTGTAGCAGTACAGAGTTTTCCGTCCTGTGTGCATCTAAGTCTTCTAACTTTACGGGTACGGTAGTAAATGAAGATCTTTGCCGTTTCAAGAAATTTGGAATCCCATCAACAACAACTTCCCATGCAGTTCGGAAAGAGTGAGGCAACTCCTAATCATCACTGTTAGGCGGCGTACAGCAGCAGTGCTGTAATAAATGACAATGTTAATAATGCTCTCCAGAAGAGCAGATTGCGACTTAGTGTTGCGCTGTCAAGTCAGCATGTGAGCCTTTATAGGCCAAGAATAGTTGATGATGCAAATCTACTACAATGTGCTTCTGCACTAACGAATATTGGCAGCGAAATCTAAATAAATATGACACTGCCTAGCCGAAGTATAAGTTTCAATAAAGGAAAACTTGAAATTAAACAGCTTAGCAGTCAAAAGCCTACAGGGTATGACTGTATCTAAAACAGTAAATTCGCACAGAAAAAGAAACCCACGGCATTACTGTAAGACTTCCAATAGATCCCTGCTCTGGCGCCAATATAATGTGTGAGTGGTGGCTAACTTAGAAATAAAACTCATATATTTTTATGTGTCTTTGCAGGTCTCGCAAAGAGAAGACCGTAAACAGCAACACGTCACGCAAGAAGCCCGTAAACTTACTATTCGTTAACAACCAGATCCCTGCTCGGGTGCCAATATATTGAATATTATTGAATGAGTTGCAACAAACTTAGAAATCAAACTCATATATTTTACTGGTCTTAAACAGCAGTTACTCACAGTAAAATATTTTGCAGCCTAACTGTGGGACAAGCAACAAATCCCTGCTCGTGCGCCAAAGTTAAACTGAGCTGCAGGTTGTATTAATTTCACATATACCTATTTATTCTTAAAAAAAAATTATGAATTGTTATTAAAAGCAAAACTCCTAATTTTTTAACAGTGTATTCAACTTGTATAGCAACTAAACTTCAATCACAACCGACATACATACACATATAAATGTCAATTGTATCTCATGCAAACTACACATATTATATACAAATATATACAAAAACAACAATTGCTACATTTTCAACTTAGATACAACTTAATTGCGCTGCTCAAGTTTAGCTTTTTTCAGATCAGCAGCAACAACAACAAGAAAGCCAAAGAGCAGCAGTTGCCAAGTGTAGGTGCACAAAGTACCGCCTAGTGTAAAAATTGGGCTGGGGTTTTCAAGCGAAGTTTATGCGTTTCGTGCAAAATGTATATCTCTACAAAATATTAAACATTATTCTTTTTTTTTTTTTTTTTGTATTTTTACGTTTAATTTGATTTTTCTATTATTTTGTGCCAGAAAAATGTCTGCCACTTAGTTTTGTGTGGTTTTTCGAATTGTTACAGTTCGTTGAAGCGCAGAAAATGTTTTGGTTTTGATTTTGATGATTCACTATTATTTTACTTTAATTTAATTCAGTTTTTTTTTTCTTATAAAGTGCAATAATGACTTTATTATAGCTTAGTGGAAATTAGCGCATTATAAAGTTTAATTATAAGCTGTTGATTATGCACGTTCATAAAATTTTAATCAAATCGATACAAATTTTTTGTAAATACTTTCTTAATTCAAAATTTAATTGTCGACGCCCACTGTTTGTAATTTCGCTTCGAAGTGATGTCAGCTTTCGACTATATTTAAACGAAGACTTTTTACGGCACGGCTAACACTTCAAAATTGGCAAGAAATTTATCAACGAGGCAAGTACTTTATCTCATTAAAAATAATAATTTGTTTTTTTTTTTAATAAAATTATATTTTTAAACTTGTTTGTTAGCTTATAAATGGCTCAACAGTCTATTTAATTCATTTGAAATGTCATCACTTCAACACATCATCATCTGATGATGATGATGATGATGATGATGCTGTCGAGCCTCTTTACCGGACTTCGTTTGCTATTGTACGGTTGATGTGTGTCGTGTGCCTTTTTCTTATTGTCTCTTGCCCTATTGTTAAATAATGTAGTAGTCGAGTGGAAAAAAAATTAAATAAAAGACCAAAGACAGCCTGCCATGTGTTATTTTTAATGACTTGTGGTGCTAGAAAATCAGCATAATCATCACTTAAAATTATGAAAAGGCATAAAATTTAATTCCCGCAAAAAATAATACTTTTTTTTTATTTTCGACTCACTGCCGGCTTTTTTTTTTAGCAATATAAAAAATCATTAATTTTAGTTGAAGTATCTTGTTTAATGCTGATTGTTTTTTGCTTCATTTTGCAAGTGCCTTTTGTCTGAAGAGTGGCAGATAAATTATATTATTTGTCTATGACATGCGGAAGTTTTTATTGCAAGCAAAAAAAAATTATACTATAAACGCAATCAACTTCTAGAGTAATAAATGTTCTGGCACTTTTTCGTGTATTAATTTGTTTTACTCTTAATTTAATCTCGGAAATGTTTCAATTAATTAAAAGGAAATGTTTTCAAAAAGAACTGCAAAATATACAAAAATTTTTAATTTAGCTGCTGCTTATTTGAAAGCATTTTAAAATTGGCAAAACTTTGAGGAACATATCACAGGTACTCACTCAATTGATTTTCTGAGAATTTCGTTTCAAAATTGAAGTTCAAATACATATTCTTCGTTCAAAAAAAAAAACTATATTTATTTTATTTTAATAAATTAAAAAACAAAAACTGGTTCTCCATTTTAGCTACGCCATTAAATTCAAAAATATGACAATCGACTCTTTAAAACTTTGTGAGTCCATCATGTAAAGTGGGCAAACATCTTTTGGCTAAACTTCGAACTGAATCGTACAAATGGCAAACGGAGCAGGCAACTAAATGGCACCATTCAATGAAAAATTCGATGAAAATTTAGGCGTTTGAAAAATCAGATAGAATGAAAGGCAAGTTCCTTCGCTGATGTGCTATAAGACCACACGATCATCGTCTTAATCGATCTTCATAACAAAGATAAACATATACCCAGGTGCAAGTAGAAATGAATTGATGTTGTAATTACGGTATGACTTGGAAGTAGTGATGATACCAGACTATGATTATGCTTCAAGCTTATTACCTTCGAGTATGAAAGTTTGACCCAGTCTGTACAAGACGGCTTTTCAAAAATTTATAAAACTTACCCCGAAGTATGTTTTTTGGTAGTTTAAACAAAGGAAAATCTATCTAGAAACCGTGATATTGTTTAGTTACAAACATTTGGTAAAAAACATGAAAAAACATGGCACACCTATGCACTCCAAGTCGTATAACTCTTAATTGGAATACAGTCAAATGTAGGAGACGGTTAAGGTTACCAAATACATGAATCAACTACTAAATGAGTGGTCCCTAGAACAATATTCGAAATCAGATAATAAAATTACAAACAGATTGTCAGTTCTATGCTTAAAAGACGCCGAACAGTGGTTTGACTACCACAAAAAACATTGAACTCAATTTTTTTTTTAAGCACAGAATGTTATAGCTTGGCCATAGTTTGCACTTAGCACAATTGAAAATCTAAATTTAAGACAAGTTTAATTGAAAATAGCAGCGAGTGCGCTTCAAATGTCTTTTCAAAACAATTCGTTATAGAAATACAAACAAAACTGATTGACACAAACCATTATCATATGCCACTTGATTACTTTGAATATCAACTATCACGAAATAATGTAGACACTGCGCCCACAACCGACTGCTATCTGGCCCTGCAAAGTACCAACTTCGAAACCGTCAAATCAAAGTGCTACCACGCGTTCAAGATAAATAATGAAAAAAAAAAAAATAATAATAAATAAATCTGATGAGTAGCACATACCACATTGATGAAGTATGTCTTAGCTGCAGTGGCAACTGTTTCGACTACTTTATAGGGCACGCTTTCAAAAAAAAACCAACACACACATGAGTACTTCACATCACTACACTCCAGTACACTTAATTCGAAAAGCCCGCCAAGAAAATCATACAAACTGACAGCTGTACTCATGAGTTGCACTCAGATAAACATTTGAGTATTACTTGGCATTTCAATTGCTATTTTGCTGCTGATATTTATTTTATTTCCATTTTTTCCACCCATTTGGCTAAATATTTCACCTTTGCACTGTGCTGTACAGCTGCCTCTCTGTCTGTCTGTCTGTCTGTCTGTCTGTTCGTACGTCTGTCTGTCTGAATAGCTAAGAATTGGCATGAATGAACGACCAGGTGAGTGAATAATGCAATACTGACTACAATAAAATATCCGCAGGTGGATTATACTAAGAGTAAACAAGTGGCATTTCATTTTACTCATTGCTGCTGTCGTTTTTCATTTTTCTTTTTTTTTTTGTTCTGCTGCTGCCGCTTGGCATCATAATTGTTGAGCATGCAAAATCGTGACGTGATAGCTTCGTCTTCGCCTTCATCGTCGTCATTTTACCGCACAGCTGAGGGGGAGTTTACTTTAAACGTGGCAAGCAAGCTTGACTTGCCCCAAGTTTGGCATTAGCTGATGTCATTCACAATAAGCGTAAATCAGTTTTCTTCAAGCGCAAATTATGAACTTTTTTTATACAATTTTCGCAACGCCTCACTACTCTGGATTTGGCACGCGTAAGTCCCAAACAAAAAAGAAGATACAAATTTTGAATAGTCATGCGAAAGAGTAGGCGTCATACAGTGACATTATAAGTTGTAGGGAAGCAGTGGAACAGTCATATGAAAAGCTTTTGTATTGTTGAGTAACCGCACTGACAGACACTAACTGACTATGTTACGGATGCTGTTGAGTAACATCGAAATAAAAATTATGGTTTATGTGATAATATTTGATAAAATGTAACTAAATGTAACTGACAAGTAAAACGAAACAATGAGAAAAAGTAAACCAGCGAGTAAGATGAAACTACAAGTGAAATAAAATGAACGAGTGAGACAAAACTATAGGAAAAAGTAGTTAACCAACGCTTAAAACGAAACCAACTAGTAAAACAAAACTAACGAGTCAAATTAAATAAGCTAGTGATATTAAACGTCTAAGACGAAACTATAAGAAAATGCATACCAGCGAGTAAGAAACAAAAGACAAAACTATAAAAAAAAAGTAATCCAGCGAATAGTATGAAAGCAACGTATAAAACCAAACCAACTAATGAAATGAAACTAACGAGTAAGTCGAATTAATAACGAAAGAGTGAGACCAATCCATAGGAAAAAGTAAATCAGCGAGTAAGAAGAAGCCAATGCGTAAAACGAAATTAACTGCAATAATAAAATGAAACGAACGAGTGAGACAAACCTGTAGGAAAAAGTAAACCAACGAGTAAAATTAAACCAAATCGTAACTAGTACTAATAAGACGAAAGTATAAGAAAAATAAACCAGCGAGTAAGACGAAACCAACTAATATAACGAAACTAAACTAACTTATAAATCGAAATGTGTAAGATAAAATTGTAGGAAAAAGTAAACCAGCGAGTAAAACGAAATGAAAGCGTAAAACGAAAATAATTAGTAAAATGAAACGAAAGAGTAAGACGAAACAATAACAAAAATTTAACCAGCGAGTATGATAAAACCAAAGCGTAAAACGAAATCAACAAGTGAAACTATAGAAAAAATTATACCAGCGAGTAATATAAAACTAAAGCCTAAAGTGAAAATAACTAGTAAAATTAAACGAACGAGTAAGAAGAAGCCACAAGAAATTTACAAGAATAACTAAACCAGCGAGTAAAATGAATCAAAAGCATAGAACTAACCCAATTAATAAATCGGAAGGAACAACAAACTATAAGAAAATGTAGAGTAGCGAAAAAAAAAAAACAAAAGCAACTAGTACAACCTAAGCCTACAACCTACAAACTAAGGCGTAAAAAGTAATCCAACGAGTAAATAAAAAACAAGTAAGGAAATTTGAGTCGGTCGTAACCGACTGTAAGAGGCCCTGTACCAGTTCAGTTCGCCTAACTAACACATTAAATGTTTCCCGAGCTTATGACCAAACACATGACCACTTCTCACTGCGCGAATATGAATGAAAAGAAAAGGGGGGTCGTTCAAATTCAATTGCTTATAAAATCGTCATTTATTATCCGATTCTGATGAACTTTTCGGATTTTGGCTTAGAAGGACGATATCTCTATACTTTTTTGTGCCGAAGAAATTTTTACCCTTGGGGGTGATTTTATGGGGAAGGGGGGGGAGGGGCAAGTTTTTAAAATAAACTTGTAAAATTCCGGAGCAGTCCTAGTCGAATGCAAAAAACACGAAGTCTCTATCTATTACCGTTTCCGAGATCCTTTCGTTCATACGGACGGACGGACGGACGGACAGACGGACAGACGGACAGACGGACATGTCTATATCGACTCCTCTATAACTCCTGACCATAATGGGAGTAACTTTGGGGGGTCTCCGACCATTATTTCTACCTGTTACATACATTTGCACAAACCCAATAGGCTCTTGTACCTTCGGTACAGGGCCTAAAAACGTACAAGACGAATCAATAAAAAAAAGTAAACCAGCGAATAAGACGAATGCAACTAATCAAATGAAGCCCACGCAAAAAATGAAACCAACGATTATTGCACAAGCAACTAGTAAGACAAAACCAAGACATGGAACGATGGAACGAATACCATATAAATGCGTACAAGTAAAACATAGAAATGTGTCGACTAGAAAAACGAAACCATGAAGTCAACATCTCAAGTTTACACAGACGACCCAAAAAAAAGTAGGATGTCCGATTGACAAGGAAGGGATTTTCGACTAAATTTGAGTCCAATGTAGAGAATTCTGCCATCTGATATGAACGGAGTCTCTACAATTTTGATGAATTTTATACGGAGACTCAATTCTTCAATGAATTCTGTTGGACTGGTCTATCGGAGACTATAATACTTTGACGATTCTTGTGGAATGATCTATAAGAGACTTTAATACTTTGCCGAGTTCTGGTGGACTTGTCTAATACTTTGACAAATTCCGGTGGTCTGTTCTATACGAAGAATATTATACTTTGACATATTCTGCTGGACTATTCTGTACGAAGAATATAATACTTTAACGAACTCTGGAACTGACGAACTACGGAGAATATAATACTTCGATGAACTCTGGCAGAGTGGTCTATACGGAGACTCTTATACTTTGATGAATTCTGTTGGACTGCTTTGTAAGGAGACTCTAATACTTTGACGAATTTTGGTGGACTAGTCCATACGGAAACTCTAATACTTTGACGAATGCTGGTGGATTGCTCTATATGGAGAATATAATACTTTGACTAATTCTGGAGGACTCAATTACTTCTGGTGCACTTTACTTCTTTTCAGAAAAATTATTCTTGTCAAACTTCTTATTCTCGTATTGAACCACTAAATTCCAAACCTCTAAAAAAATATCAGAAAAGCTTTTTAAGGAAGATTCTATTTATTATTATTTTCAATCCAAGTAGTTCAGTCGTCAACTAAAAAAAAGCTTATAAGAAAATTCCATAGATGGTTTCGGTTGCAGCGATATGTACATAATCCGATGTGATTAACGCTTTGATTTTCTGGAGCGGCGAGGTTTTACGTTGTTGTAGTTCACTATCGAAAAGTATAAGATCCAACAGATAGATAAGAGACCACTTCTATGTATTCGAACTATTTTACAATGCCAAAATAAAATAACATATTTTGATTGAAGGATGATGACGGAATTCTATCCACGGGTTCAGATTGACCAACTCAAAATCTTTAGAATGTGACTACACTGATCCATTAAGTACGAAACTGTGAAATAAGGAAATAGAGACTTGTTTGAGGAACAAAATGGTATGAGAAAGTGCATATGGAGTGATCAGACATGTTATAATACAAACAACTCACCATACAATGGTGTTCAATAAAAACTTTTTCAGTTCATTTTGCTTGATTATGGATTTGTTTTATTTAATAAAAAACCCAAAGAGAAATAGAAAGAATTATTTCTTATTCAAAATTTAGTATGAAATTCTTTGCAGAATTTTTCTTTTTCACTTTTCTTTGACTTTAAGAACGCACAATAAGCACATTTAAAGTGAAAAAAAAGTGAAAAGGAAAATGTTGTACAGAAAGCGTATTGCAAGAGTTTGGCAATACTTATCAATTACAGACCTAAATTTCAATCCTGCCAAGTCCAGGCATTTGAATATAATTACAACGAATGTAACGAGTAAAATAAACTTACAATTGGATATTACGGGTAAGAGGAAACTAGGAACAAGTAAGACGAAACAATGATATTGAGTAAAGAACAAAGTGAAATAATTAGAAACTTGAAACTAACGAGTAAAATAAATCTTTTAATAATAGGATAACTTTTTTTAATGAACTGTAAATATTTAATTTATGCATCTAATGTGGAGTAATTTATTTAAGTTAACCTAAGTAAAATGTGTAACAATAAAATACATTGCTGCAATAAAGAATAAATAGCCATCTATAAACTTAATTGCAAACTTGAACGCCATATCAATATTAAAAACCCTTCTGAATACTCAAAAGTACATTAAAAATCACTTAGCAATACGCTGCTCCATGCTACGCTGCAACAAAGTGGGCACACTTTCCAGCAGATATCTTGAGTACTTAATATTGTCGCATAAAAAAGCAACAGCAGCAGCAGCACGTGTGGCATGAATAAGTGTTGCCACCCGCTACACTTCAATTGACTTGACTTGACTTGACTTGACTGACTGACAATGTGCGTGTGTGTTGCGAATGTGTTGCATATTCATTTAAGCAAAGCGAAGTATCGGCATGAGATGACTCTGTCATTTAGACACTCATTCAATCGAAACAACAATAGATCAAGTGAGACTTGACTTTATAACTTCTGCAACTTCTGCCACCACCTTAAACCAACAACAACACATGAGAACTTGACTTGACTTGACAGTGGTGGAGGGGCATGCACAGTGTTGCATTTTATTTGCTTGCTTACTCCAATCGGAACGAGTCTTACGTACATACGTACGTTCCTTGTTGGTTTCAATATTTGATTGTTGTTAAATGTTGATTGTTTTTTATTTTATATACTTTATTTTTTTTGCATGACGCTGTTGCCGCTTGGTTGGTTGGTTGGTTGACTGCTTGACGGCTTGTTTGGTTGATTGCTTGCCTGAATGACTTTAGCTTCGTGTATGCTTCAAGTCAAGTGTTTTCTGTTGGCTCTTATGAAAATTGGTTTTGCTATTTTACGTTTCGATACAAAAATAATGACGACGACGTTGCTGATGTTGATGATGACGATGTCGGCGAAAAGGTTTATTGAATGCTCTTTTTTTTTGTCTTTATTGAAAGAGTTTTTTTTTTTTTTTTTTTAATTTATTAAAACCTTATTCAACACTAACGACAAGACGCCATGCCATGTCAGCGCTACGTTGCACTGCCAACTGATTTTTTTTTTTGGGGTAATTGAATGATTTTTAATATGAGATAAAACCATTCCGCGACATAAAAACGTCTACTATACTTTTTTTTGAATAACAATTGAGCAATTTTTTTCGTTAAAGATTTTTATCAGCCGACGAACGGCTTTAATTTATTATTGCATTTTTTTGTTTTAGTAATTTACGGTAGCCTTATTTTGTGCACCCAAAGTTTAATTAATTTGAAAGCGCCACAATAAACCAAAAAAATGAGTGGGTAGTTTGCTGCAGGTTCTTGTAAATGAATGGCGCTTAATTATGTGTGAATTAATTAGTTATATACTAGAGTCATACGGGTGTTTACTCAAATTAGCTGAGATTTTCAGCGTAGATACTCTAACGCTGGTCATTTGCCAGTTTATAGGCTGCATAATTCAATTACAATTTTAACCTTGTCTTTATTGGTATTCATTGTTTAAAGAAAACCGATAAAATTTTATAATTGCCAACTGTAGATCTTGACATGATTAATTAATTATACGCAAGTGTAATCCGATTTTAATAACCTCTGGTTTAGTTGTATGCTGCACATTGCTACAATGGAAAAGGAACATAGATCCAAGTAGTTTCAAATGATTAAGATGCCTTTAAATCATCAATTCAATCGTTGGAATGAAGTTCCGAAGCATATGCAATGAAACCTAATATATGGTTGATTTTTTTCACATACACTTTGGTATTTTTTAGTGCGAAATAGTGGAATCAAAACTAAAACCACATTCAGTTACTCAAAACTAAAAAAACTTCTACTGACTGCAACAGTAAACTTAAAACCCTTTTTAAAATAATTTAAGTAATGGGAGAAAGAAGTTTTGAAGCGCTAATGCAACTGCATAGTACAGCTTGTTTTCGAAAGTCAAAAAGAATTGTTGCACATTTCTATGACATTGCTCAGAGGTGTTTGGAATCTTCTGTATCTGGATTAGTGATCTGAGATTTTACCAATTATCATCCAAAAGCGGAAAAACTCTGCTCAAATGAGTTTGTTTCAAGTGTTTTAGAGAGGAAATATGCATTTAAACCACACCAAATGGATGGTAATTTAAACGGATGGGATTTGGGTGGACTTTCCTAGTTCCCATATTTCATTATAGGATCTCATATTCCCATATGACTGATCATCACTTGAGAACGGGGCTGGTGATTATTCATAATTGTCAAACCATGGTTTGTACGAAAGAAAATTTTTGTAAAACAGCGTTTGGGACTAAATAGAATAACAATGCTTTGAGGTTTCGCCACGAACCACCAGGATTATGTTGTGCGATCAAAAAGGTCAAATTAATACAATTGATACCACCATCAAAATCACTAGCATCATTGCTTTCTAGCCATGAACCCCGATCAAAGCAATTTTGGCAGCATATACAAAAATAGAATAGTTCCTCCTAAATTACATCATTTGAGGCGATTATTATCAAAGCAAGAAGTTTAAACTCAATTTTTAAAGTAAATTCTTCAATTTTGTAGATTCAAGAACAACTTCTCCATCGTGCAGGATCACTTTTCCAGCTAGTAATTGCTGATCACAAATTTCTTCAGAATCATTTCCTTGAAAATTTCCATCAGTCATGGAGAAATGCGACTGCAACAGCTCTTCCCTGAACATAATCAATTGATCAAAGTTTTCAATTCTAGAAACAATGTCTTGGGATAATTACAAAATAGTTATCATAGCAAAAAAAACAGCAGGTGAACATGAAAGACGCTTCAATGGATGGTGGGTGGAGGGCGTTTGGAGAATGAGGGATGGTTGGAGGATGGATGGATGGAGGATGGATGGAGGATGGATGGAGGATGGATGGAGGATGGATGGAGGATGGATGGAGGATGGATGGAGGATGGATGAAGGATGAATGGAGGATGGATGGATGGAGGATGGATTTAGGATGGATGGAGGATGGATGTAGGATTTATGGAGGATGGATGGAGGATGGATGGAGGATGGATGGAGGATGGATGGAGGATGGATGGAGGATGGATGGAGGATGGATGGAGGATGGATGGAGGATGGATGGAGGATGGATGGAGGATGGATGGAGGATGGATGGAGGATGGATGGAGGATGGATGGAGGATGGATGGAGGATGGATGGAGGATGGATGGAGGATGGATGGAGGATGGATGGAGGATGGATGGAGAATGGATGGATGGATGGAGGATTATTGGAGGATGGATGGAGGATTATTGGAGGATGGATGAAGAATGCATGGACGATGGATGGATGGATTTTCGTTAATACAAATTTTAAACTGGATACAATAATCGAACGTCGACATTAAAATACTTGAGTCTGTTTCGATTTACCAGTTGTACAGTAAAAGTACGAGTAACGTCATAACTTTTTCGAGAAACAAAAATTTTAAAAATTTCTAATTTCCGTCATGAATATTTCGACAACCCAAAAGCTAACAAGTTATTGAGTTGGAATCGATTCAATTCTGTTCTTTAAAGATTTCTACTTTAGCTAGTAAGATTATTTTCTCCCCAAACAGATGTATAATTCCGAAGAGCATACGATTTCTGAATGTATTCATACATCTCCACTACTATACAAAAAAAAAAAGTCGAATATATCAAAATAGATCAGAATTGTCCCAGAGAACGTTCACTTAATTAAAATACATGTTTCAATAAAATATTTATAGTATTAATATTTCTAAATCTTTTAAGTCACGAAAATATGCCATAAATTCTTAAAGAAATTCCACACAATTCTAGCAAACAATTCTACAATTTCGGTATTCAATTGGCATACTTTATAAAACGCGCTATTTATATGGCCAAACCTTAGCTACACCAAACATAAAATTTTTTCTATTTCTGTCACTAACTGTGGCATGTTTTGAATAAACAATTAATAAGCCAAACAAAGTTCTCAAAACCAAAATAGTCTACAACATCAAAACAAACCTTCATGTGGCGAGAATTTTGGACAACACAAAGAAGTTTAGTTACCCTTTTGGCAAATATGCAAATAACAAATTGCATAATTTGGCCTAAACATAAACATATTGATTAGACGTGGAATATTTTCGTAGTTTCTTAGTTTAGTTACTCACCCGTAAGTGTTACATTGACATGCATCAAACCAATATGCGTGCCAATGCGCGCTGGTAATTTCTCACGTGAGAATGCTTTGTATGGCGCTATGATTGTTGCATGTGCCACATGCCATGCCGAACCGAGTCTTGTGACTGTAAATTAAAAAAAAAAATACCGAAAACAAAAAAAAATTAGAAATGCATTGCATTAAAAATTATATTTTTAATAGGCTATGATTACTAATATTGTTGAATGCATGAAACGTGATAGTTTCATGCTATTAAGGTCACGCGTGCTTCATCATAAGGCGTGCATTGTTTGGATTGTGGCATATATATTGTAATACTTACTTAGTATGACTAGACCCACGAATAGACTTAATGTGACGGTCGAGAATGTTGTGAATTTCTGTAATGGTAAGCGAACAGAAAAAAAATTACATTTAGTAAAGTAAAGATAGAAAAATGTGATGAGCATATTTAATATATTCTACGCTTCACTGCAAGCTATAGGTGTAATGACCCAATTAAGACTAATCTGTATATATAAAAATCAATTACAATGCATAAGAGCGCAGGGGAGCTGACTTAAATCGTCGTAGTCAGTCCAAAGCGCTTTGATCTACTTCACGTGCTTACCACACTGATGACCAGCGAGCGACGAATAATGAAAATAATCGAGTTGGCATACCAAATTACATTCGAGTGCAACTGAATAGGAGGAAAATTTTAAATTGTTCTGTCGTTTTTTAGTAGCAAAATACTGAAGAAAATTCCAGTCGATACGACATACGAAATTGCAGGGTATGTATTTTATTCCAAGAACCACCGAGATTGCAAATCCAATGGCAAAACTGCCTACTCATAAGAAATCGCATTAAACACAATTCTCTACAAAATTATATCCAATCCACCTCAACAAACGTTCAATGTTTGGTAATCTCACGCTATATGGTGATTTATTACCTTCCAAAGCTTATGTTATCCGAAAAACAATTTCTGGAATGCTTCAACACTCTAGGTGATCGCTGCATGGGTGCAAATCCCAAAGAAAAGCATCTTTACAAGCAGTTATTAGTAAAGGCCCTGTACCACATTATATGTTTCCCTAGCTTATGACCACGCTTATGACCACTTCTCACCGCACGAATAAGTGCCCTATAAAACATTTTTTTGTGTATGAAAAGAAAATGGAGGACGGAAGTATCATAGGTCTTACCAACTAATTGCTTATAAAATCGTCGTTTATTATACGCTTTTGAAGAACTTGTTGGATTTTGGCTATACTGGCATACGTAATTTTTTTTGTGCCGAAGAAATTTTTAGCCTTGGGAGTGATTTTATGGGGAAGGGGGAAGGGGCAAAATTTCAAAATAAACTTGTAAAATTCCGGAGCAGTCCTAGTCGAATGCAAAAAAATACAAAGTCTCTATATATTACCGTTTCCGAAATCATTTAGTTCATACGGACGGACAGACGGACATGTCTATAACGACTCCTCTATCACTCCTGACCATAATGGGGGTAACTTTGGGGGTTTTCAACCAATATTTCTATCTGTTACATACATTTGGACAAAACCAATAGATTCTTGTACCTTCGGTACAGGGCCTAATAAACATACCAGGAAAAGTATTCCTTTCACAGATAGTGCCTTGATAGTGGGACCTTCCAATTTTAAAGTTTTGATTTACTGTTTAACCTATCCCTTTCCCTTGCGAACCAACATAAAAATTAACGTTTTCCAGTTTGTCAGCGGAAGTTTCTGGTTTCTGCCCAAAAGAACGTTTCCAATTATTATTCTTCATTTGAATAGTTGTGTTAAATCTTCACAAGTTATACCCGTGAGGTTTGTTATATAAGAATTAGAATCTCAGGTGTTAAAAACGTGTAATAATAATAATAAAGAAGAAGAGAGTACGAGAAGCAACAAGGAGAAGAGAATGTTTATGCGCTCGAATGATATTTGACTCGTAAATCTTATTTTACTTTTCTCTACTTTCGACATTTCTATCGATTCGTCTAAATATTGATTACTGATATACACAAACTGCCATTCACGTTTATAATCTACAAATGATAATTTAAATTGTATCTTTTTTTCCTACCACTTTTAAACAAAACCTGGACATTTAATTAAATCACATACTAAACTCCACTCTACTTGTTAGTTACACTTGCATCATTTGTATGACAAATTAAACTTATTACATTTAATTGTCAAAATGATTTCGCATTTAATTAAAAAGATTTTATCTCAACAAAAATGTTTACGAATTCAAACGTCTAAACCGACAGACAGACAGACAGACAGACAGACAAACAGTCTTCAGTTATTTGTGCAAATTTTAATGCGTAAACTTTTTGCAAATTAAAATTAAAATTTTAATAATTACATAATGACAAATGACACTTTTCGCTGTGTATGGCTATAATACACACATTTTTCAAAGAGCAAATGTGTCAACATAAAAGATTAATTTTATTTTAACAACGTGATTGCTTGTTGCCATTCACATACAAACAGTTTGAAATAGTATTAAAAGTTTATCAGAAAGTTTGTAACATTTTAAATGAAGTGTCGTTGACCCTTTAAAGTGTAGGATATATATATACTTGATGAGCACGTCGATATGAATCTAATTAATCATATATGTCTGCTTAACTGTCTGTCTGTCTGTCTGGTAGAACAAAACAGATTATTGATGACAGTTTGCTTCTAGGCCAAACAAACAAAAAAAAGTTGAGTATATCTGTTTAGTTGTCTTAAAATTGTCACGCTTAACATAATTTTATGTCAATACTCTGATTTTTTAGACATACCAATCCCACTTTTTGTGATTGACTCCAAACATAGCCAATAATCAGGCTCGTACAAAACCACCAACAACAACTAAGTTGTTATTTATGTAGTGTATTAAAGCTTCGGCTACACCGTATGATACTTCATTTCTTGTTTTTTTAATTAATTTGATTAAATCAATTACTTTAGACACATAGCCGTACATTCATTTACATTTCACTGTGACTGTCAAAGTTGCATTTTTTAGACAAATATGCATAATGACAAAAAGAATAAATAATATTAGTGAATTTTTCATATTGTAGACAGCAGCTAAATAAAATTATATTTAATTTATTTAAAAAACTGAAAAAAAAAAAAAAAAAAAACGAAATTCAAAAACAATTTGTTTATTTTAAGCATTTTAATTCACAACGGCTGGGCTGGCAAAATTGAATTGAATTGCCAGCAGCTCGCTAAGCCGGGGCTCGTTGACTGCGTGGCATTTGCATTGCAAAATTCTTTGAGAAAAATCAATGATGAGGGATTGTCGAGACAAAAGTGCGGCATATGCAAACGCATAGCGACGACGACTTATTCAATTAAATTGCCATAAGACTTTATAGAAATGTGTTGTGTTGTGTTGTGTGTGCTTGGGCGGCGTGTGAATATGTGCATGTGTTGGTGTGTCGAGTTGAGTCGAGTCTATGACACTTCTGACATGTTTAAACGATTAAGCAACTAGATAAGCTATACATCAATGCAAAATTGTAGTAATTAATAAAATATTCATAGCTTGGAAACAAGCAACTTGAATTGTTTGCTGCAGATTGCTCAATTAATACGGAAATTGTTTTAGTGAAATGACAAACACGTGTGATCGTAAGTATTTATGAAGAGAGACATATCTCTACAAATGATGTTGCTATTTATTGTTGTCGTTTGTACTGTACACGTGTAGTTTTCTGTGTAATAAGTTTTATTTATGACAATTGTTGACGCATATTAATTGTGTTAGGTAACGGTAAAAAGTTTATATGTCGACAATCACTGTGAATAGTTAGGCATTTTATATATTTAATTAAGATCTGTAATACCATTTTTACAAAGTAAGCAATTTAAGTTGATCGTCTACGAAAAATTACATGTTCGTTCCTAAATGCACACTCAACCCCAAAAAAAACATACCTAGTATAGCTAGCACTAATGAACATCCTCAAAATACTCCTACCACTAAGTCTACATCATCAACTCATAGTGCATCTACTTCAAAAACATCTAACCTCACATTTAGAAAAACAGCTCAGCATGTATCAAGATAAACCACGAAATATTTGGACTTAGCTGAAGATAAAGTGAACAAGTTCTGTCATCTCAAATTCTGAAATTAAGAATTTTTACCAAAGAGAAATTAGATGCACTTTTCTCTCAGTATAGGGTTTTACAAAACAATAAATCCACAATAAAAGCACCATATTTTAAATATGCAAACAGATTTCGACTCAGTTTATGTCCAAATCTGTTCCTTTGTAACGAGTACAATAGTCTTAGCTTTCCCATCCTCATTACTGGATTCTTCAATAGTTGTCACTTAACTTGGGTTTTTCCCTCTAACAACAAAAAAGGCAACTCGCTATTTTAGTTTATAAGTCAATCACGCCTTATAGCACTTAACGATACATCATCCACTCATTTAAGTACTCATGGAAGCTTAACATATATCTACCTAACCTTTGTCGCTGCTTCTATAGCAATAAATTCTATTTAGAAAACTAAAACCAACAATGGTATGTATACTCAAAAGTAACCCATTTTAACAACAATAACAATGTTTCCAAACTCAAACAAAAATCATCATTCGTTAACATTATCACAAGACAATGACATACCACAAGGGTGCCCGCTCTCTGTCATACTATTTATAAACGGTTAAAACAAACTAAAAAAATTTAAAACAAAGAAAATCAACCCTAAATACAACATCAAAACCTCCACCATGAATGCAGAAAAAAAATATGAATATTAATCTTCATGACAACACTAAGTCTTCAATTTTTGTAGAGCCTATAAAGATTATATAACTAATCTTGATCAGCATCAGAAGTAAAGTCGGTATAGACATGTTCGTCTGTCTTGCTGTCTGGCTGAACATCTACACCATGGCGATTATAAAAGATGGAGCTTTCAGGTTAGGATATTTAGTCTCTCCTATTTTTAAAAAAAAAATCATATTCTCTTGCTATTTTAACAAAAGAAACTCGATATAATTTTATATATTAGTCCATCGAACTACTAGAAAGGGAGCCCCCTTAAAAATCTGTCCCTCCTTCTGAGTTTTTATAAGAAAAACATTTTTTTGTGGTTGAGTTTAGCTTGAAACGACAAAAATGTTATAAACCCAGTAAAATATTCTCGACAGATGCAGCTAGGAATATATCTCCAACAAAAATTTAAATTTTAATGCCGGTACAGGGTATCTCGAAGTCGAACACAGTCGATGGCAATTTATTCTAACCATGTAGTACCAAATATATAAAAATAAGTAAAATAAATCAAGAAATATTTCGCAAAATTCTCGAATAGTTTAAGGATGAAGTCTCATTTAAACCAAAAGCGGTATCAATGGAATTTAATAAGGTGTATAATATATCACTTATATTCCAAAATGTACACCAAAAACTTATCACAGAGATCTCCTCATGTTCATACATAAAACACGATCAGATAACAACTCACCATCCGTAACTTAAAATATTGGCTAAACGATACACTTCAGCACTCATCATACACATCACCTCACACTTGCTAGCCCTACTTTTGACCTAGAGCCAACATAGCTACTTGATACTGACGAATTGTGCGATCATTTTAACACTCTTTGATCGACTTCAACTTAAATTACACAAAAATAATTTCGGCCGACTGACCCAGCTGCAATATCGTCAATTGCTCATACCACCTCGTACGCCCCCATAGTCTAAATAAAAAGACGGCAAACATGGTAAAAACATGGTAAAATAATTAAGCTATAATAGAACCTTTAATGGACACATCTGAAAAATAATATTAATAGAGAAAACTAATTAGAATTGAGAAGGCCAACGCAATATTAAAACGCTCCTCTCTAGAAGCATTTGCAGCTGCAATTAGATACATCACAGCTGCTACAAAAATCTGGTCTAATATGCGCACATTTTAGGAATTAAAGCAAGTTTTACCAAAGTTTCACTGTATGTTTACTGATACCTCAGTAACTTTAATCACAAATAGCCAACTAATAACAGAAGAATTCTGTTCTCATTTGTCCTCAGAATCTGATGACTCCAAATTCAATCACACTTTCCGTACAAGTCCTTACTCCAACTCCTACAATCCTTCTCCCTCAGCCGTCCAAATCGAGTCTCCAATTACCCCCATCGA
The DNA here is from genome assembly GCA_035044805.1 of Leucophenga maculata. Lineage (NCBI taxonomy): Eukaryota > Metazoa > Arthropoda > Insecta > Diptera > Drosophilidae > Leucophenga > Leucophenga maculata. The sequence continues at coordinate 397,718 of JAWNNP010002837.1, read as the reverse complement.
ACTGTCAATAGGGCTTTATAGATTAAAAGGCGCGACTTCAACACCCTTCAGTAAAAAACAAGACCACTACAAAAATATACTTCAGAACCATAAACTAAGCAAAAGCGTTCTATTAAACAGAAAACAATTCCGACAAAATCCAATTCTCGAGAATAACTCTCCATACCCAAATGAAACCACATCCATTTCGAATCCAATATTTCTCACTATATTTTTCTGGCTATATCTTTCCCCAAGTTCCATTCATACAAGACGCTTTAACTTCGTAACACGCAGAACCAATATTTTCGACAGCCATTTTGGTGTTGCAGTCCTTCCAAAAGTTTTGTATGCTTAATTTTTCATCTCTTTCGGTTGCTTTTATAAGTCGAGAAAACCTAGACCCATTGGTTGTAGGATGGCATATAAAGGATCTCTATAGCTTCGGCTAAATCATTTAAATGGATGTCCTGAAGCGTTTTCCAACAATAACAGCATTTTAAACTCGATAGTTTGAGAGCTACCGTACAATTTTGAAGCCAAAATTTAATCGGTAATCATCGAAGTTGTTTTAATGCTCTTGGATTCTCAGAATGTTAAATAAGGAAGTCATTGAATTAAAAACTTTTTCTATATTTCCGCATAGGCCTTATACCTAGAGCAGATTTTTCGAACATGGAAATATATGTTTGGTTGGGTAATCGTTTCCAGTTTCTTCGATATTTAGGACCTGCTTGCAAGAATAGCCGTAATTCGTAATTGCATTTAGTTCAAGTTGAATTTTTTCAGCCAGTTCGCCTTTCAGTGCAACAGAATGCAGATTTGCTCGATATTTAATACCTACAAACCCACCCTTTTTGATAATGTTTCAAATTTTAGCAACAAATTAAAAAGCGAATACACAACAACTCACCTGTTTTCTTACACCTGGAAATATAACTAAAAAGGCAACGTAAAATGTTGCAAATAATACCGATACGGCAACAATCGATACATCACCAGTTACGGGTGTACGATTTGAAAATGAATATAGTGTGGGTCCACCATCGTCTCGAAACGCATCGAACCAACCCTTCATTCTATTTTAGGATAGATTGAGCTCTGCAATGAAATAATGTAAAAGAAAAATAAATAAAATTAAAATACACTTGATTATGTGAGCACACTAATAATAATAATAATAATAATGAAGTAATATAGTAGTTTGCTTATTATTTGAAACAATAAACATATATAACTAAGCAGCCGTAGTAGTAGTAGCACTCAATTAAAAATATTTGCATACTTTTATTTTCATGCTTAATTAACTTCAAACTCAACTGCCACTCAAAATTTAATAAGTATGCAAAAAAAAAAATAAAAAATATTGCATCAAACGCATATAAACATGTGTGTACATATATGTACAACATATATCTAGGAGATTCGTGACTAAGCGCTTACAAATCAGTTTGAGTAAATGTATGTAACAGATAAAAGTAGGTGAGGCAGACTCCATAAGGTAAATATTTTGTTAATCAGCAGTGAAAGTAGTGTGGGACTAGATATGTCCGTCTGTCCCTATAAACAAGAAGAGCTTGAACATTCTCCCAAAAGAGGTTAGATGTCACACCAGAAATCGTCGATAAATCCATGAAATGATATTGAACGATTGGAGAATGAAAGTATGTGAGGTGGCTGAGACTGTAGGCAGTTGAGATGAGCGGGTGGGTACATTACCTTTTCATAAAAATTTTAACATGTTAAAGCTATGAGATCCGTGATTGCTCATACTCGACCATAACAACAACTGTGGGATCACTTCGAAGAAATGTTTGGCGATGTTCAGCCTTAATCGTAGACGGAACATAGCTTCATCACATCACCAGAGACCAAGGAACAATCATGAGATTGGGTTTCTTCTGGTGAACGTGCAGCAAAGAAGGTTAAAATGGGTCTGTTGGCAAACAAGGTCGTAGCCACAGTGTTTTGAGATACACGCTATGTCAAGCACATCGATTGTCTTAACAAGAATAAAACGATCACCGGTGGATATTATTCCGCAATTTTAGACAGTTTTGATATTGATTTAAATCAGAAATGACCGCATTTAGCGAAGGTAAAAATATTGTTCCATCAAGGCAATACATGGATTCACACAATACATGTAGTCACCATGACAAAAATCCATAGATTGGGTTAAGAACTACTACCCAATTCAGTATATTTTCCAGTTTAAATTTCTTCTGACTGTTTACTGCTTCCTAACCTGAAGAAATGGCTGGGCTTTAGGGGATTTATAGAACCATATAGAGTTCTATATCTAGCAGCGGTCCACATAGAAATTTCTAGTGGTCCACGTAGGATCTTCTAGTGGACCATATTAGGCCTTCAAGTGGCAGACATAAGACCTTCTTGTGGTCCTTCAAGTGCTCCATTTTAGTGGTCCAAACCGGACCATATAATGGATCATAAAGGACATTAAATTGATTCATATAGAAACTTCTAGTGGTCAATGTAGGAACTTCTAGTGGTCCATATTAGGCCTTCTAGTGGCCCACATAAAACCTTCTCGTGGTCCTTCTAGTGCTTCATAGAGAACTTTTAGTGGTCCAAACCGAACCATATAATGGATCATAAAGGACAATAAATTGATTCATATAGGAACTATTAGTGCTCCATGTAGGAACTTCTAGTGGTCCATATAAGGCTTTCTAGTGGCTCACATTAGACCTTCTGGTGGTCCATGTAGGACCTTCTAGTGGTCGACACTAGACCTTATAGTGGATCACAAATGACATTATAGGATAGTGGATCACAAATGACATTTAATTCATAGTGAACCAAATAGGATCATCTAGTATTCCATATAGGACCATGTGGTCCATAGTCAACCATATAGGACCATCTTGTTGCCCATATAGGACCATATAATCCATAGTGTACCATATAGGACCATCTAATAATCCATATAGGACCATATAAGACCTTCTAGTGGGCCATTAACGCCCTTCTAATAGTCTACATAGGACCACATAATCCATAGTGAAGCATATAAGGATATCTAGTAGTCCATATAGGACCATTTAATCCATAGTGAACCATATAGGTTCATCTAGTATTCCATATAGGACCATATAGTCCATAGTGAACCATATAGGACCATCTAGTCGTCCATATACATATAGGACCATATAATCCATAGTGTACCATATAAGACCATCTAGTAGTCCATATAGGACCATATAATCCATAGTAAGCCATACAGGACTATATTTTACATAGTGAGCCATATAGGACTATCTTTTAATCCATATAGAACATATAATACACAGTGAACTATATAGGACCATCTAGTAGTTCATGTAGGACCATCTAATAATCCATAAAGGAACATATAATTAATAGTGAACCTATATGGTCCTTTATGAGTCCATATAGAACCATAGAATCCATAGTGGACCACATAGCATCATTTAGTAGTCCATAGGACCATATAATCCATAGTTGACCACATTGGACCATATAACAGTTCGTATAATCTATAGAAAACCGACCATAAAATCTATAATGGGCCATGTAGGACATTATAGTCCATATAAGATATTAAAGTCTTCTGGTCTTTTGCTCCATATGGGACCATCTAATAACCCACAAAGGACCTTCTTTTGGTTCATAAAGAACGACTTAACAGGATAAGCTCTATTTAAATCTGTTCACCTTTCTGTGTTTTTGTATGAAAAACATTTTCATGTGGTTTGCTTCATCTTGTAATGACAAATTTGGTGCATCTTACACTAAACCCTAGAAAAACCCTATACAAATCAATGTTTCAATGGTGTTACAGGGTATCCCGAAGTCAAGCATGCTCGACTTAAGCATTCTTGTTTTATCTTTCTGCATTGGCCAAATATTTTGTCGTTTTACGTATGCTAAGACATCAAGTGTCAATACACAAATTAATGTTGAATGAAGTTTCGCTGCTTTGGGCGTAAAAATTTTAAATCTTTTCATAGTCTATAATTAATTTTTATTTAGTTAGATAACTGTATTTAAGCATTTAGCGAGCTAAAAACTGTGAATATGTGCATGAGCATGGCTAAACTGTTAGTTAGTAGGTTTAATGTTTGAAACTAATGAAGGTTATGAAGTTTTCTCGTTTAATTTTTAAATTTTGGAAAAAGTTTTATGGGATGAAAGTAAATTAACCTAAACAAGTAAGGAAATTTCAGTCGGGCGTAACCGACTGTAAGAGGCCCTGTACCAGTTCAGTTCGCCTAACAAACATATTAAATGTTTCCCGAGCTTATGACCAAACACATGACCACTTCTCACTGCGCGAATATGAATGAAAAGAAAAGGGGGACGTTCAAATTCAATTGCTTATAAAGCAATTCATTTATCGTCATTTATTATCCGATTTTGAAGAACTTTTTGGATTTTGGCTAAGAAGGACAATATCTCTATACTGGCATACTTACTTTTTTTTGTGCCGAAGAAATTTTTACCCTTGGGGGGTGATTTTATGGGGAAGGGGGGGGAGGGGCAAGTTTTTAAAATAAACTTGTGAAATTCCGGAGCAGTCCTAGTCGAATGCAAAAAACACGAAGTCTCTATCTATTACCGTTTCCGAGATCCTTTCGTTCATACAGACGGACGGACGGACAGACGGACAGACGGACATGTCTATATCGACTCCTCTATTACTCCTGACCATAATGGGGGTAACTTTGGGGGGTCTCCGACCATTATTTCTACCTGTTACATACATTTGCACAAACCCAATAGGCTCTTGTACCTTCGGTACAGGGCCTAAAAATAGTTCACCCTGCGAAACTAAGAGTATGAATCCTTTGTATTTTAATAATAATTCTCAGCTAATATTTGTTGAAAAATAGATTCTAAAGTTCTCTTATTTTATGTGCATTATTACTGTACAAAATTTGTTAAGATCTCACAGAATTAGCCATTCACAATGATTGTCATTTCAGTAATTTAAACGGGAAATCTAGAAATTTTCGAATTAAATGAAGAAGAGTCTTAAGAAATTACACATGTACACCATTTCTCAACTGAGAACCATTGTGAATTACAAATACTGTGAGACTGCCATTCACAACGAATATTATTTTTGTAATTTAAACGAAAAACTCACATTTTCGAAATCAATGAAGAAGATTCTTAAAAAATTACACATGTACACCATTTCTCATCTCAGAACCATTGTGAATGGAAACAACTGTGAGACTTTGCCATTCACAATGAATGTCACTTCTGTAATTTAAACGGAAAACACGCTTTTTCGAATTTATTAAAGAACAATCTTAAGAAATTTCTCCCGTACACCATTTCTCAAGGTCTCACAGATATTGCCATTCACAATGATTGTCATTCCTGTAATTTAAACCAGAAATCGCTATTTCGAATTCAAACTCTTAACAAATTACTCATGTACAACATTTTTTAAAATCTCACACAATTTCGCCATTCACAATGATTGACATTTCTTTAATATACTGCAGAGGAGTCTCAAGAAATTCCATTACATCTTCTTATATATATCATATTACATTCTTGAGCAACAAATAAACCCATCAATCTCAATTTTAAACTATAACAATCTGCTTCCTTCAATATTAATAAATCATTGTCTATAAAATATCACACCATATGATTTATTATTATTATTGTTTTTTTTTAATTAATAAAAACAAACACTTGTGATATCTAAATTCACCTAACAACTGTTTTGTACTTCACACATTACACAACCAGGAAATGTTAAAATAATACATCAAATTTTTTTTAACAATGACGTAGAAAATTCTGATTTTGTTTTTTTTTTTCTTTGTTCTCGAAAAACTTTATCCGTTTCTATTATGGCAAAACTGTTAAATAAAACAAATAAAACCTGTAATGAGCATTTTGACAGAAATCAATGCTTATCATTAAGAATACAAACAATAAAAGAAAAAAAAATATTATTATAAAAACCAGAAATGTATCTAGAACCGGATTCACCTCAAAGCATACATAGTAACCAACAGCTGTGACGTGATTTCGCTTAATGTGAGTGGCTTTTGTTTTGTTGATGATTTTTTTTTTTCTTCTTTTTTATAGACTCTGCGAAATACATTTTAATGGCTATTAAGCAAAATACTGGAGGGCACAACAGCAAGAAGAAAAAAGATGCTTCAAGCAGCGACAGTCATTAAATGTAAGCAAGAACACGGATATTGCTGAGGGATATTCCCAATATAAAATAATATAAAATGAGAACAAAAATAAATTTTGACTGAATAGTTAAATGAGTTCGAAAGTTTTGGTATGTTTCTTTTTGGAGATGTATGATCTTTTAAGCTGACAGTTGATAAATTACTTTTCGCTTCTACTGCTGTTTGAGCTACTTTTGTTTGGCTTGTGGGGGTTCTAAAATTTGTCGAATTAAATGCTGAGTTGAAGATGATATACGATTTATGTGTAAAAATTTGAGAAAGTAATGAATGAATGTGTTCATAATAAATTGGGAACAATTTCTTTATTATTTCATAAAGTATCTGGCAATAAAAATCTAAATTTATTCAAAGCCTTAAGGGGTTCCTGAATTAGGTGCAACTTTGCCATTTTTATACTCTGCTTTAAACGAATTCTTTTAGAATTTCGTTTCTTGTTTCCGGAATATGTCCGGAATATTTTATGTAATTTGCATGAATTCTAACTTCATATATGTCCAGATCGTTCTAATAGCAAATACTTCATATATATCCAGATCGCCCCAATAGCAAGAATAGTCTCCATATAAATCTGTCCCACTTTCTGTGTTTTTGGTTTCGGCTGCTATACCCCCATTTCTTATGTATAAGTGAGGTACGCCCACAATTTCGGTGTTAGAAGCTCTATTATGAGACTTAAAACTCGAAATGTAGCCTTTAAAAAAACTGCAGTATTCAAAAAACCTAATAGTACACTTTTTGATGCGTGTGAAGTATACCAAAGCTTAATTAATCATTATTCAATTAATTTGTAAATTTAAATTTTTAGAGTTTTGTAATTAATTTGTTTTCTTCTTTTTTTTTTCTTTTGTTACAGCTTTTGTAATCTTTTACATCCACTTGTGCAACACCTATGGCTACGCAGAACTCTCCACATATTGTTTCGGGGAATAAACTCAATCAACCGTGGGAACAACATTAATTTGTATTTTGAGCCCGCTGAAACCGCTCAATGTGGGCGCAGTCAATCAACCTGGCGGCTTTACAAAACTTGCACCAAAGGGTCTGAATAGCGGTAAATTTTAATTAATGAATCAATTTTCAAATATTGTTTGAGCGTCCATTTTTTATATGTAGCTGCAGTTTAAATATGTTAATTAATAATTAAAAGCGTCAATGAATAATTAAATCGATGCACCAAAACAATTCCACATTCGTTAACATGTGATTGGCGAAATAGCGTTCACATAAAATCAATTCACTGTAATAATTGCACCATTCTCACTGATGGTAAACTGAAACTGCCAACGAGTAGGAAATGCAAGTCTAAGCTCTAAAAAAATTATCTTTCCAGAGTCCAAAAAACATATAGATAATAGAAATTCTATATTATTTTTGTAGTGATTACTTTGAGAACACAACCACACAAAAGAAAATCTTTCGGGCCCAGATGTCAGACTGTGTTCATTATATTATATGTTTTTTTGCTAAATCCGTATTCGATGTCCATTTAAATCCCATCACCATAGAATTTTGCATACCTTAGTAAACTTATGAGGTTATGTAAAATCCTGAGGCGATAGTGTTAAATAGACGGAATAGATCGGATTCGGTTTGAGCGATCCAAAAAATATAAAATAAACATAGTCTAATCTCGGAATAATATTGAAAAGACGAAATTCGTTTAATTAGGCCCTGTACCGAAGGTACAAGAGCCTATTGGGTTTGTGCAAATGTATGTAACAGGTAGAAATAATGGTCGGAGACCCCCCAAAGTTACCACCATTATGGTCAGGAATGAAAGAGGAGTCGATATAGCCATGTCCGTCTGTCCGTCTGTCCGTCCGTCCGTCTGTCCGTCTGTATGAACGAAAGGATCTCGGAAACGGTAATAGATAGAGACTTCGTATTTTTTGCATTCGACTAGGATTGCTCCGGAATTTCACAAGTTTATTTTGAAATTTTTCCCCTCCCCCCCCTTCCCCATAAAATCACCCCTTAGGGTGAAAATTTCTTCGGCACAAAAAAAATTGAGTGTACCAATATAGAGATAACGTCTCTCTAAGCAAAAATCCAAAAAGTTCATCAAAATCGGATAATAAATGGCGATTTTATAAGCAATTGAATTTGAACAACCCCCCTTTTCTTTTCATTCATATTCGCGCAGTGAGAAGTGGTCATGTGTTTGGTCATAAGCTCGGGAAACATTTAATATGTTTGTTAGGCGACCTGAACTGGTACAGGGCCTCTTACAGTCGGTTACGCCCGACTGTATTTCCTTACTTGTTTTATTGTGTAGACGGTTGATTCTTGTGGTAAAATATTTTTAACATCATCAATATCCCCTGATTATATTAGACTTAATTATAATTAAATTATAATCTGTAAGAATTTGGTAAAAATAAAAAAAATATATTAATATCATATTCACTTCTACCATACTATTAGTGGTCATCTCATGCAACAAAGCACTTCGGTATGAGAGAACTCCTTCAGAACTTCACAGTTTGTATATCTCTCCAGAAACAACTGGGTTTACACTATGTACCAAACTAGTAAAGGAATCTATTGTGTAGATCGGCTCAATAGTTAAATAAGCCACATTTATTTTGATCTTAGAATAGGTACAGAGTCTTTCGAAATCTGTCACTCGTTCTTGCTTATTTTAATCTCAGGATTATTAAAATAGCTGGTACAGCTTTAATTCATAAAAATAGCTTTAAAGAAATTAGGGTTACCAATGCAATAAAGTGTGTTCGACGAGCTTTTTGGCAGCTCTTTCTGTACCGGATCAAAACCATTGAAATATAAACATGAATCTCTTATACCATAATTGCCAAAACTTTATTTACCCTTTTTTCTATAAAACAGGGTATAAACATTTTTAAAAAACCCCAATAAATGGCAGATGGTTTTGTTTGTAAGTTATCCCAAAAAGTAGAGGTAAACGCATATAAATATGTGTTTGTAAAGTGGAGCCCAAGAGATGAATTCGCGAATTACTCGAGCGCGGCAGATTAACTACTACATGATCATGTAACCTTTTTTTAGGCCCTGTACCGAAGGTATAAGAGCCTACTGGTTTTGTGCAAATGTATGTCACAGATAGAAATAATGGTCGGAGACCCGCCAAAGTTACCCCCATTATGGTCAGGAGTGATAGAGGAGTCGATATAGACATGTCCGTCCGTCCGTCTGTCCGTCTGGCCGTCAGGAAACGGTAATAGATAGAGACTTCGTGTTTTTTGCATTCGACTAGGACTGCTCCGGAATTTTACAAGTTTATTTTAAAATTGTGCATAGATCAGACTTTATAATAAAAATAGCGGAGGCAATTGAATTGCATACAGTTTGAATAGCACACTGTATAAGTCATAGGTTTGAAAAGCGCTATCAATGTCTAACAGTTTGAATAGCGTTAGTGTTTAGTAAATTTCAGGCTTATAAATTTAATTTATGTTTGAACAATACTATCTTTTGACTCTGCAGGACGATTATGATGAAAAAAAGCGCTAAATGTTATACAAAATAAAGTTTCTTATCTTTCAGTTATTCGACTTTCAAACCTATGACAAAAATTGTATTATATGTAATTATAGATCAACATAAACTAGTATAAAGCAAAACTTACCCAACTTGTCAAGAAGTAAAATGCATAAAAATCGTTGTTAATAGTTAAAAGTTTATTTTAAATAATTCGTTGTTTTATTAATATGTTGCTTTATTTTATTATTTTTTTTAGTTATTTTTTTTTTATCAATTATATATATAACAAATATCACTTAGAATCACTTAAGAATCAAAGCACTGAAATTGTTAAAATTTGGTAAAATTAGTTGAAACAAAAATTTTTCTCATTCATGTATCTTTAATTTTTTTTTCACAATTATTCTTAATTTGTTTTTGATTAATTTAATTATTTATTTTCTTTTTAATTTTTTTTATTTTTATTATTTTTAGACGGTTTTTGTTATTATATACTTAATATGTATCTGTTAAATTGTTGTAACGCATTATCTTCAAAAATTATGATTTCAATTTGTTGGATCTTTCTGTATCTGTATTGGAATCGTAGGGGTTTTTGTCTGTATTTGCACAATCCACTTTGAAGATAATGTTCTGAAACGTTTAACACTGTTGACGCCAGAGCGGATTCGACCAGTTTTTATAAAAATAATATTGAATTGTAATCGGTTGCCATACATCCTTACTCATATCTAAGCAACACGATACCTGCGCGTATCGATAGACGATAATTATGTATATCGTTTAATAACCGATTCAGACTTTGTACAATGTTGGCCTATATATACCGGCAGATATACATACTAAGTTCGGTTTCTTTTTTCAATGACTCTGCTGCGACCAGGACATGGACCTTAATAAAGGTTAGTTATTACAGAACTAAATGCTATCTTCATTTTGCCTTCTCGGCAAAGATTACTTATATATTTTTTGCTACACCACACGCCTTGAGATTTAACAAACACATTTCCCACGAAATTTTAGAAAAGGTAAGGGATCTGCTTAAAACTCTTCTACAGCTTCTGCACGGATCAACTGTCTCCAAAAACGTTTGCACATTAACATCTAAAAAGGGGACGAGGCTTTGTTAGAATAGGTGACGAACGTGTCCACCAAATCTATAAAAGAGTGACTAATTCTCTTCAAAAGGCTCCCACTAGGTACAAAGAACCACAAATTGACAACATTCTGGCCAGTGCTGGTCCTAATGAGTCATCCAACTATTTTTTGGAAGCTTACAAGTCGTTTTAAGTTAAATTCCAATCAAGAATTCTGCAGACAGCAGAGCTCTGGTTTTTATAGTCTTGCATCCTAAGATTAGTTAATTTTCAAGGGTGTTGAAATGAACCATAACCCCGAGCAGCAGTGTACCGAAGTTGACATATACAGATCGATTCTTCCGCACTATATAAAATGATGGAGAAAGTAATTTTGAACCGGATTCTGCAACCAGAAAGTGTTACTCAAAGAATCCCTAAGTGGCAGTTTGGTTTTCAAAAAATTCACAGCACTCCGGAACAACTTAACCGAGTCATCAACTTCACCGTTGAAGCATAGAAACAAAATAAATATTCTGTGACTGTGTTCGTGAATATTTAGCAAGGTTTTGACGGGATGTGGCATTGTGGTCTTCTCATCAAGCTAAAGAGCCTTCTCAACCTTTAGCTAATCGAGTTCAAAAGCATCTTCTTAATGGCTTTTTGATGGTGCAAAATCGTCAAAGAGATGTATTATATAGCAGACATGCATACAGCTTGCACAGTCAGAGCAGTTGATGAAATAGACATCCTTAGATGCCCTGTTATATACGTATTACCACAGAAGTATTGCAGCTATACGTAAGGAGGACAATGAAACATAGGCATAAATGGTGGAAAATCTCCAAATGTTACAAGAAGACGTTATTGACCTGGTGTAATATTTCTAGCCTCCATCTCGAAGCATGTTTATGCCCACAAATACTTTGTCGTCATACTGCATAGGATGTTTAAGTTCTCGAGACACGTCACAATGGTGCAGCGAACAGTTTTATCTAAAACTAGAAAAATGGCGTTGCTGTTGTCTCCAAGAAATAAGCTCTATTCAAAGAAGTGACCATTTAAAAATCCAATCTGAGTCATATATGAAAATAAGCGCTTTAGGTATACAGAAAAGCCATCAAGTTTAAAGTGAATCAATTCCAAAGCAAAATACGAAGCATAATATGCAATTCTCCATGGTACGAGTACATGCACAACAGGGACTTCGAATTGGACTTAGGAACCCCTAAAGTTGGTGATGTCATCCAGGCACAAGAAAGGAGATATAAGGAACGCCTTTTATGTATACATATATACTATATAGAGTTTGTTACTTCTCATTTGCTGAAACTTAATGCACCCTATAATTACAGGGTACAAATATGTTTGCTACAAATACTTCAAATAAACCGCAAAAAGTTTTTGTAATCTTTGCGTTTGTTCGTTGAACGTTGGACTTGGCACAATAACGTAAAAATGTGACGAGTGTATGTTTTTTTTTTTCATTTATTTACTGTATATATGTATGTATGTCTGTCTGTTTGTTTGTCTGTAAAAAAAATGTTAGTAGCTCTACAACACAATTAATGTATGTGAAAAAAAAATTATAACATACACAAAAGCCAAAGCAAAAAAGCAAAAAAACAAAAACCAAAGAAAAAAAAACAATAATAAATATTACAACGTCGGCGGGCATTGTCGGCGTATTACGTTATACGTTCCGTTGTTCGCTCGTTGCTTTGTTGTTTGTTTGTTTGTTTGTTTACTTGCATGCATGCAACGAGTAGATCAAGCAAAGCGAAAATGTAACCAATACACGTACACACGTACAAGTAATGCGATAAGCCAAACGGTAAATTTGGTCACCCGCACTTTGAATATATTCATGCCAAGATCAATTCTGTGCGGCACAATGGATTTGATGGGGGAAAAGACAAGTGAAAATGTTATACAAGGCAATTTTTTATAGGGTGTTGTTTTTTATTGGTTTCATTTTTAAGATGACAACACGGTTTTGATATACAAAAAGTGGTACAGACTGCTTTTGATGGAAGACAGCTGCAAATTTTAATGACATCTTCTCAATGAATGACATTAGCATAATTTTAAAGTATTTTATTTTATTTTAAAAATCAAAGCTCCAACACAAAAACGTCATCCCAAACTTCAATAATTTATGAATGATTCGGTTATATTAAATTATTTGTTAAAAATGTACGTCAAACTTTCTTGATACATATGTATTCTAATACGTTTATTAAATGCTGGGAAACTTAGAACTGTGCAAAATTCCTCTCCCTCCCCTTGAGATAAAAAAATATTCCATAACTTTCCACGAAATATTATTATTATTTCATTTTAACACTATTTTTTATTATATTTCTCAACAAATGTCAATACTTTTCAAACTACCCTCGTATAGCGACTATTTTTTATTTGTCAATTTCACTTTTTTCCAAAAGTATACACCCTTACGTTCTGAAAAAATCGACATATTTAAATATCAATGTGTGTATATCGAAGAGAAATAATATGTTTCTCATGCATATTTTTCTACTGGGCAGCTTTTAAAAAGAAAAAAAAATGGGACGCACGAGAAAGCATTGCGTTGATTGCAATTGCAAGCAAAAGCAAAAAAACGCGAAGATAATAAAGTATGTAAATACATATGCTAGAGCGAGATAAGCTGCTATATAACAGTTGTTGTTGTTAAAACGGCTACTGCATGCATTACAGCATCTCAGCTGTGCGCCAAAACAAAAAACAACAACAAAACTAAAAGCAACGCAGCTTTAAAACTTGCTTCTCATAAAAGCCGCACATGCCGACCGACAACTTTTAATCTTGGACACTCACTCTCTCCCGCTCACACTAAACTTATATGTACTTCTTCCTTTCGCCGCACGCAATATAGCTTACCTGCACTCATTGAGTGCAGCCTCCAACAACCAACTCTAAACTCTCCCCCAATACTCGCTCACCTGTTTCACACATAACCACTTTTGATTTTTATTTAGGTTTTTTTTTTCTTTTTGTTGTTTTGCGCTTTCCGTTGCGTGTTTCTTGTTGTTGTTGTTGTTTTTTTTTTTTCAAGTCCAACGAAAGTGAAATTGTTATTCGCTCACTCACTCACTCTTTCATTTCACTTCACTTGACTGCTTTGAGTTTGTAGGAAATGAAGTAACCGCATAAAAATGAAATTGACATAATCAACAGCAACAACAACAACAACAACAGCAATACTGAACAACTAAAATGTTAAAAGCATTTTTTCCCCCATTTAAATAGTTGCTGTAGCAAAAGATATATTTAGCATTTACATACATACATACATACAATTGGGTGCGTAAAAATTACGCTGGAAAATCCCGGAAATTACAATTGGAAAAAAGTTTCGGTTTTATAGGAATTATAAAGTGGCCCAATTGATTTTTCTGCAATGGTTTTTTTCACAATTTTTTTTTTTTTTTTTCTTTCAAAAAGCAGCCAATTTTTTTTATTAATTATTACTTATTAGAAAAAAAAAACACAAATAAACAAAACGATAAACCAACCTAATATCGATAACAGCTTTAAATAAAACAGCTTTTAGAAAGTAGCAGAATTATCAACTCAATCGATTGCTTTTAGAATGCAGCCAAATTATCGACTTAATCGATTGTTTTTAGGAAATCGGGCATATGAAAAGAAATTGTCAACTCGCTTCGAATGCATAAATTGAAACCTGTTTATTTAGTCAAGTCAAAAACTTTATGTTGTGAAATGAAAAATTATAATCCAATAATTATTGGATTGCCGATTTGAATTATTTAAAATAAGACAAACATAAATTTTGATAGCCTATTCACACACTGAAACAGATATCACATTGTATTGGAAGTACTTTCAAATTCTATAAATTTCAATTAAAAAGTGTCCGCAAACTCCATGAAAATTTTTAAACAATTTTATTACTGTCTGAACCTGCCTTTTCTAATTACCTTGGCTTTCTGGACATTTTTATGGATCTCTTACCTTTATTATATAAATAAAAACGTTTCCAAATTTGATTATGACGCTTCGTTTATTAAATATTATTATAATTAGGAACCTATAGAGATTTATTGTTTATCCTTATCAATTAGATAATTTGCTCTAAATCTATTTGCTACATGCACCTTAGTATTTTGCTAGGATCTAAACTTTTCATTTAATCTTCATCTTCCATTATAAAGTGATTGACGAAGACTTCAAGTCTGTTCTAGCTACTGCTTCATATGATATGAAAATGTATATTTTCACTGTCTCAGAATCTTTATAAAAGAGAGGTTTTGCATACCAACTACACACAGATGCCTCTTTAGCCGAACGTCCTGTTATTAGTCTTCTCAATATTATAAAAATTATTCCCAACTAGCTGAAGCATAACTTTTGTATGTCCCTAGAAACATTCTTGCTTATCTTAGTCCCTGGATTATGGCCCAATACTCTTTTTGCCGCATATGCTTTTACACGGATTAGATCCGTGGCCATTTTTTTCTAGCAGCAATAAATCTTCGTTATATAAGATGAGCTCCCCTAGTGACTATATTGCTTCTTGCACTATTTTTCCCTTGACAAAGTTTTAGTTGAGTGAGGTAACACCGCTTGATTATCAGATGGCATCGCAATATAACAGTTTTGGTAGCCTATACCGATGGTACACTTATTGCTTACAGTTTTACCTGCAAAATTTCTGGTGTATTTACTTAAAGACTTCCAGTGTCGCATCCTCTGTCCTACCACGCGCAGAATAGTACCATGTGCTATCAGTAATCCATCTGTATACCACTTAATTTGTATACCACCTCATTGTGCGTAATTTCTGTGTGTGGAACTATCAGTCCCGGCACCTACAGCACAGCCACTCTTATATTGACCGAGCTCTCCTTATTATCTATTGAATCTTGCAATAGGTCTCTAGGCGCCAATTAATAGTGAGCGGTTTCAGTATTTTTATTAGATCTGCCACTTCGAGTACAGTGTCTACCTCCAAAATAATCGGTCATTTTTTAGTAATCGACAGAAATACTTTATCTATGTCCATAATAATCGTTCATCTTTAGTAATCGAAAGTAATACTTTATTTATTTACAAGACAATCGGTCTTCTTCAATGATCGATTTCTTTTCTAAATAACTCTTACGACCTATTTTTATGAACACAACTGTACACACACTTAAATTGCATTTTTTTATAAGCTAATACCGGCTTTTTACGCGGTTTTTTTTTTTTGTTGTATTTTTTGCAATCCTTCTTTTTTCTTTATTTCTTACACTTTTGCAGTGTCGCAAAGCTTTAAACGCATCACTTTTTTTATGCTCCATACATATATTTTTTTTTACTGACCAATCTTTAATGGAAAATTTTGTTGTGGCATACAGGTTTAGTTTTTGTTGTTTTTTATGTTACTCTCTTCTTTTCCTCATACTCGATTTTATTTTGGGTGGTTGTATTTTTTCTTTTTTTTTTTTTTGCGAGAGGTCAGTTACATGTCTCTATATACGCAATTACATTTTATAGGAAATATTATTGTGTTGAAAATTGAGTAATAGATCATTGTGATATTGCCTTAACAGCTTTGTGTTACATAAAAATACATTTAAACTGCCTGTCTGGAGCAGCTAATGATGGAAAATTTGCGAAATTTTGATTTATTTTGCAAGTTAGTAAGAGATAAAAAAATTTTATTTAGGCTGATGTTAATTTTTGAATAATTTAAAAGATTTTCCACCATTAAAAAAGTTTTAAATGGTTCAAATTATAAATTATAAATTAATGAAAACATTTGAACTGGTTTGAAGATCGATAATTGCAAAAGTTTCATTTCAAAATTTTGAGTTTGATATTACATATTGAAAAACTTTTATAAAGATTCTTCAAATCTTCAGAACTTCGAAAAATGTTGTTCCGCATATAAACCACAAAAACATCTTCAATAATTAATAAAAATACTTCAAGCTTTCATCACTTTGTTTAAAGATCCGCAAAATAATAGCAAACAAATACGAAAAATTTATTTATTTTTTTAAAGTACTCAAAAAAAAAAAACAAACAAACAAAACGTAAATTACTCCAGCGAATCCGGCTTCTTTGAACAGTGAAATGTAAATTTTAAGCACGTTTTCTATATTTGGTAATTTTTTTTAGTCATCTTTATATTTTTTATGCATTTTTAATTGATTACTTAATTTTTTTGTTGATTTTATAAATTATATTTAATTTAGATTTAATTACTTAAGAAAATGCCGGTTTCGAAGTTTTAAGCTGGCTTAATTTGCAGTTTCTTTTTTAAGAATTTTATTAATTAATAAACATTTTTGTAGTCGTCTTCTATGAATATGCAACCAAAGTTTAGCGGATTTACACACTTGTTGTTGCTTGTTTATTTCACTTTATTAATATGTATAATCATGTCTATTTATTTTTATAATTAATATTTTTTCAGCAACGCCCACTGATGTGTAGCAATACCTTATTTGTTGCTTTTTATTAATTTGTTCATATTTTTTATTTTATTTTATTTTGCAGCTGCTATTTTAAATAAATGTTTGCACAATTCAGTGGATTCGATTATTATTATTTTTTATAAACAACATTTTTAATTGGTTTCAATTATTGAAAGTATGTATTTATAAATTTACGATGTTAAGTTTATGAGTACAGAATATACTTTCTAATAAATAAAAATAACAAGTATTTATTTCAATGGAAAAATATAAAACAAAAATCCTGATCAGATACCCAGTCTCTTTTTCTTAACCATAAACTTGTACTCTAAAATATTCAGAACTGAATTATTAAATTTGTTTTAAATTTTCTTATTTGTTTACATGTAAATATCGATAATTATCGGTCTAGCATGCAAGTCGATATACAAGAACTATTGATGGTATCATGTATCGTTTGAAAGTATCAAAGTAAACAGGAAGTTCAATAGCATGATACAGTATCACTTCCGTTCACAAGAAATATTTAGCAGAATTCAAGTAAGGCCGAAGCGCTTTTGAATTCAAAATGTGAAAGAAGCTTAAAAAAAAAATCTACACAAATTTAACACCTATGCATAAATTTGGAAACCACTTTACAAATAAAAATATTAATATTATTTTTAAGATGAAACTAAATTCTTATTCCAAATGATTATCTAGATTCTGGAACATAAATAGTGCCTTTTAAAAATTCAGTTTTTAAGTATACATATGTTTCTTTATGAATTTAAATAGCTGAACACAAATAAATACACATAGAGTAGTGTACCACCTCCATGGAACTGTATTAGACTTTCATTTAAATGATTCAGTTCTTATTAGCCTTAACAAGTACTACTCCAAAACTCAAAAAATATTTAAACTAAGCATTTATTAACAGAGATACTACGTTACTACCACGATAAAGAAATTATCGGATAATGAAAATATTGGATGAGAAGAAGAACAAATGTGAAAGTATCGGATGAGAAAAAAATCATGTGTAAAAGTATCAGCTGTGAAATTATCGGAAGTAAAAATATCGGATTTAAAAGTATCTGATGTCAAAGTATCGGTTTTAAGTATCGAATGTAAAATTATCTGATCGGATGTAAAAGAATCACGTGTGAATGTATCTGATGTCAAAGTATTAGTTTGAAAGTATGTGATATCAAAGTATTAGTTTGAAAGTATGTGATGACAAAGTATCGGGTGTAAAAGTATCGAATGTAAAAGAATCAGTTGTGAATGTATCTGATATGAAAGTATCAGTTGTCAAAGTATCGATCGTGAAAATATCTGATGACAAAGTATCGGATGTAAAAGTGTCGATTGTAAAAGAATCGGTTGTGAATGTTTTTGATGTGAAAGTATCCGTTGTAAAAGTAACTGGTGTAAAGTACTAGTTGTAAAAGTATCGAATATACAAATAAAATAAGATGTGAAAGTATATAGTTTCGCAAACTTGAAAATTCTATATTTTAATATTTATTATATCGCATGTGAAAGTATTTGATGTCAAATTTCGAATGTAAAAGTATCGATTGTAAAATTATCGGATGTAGAAGTATAGTATGTAAAAGTATCGATTGTGAAAGTATCGGATGTAGAAGTATCGTATGTATAAGTATAGACTGTGAAAGTATCGAATGTGAAATTAAATAATTTAAGTGTATAAATTCAACACTTATACATATTTTTTTCGTTCCTTAAATTAAATTCGATAGCTTCCTTATCCCACATCTCTAAATAAGGATCCAATCGGAAAAATCTTCATATTTTTTTTCCGATGCGGTACGGTAAGTCGACTGACTAAAAGCGTGAACCAAGACGAAAACAGGGACGGCTTTCTGGTGGGGAGAATCGAAAAGTAGGAGAGCTACGAACGCATTCGCACTCTTACAATGTATAGTCCGCCGGAGATAGAACTCCTTTCGAGAATTATGGAATCTTATTCACTCCCAAAGCTGACAAGATCAACCCATGCAAACCAAAGGCAATACTTTCATTTGTTATAAAAACTTAAAATGGTAAGATTTATATGGAGTTATTCGCTTTAGTAGTCCCTTATGGACCTATATGCAATCTTTTATTCGATTTTCAAAATTTTAAGCTAAAATAAATAGAACAATAGAAATATTATTTATACAAAAACTCAAAAATAAGGATTAGGTTTTTATAGGTACTACAACTTAGAGAGGTGTTCATAAGATCATTGAATAATAGTTATCTGAAGAGAGTTGAAAATGTAATAGCAGTGACTAATTGTCCAAGTTGGAAGGATATATATCTTTTATAGAGTCCAAGTGATGTTCATACGGACAGACAGACGGACATGTCTATATTAACTCGACTTTTTCTATGGCCTTTGCCTTATTCAATTTAGACCTTTAAGCAATATTTTTATTGAGATTGACTTAAATTCACCAAATTGTCGTAACTAGCTGAATTAAAACCAACAACAAAATGCTTATCAAACAAAAGCCCAGAAAAATGGATCAGGTTTATGCAAGGGTTCCAATCTGAATATATATACGGAATATTTTATTAGATTTATGCAAGTTACATAAATTTTGGCATTTCTTGGCAAATAAAGAACGAACCAGAAGCTTTTTTCATACACAACTCAGAAGGAGGAATAACTTTTTAATGTACATTTGCTGTCACTAGTTTTCATAGATTTCGAGAGCGAATTTTCGTTTTTCGTAGTTGCAAGTTTTTATAAAAATCGAGAACAGACAGAAGAATCACGTAACTAGATCGAACCAATTTATTTTAAAAATCAAGAACAGACAGAAGAATCACGTAACTAGTTCGAACAAATTTCTTTAAAATTTTTTAAAAATTTTTGTCCAGGGTTTTTATGGAGTTATCAAAAATAGTTCTATTAGTATATTTTCATACAAAAACCCAGAAATATCGTTTATGGAATATTAAAAACTAAGAATGAGGTAGGTTTGTGGTAGGTTTGTGTGTTAAATTTCGTATCACTAATTTATAAAGGTTTCAAGAGCAAATTTTCGATTTTCGTATTTTCGAGTTTTCATTGAAATCGAGAACTGAACCAACATGACTGGTTCGAACCGATTTATTTAATCGATTTATTTGATCGATCGCATTGAAAAATATTTTAAAGGGTTTATATGTGGTTATCGCAAAAAAAGAACCATTCGACAGTCCATTAGAAAGCTTTATAACGAATTATTTGCTGAAATTAATTCAACTAAAGAACTTATTAATATAAATCACATAAATTGGTGGTTGGTTTCTATGAGAACTACTCCAAAAAGTGGGAGAACACATCCAATAGTATATGACTGTGAAGCAGTCTTCCAAAAGAAGTCACTATATCGATTATTAAGCAATTTGTAAAGTTTTTAATTTTTTTTTATTAATTTATTTGCAATAAATTTTTTTTATTTTTAAACATTTTTTTCGCATAAATAATTTTTAAATTAACTAATTCTTCTTTATCAAATGTCGACACAGAAACACAAATTTTTTTATATTTATTTTTTTTTTCACACTTTTGTTATTGTACTAATTTTTCTTTTTTTATATTTTAGCCGCTCTTTTTTAATAAATAAATAATTAAAAGGCATTTTCTCACACAGAAACTTTTAAGCACGCGATCTTTTATGAGTAAACACATGTCTATGTGTGTATAGGTGTATGTAGATATAGACTACACAAACACATTTAACTGTATGTATATACAATTTTTGCATATATATATTCGTATTATGTATTATTTCACCAATGCACTTCTTTGATTTTATAAATATTACACAAATATGTAGAAATAATAAGATAAATAATTTATTATATATTTTTTCTATTTTATTATTATTTTATTTCATATGCAAAAATTAACTCAAATTTGTCAAATTTCTTTTCTTTTTTTTTTCAAGTAAAAACCCACTCTTTATTTTGCAACTACATATTATGTTAATTTTTTTACTATTATTCACTTTTTCAATTTATGTATTTTTTCTTCTTCAAGGCACAGCCTAATTTAACCATTCTTTTTTGTTTGATTTATTTTGCTATTTATTGAAAAACTTTGCACTTTGTTTGAAAAATCAGCGAAGCAATTTAAATAAATCAAACAAATACTTTTTTTTACGTCGTCTTCGTCTTACGTTATTTGCTCGTTGTTGTTGTTGTCATTACTTTTGATATTTTTTTTTCTATCTATTATAACGGCTGCGCGTGCGCGTTGTCTTTTTTTAACGTCCGTCTCAAACGGTTGTCGTTACGAAACTGAAACTGAAAACGCGCCGCATTCAAAAAACAAATATAATTCAAAAAAAGAGTGGGAGAGAGAGAGAAAGAGAGATCGTGAGCTCGGCGCGAAGTTCGAAAAATTTAAATAATGCGAAAAATTTTGATTGCAATAAAAGCGAAGCTTTTAGACGCTTCCACTTTAAAAAAAGTAAGTAGAATACTCTGCACTCTTGCTTAAATAAACTTATGAGAATATAATTTTATAAGCATGATTTTTTTTTATATTATATATTCTATATTATTTATTTATCACTTTTACCAACAGATTCAGAACAAAACACAATGAAATAAAAATATTCGTATATCACGCCAAAATTCAAAAGCATATTTTTTAACAGCAATAAATTTTTTTATTAATTTTTCTAAAAAAATTTCATTATGTCACAAACTGCCTAAAAAATGTATAATACTCCATTTACTACAAGCATAAAGCACAATCATATGAGAAAGAGCAAGTGCACAGCGAGTAAATGAGAGAGAGCAGCAACGATCACAAAAGCTTATACATTTTCGAAAACAAAATAAAGCTTTTTAATTATCATTGAAAATTATTTTTTTTTTAGGAAAGATTGCCTTTGCTGTATAGAACGATTAGAGCGGGACGTGTGGCAATGTAACACAAAGGGTGTGAGCGGTGCAGTGCGATAATTATGTGAGAAGTTTTAATTAATTTGTCTAAAGGAAACTGAAAGTGCACAATGGGAAATTTAAGCATGAAGGGAATATAGTGCACTGTAGGAAATTATTATGTGACCATTTGTGGTGTACATATATATGTTTTATTTTTATTAATATTATTTTTTTTATGGAGCTGTTAATTAGAAAAAAAATAATTATGCTGGTGCAGTCATAATATATAATTTAGCACATTGTAAAACTACAAAATGGTTTGCAAAATTAGCAATGGGTGGTTCAACAATTAATGGAAATGGCAAATATTATATTTAGTTGTAACTAAAATCATTAATCCTAAGCTTATTAAAAAACACATAATGAGCAAAAAAAAAAAAAACAGAAAATAGAGTCTATGGAGCCCGCGACGTTTGAAAAATATTTTCTTATTTTAATAAACCTCGAACTAGTGCTGCTGTGAGTATGATTAAGAAGATTGCTTGCACTGCTTCAACCCATCATTGTCTTCCTATTATACTATATAAGTGAGGCATCGTTGAGATTGATACATTTTTTACATATACATAGATATAATTTGAGGCAATGGAATTGTGTACAGTTTGAGTAGCATATTGAAA
The DNA here is from genome assembly GCA_035044805.1 of Leucophenga maculata. NCBI lineage: Eukaryota > Metazoa > Arthropoda > Insecta > Diptera > Drosophilidae > Leucophenga > Leucophenga maculata. Next base: position 374,979 of record JAWNNP010002837.1, on the reverse strand, counting down.
AGCGGCAAACAATTGCAAACAGTTTGAATAGCGTTAATGCCTAGCAAATTTTTAAGCTTAAATACTTAATTTATAATTTAACATGAATATCTTTTGACTCTGCGGGTCGTTTTTGATGAAACAAACGCTAAATGTTACTCACAGTAAAGCTTCTTATCTTTCAGTAATTCGATTGCAAAAGCAATTAGTGGTTTTGACGTGATGCGAGCTTAAACAAGTAATTTTATTATATATATATATAAACTGTATAAGTAATCAGTAGGTCAAAATATATAGCATGCTTAAAACAATTTTATTTTTAAACCCAAATTGTTGAAAATGCAACTATCCTATCCAAAAATATCTGAAGCACTACTAAAAATGGCTTTTAAAAGTATATTAATTGGTTTTGGAAGAGTTTACCAATAATATACTCATAATAATTCTGTTTTTTTTTTTTTTATTTATCTTATTAATTCATTAAATATTTTATTAATGGTACTGCTTAAAAAATTACTATGCATAATTTGAAAAATAATAAGCCTAGGGAAACAAATACAATTTTTCGAATAATTCATATGTTTGATGTCTTCCAAAAAAAAAAAAAAAATTGTCTTTAAATTTAGCATTTTTTATTTAATCTACTCATTTGTTAAAAATAACTTGTCACTGAACTATTTATGCTCGTTTGCAAACAGCAGGTGAGACAGGCCCAAATCTGGGGAATACTAAAAATTTAATTCGAAGCACTTTATTCAGTTTGACCATAGCTTTTATTGAAGTGTGACCCGGTGAATTGTTCTTTTTTGTTCATCAAATGAAGAGCTAGTTGGTCTTGATTTCATGAGCTAATGAGTCCAATACGGCTACATAAGGGAACGTACCCTTACTATGTGACCCATTTTATTAAATTTTTCTGCCCCTTCCCTTCGTAGTATATGACAAGACCCTACTGTGACAAAACGTGGTCACATGTAGTATGGGTACTATCAATAAAATTCCTTTAAATCCTTTTGCTTCTTTCATGTTAAGATTATTCCATATGAATACTAAAAAATCTGCCGCCATAAACTTTTCGTCCAATAGAACCACTTTCTCCTACTTCGTGGCACTCGTGTCCTCTAGTATCTACTGTTTTTACTGTTATTTGCTCTCGGGTGTGGATTGGTGTGATGTGTAGTGGTTTGGTGTGTAGTGATGTGGTGTGTAGTCATGTGGTGTGATGTGCTGTGTAGTGATGTGGTGTGTTGTGGTGTAGTGTATAGTGTATAGTTGAGTTTAGGTCTCCCATATAAACTATGGGTTATAGAACTCTGTTTGTAAAACTCTGCCGTCCATCCGAAAAATTATGACTAACTCGTTGAAGCCATTGGATATTAACGCGCTTGACTATATTGACTGCATCCAATAGCTCTTACAGCTCATGGTTCATACTAGATCAAAACTGGACGATTACTCTAATAGGTCTAAATATCTTAAGAACATTCTTTGAAATATATATTCAAATTTGCTTCATCTGATGCTATCAGGGTGGACACTTCTGCGTCATACAGTAGGGACTGAAACTGTTCGCCAACTTTAATAGGTCCAAAAATCTTACAAAGGTTTTTGAACATTTCTAAATTTGCTTTATCCAATTCTATCTGGATTCACACTTCTGAGCCATACAGTAGGGCCAGAATTATCAGCGTCCAATTGATTTTAATGCTCGCCATTCGTCATAGACTTATTCAATACTAATTTTCTTTCTAAGTCCAAAGTAGCATCTACTAGCGAGCGTGATACTTCGCCTGATCTCCAGGCTGATATTGTAGTTGCTCCTTATTCAGTTCAGTTCCCTGATAGTCAAAGGTGTCTAGAACACTGAAATTGAAATTCTCCAACAACACATTCTCCATCAACAAGACGCGTTGATTGTATAAGAGAGTTTTCGTCTTGTTCCAACTCTTCACTAAACTCATGAGTTGTAACTGTTTTTCCATCGCTGAGAATTCTTTGCTAATTCGCTGTTCTTATATAATAATGAACCTGATATTTTCTATATTTATTGGCTGATGCATAGGATGTAGCATATACTCCATTAAAAGTTAAAAAAATCGCATGATAGTGCATCACCCTTTCTGAAATTTCTATTGGTATCGAATGTTGGAAGAGTTTCTTTATTACACTGTATATGCTTTGTGCATGGAGGGATTGCATCATGATGCAAAGACAAACAAGATTTGCTGGGACACGTAGTGCAGGCAGAGCATCGAAAAACTTCGTTCTTATTGGCGTAACGAAAGTGGCTTTATAATCGAAAAATCGTTTGTGTTGACTTTATTAAAGTCACGGATCGGACTCACGAATTGACAAAATTTTTAATTCATTAAAAGTAGAAAAGACATAGTCTTTTCTTCAAAAATAGGACTCCAATCATTGGGTATTTATTTATTGGACCATAACTTGCATAAGAGTGGGTGACTTCTTCTTACCAAGTTTTGTTGAATAGCTCTGCTGGTGGTTTTGCCATTTTTAAGCATTTAGTAACTGTGTCGATTACTTTATAGTCTGGTGTCTTAACAAGAGAACCATCATCAACCGATACTTCTGGTAATACTTCTCCAGCGGCAGCGTTGTATCCTGCATCACCTCCAAGTAGGTTAAAGAAGTGACTTTTCCATATTCTCCACCTTAAGCAAACTTCCATTTTCGTATTCGATTTAAATAAAACCGTGCTAAATATTTTCTGTCAGACGCTCCACCTTTCAATTAAGATTTTGGCTATAAAATCTATCAGTTAACCACTTAACAGCTTTAAACTCAAGGATTTTTAACTTCTTTTTATTTCGCCTATGAAATCGTTTTTCTTCGCTCTTTAAGTTCTCGGCTTTCTTACTCCAAGATGCATTGAAGGTGAGTCTTCTGCCTGTAATATCATTTTTCTTCTCCTTTTTTTTCTTCATTTTGCTGCAAAAATAATGGAATTGACATAATTCTTATCTCCTTGAGAACGGTTGTGCCTAATTACCAGCATCGCAAACTTGCAAATTTTCTAATTGTTAAATTACAACAACAATTCCTCACATAAAATCATAACAGTAAAGTCTTTAAAACCAATTTGCCAAAAATACTGTTTTAATCTTAACACAGCTGCCGCTGCAGCAAAAAAAAAAAAAATAAAATAAAATAATAATAAAAACATTACAAAATTTAATAACGGTTACAACAACATTAACAATGCCTGATCCACCCGACCGGCGAAAAACCACTAATCAACTGTTCTTTAGCACGGACAAAAGTAAAACACTTAATAATCTATCAAAGGGACCCAAATATCTAATAATACTCAGAGTCGACTGCAATGACACACTATCTAATGTATCACCATTCCTTATAAAAAAAAGTGATCGATAATTTGTGCAGTGGAGAAGTAGACGAATGTAAACAACTTCGAAATGGAACACTTTTGATTAAAACAAAAACCCTTACACAAGCACTGAAATTTGTCACGTTAACCTCATTAAGCAACACAATTAAAGTGGAAGTGACGGAACATTACTCTTTAAACAGCTCGAAAGGAGTGATTTATTGCAGAAATCTAATTGGTATAACAGAAGAAGACATTACTGAAGGCCTTAAAGAAGATAACCCCAACATATTAGAATGTAAAAAGATACAGAAGAAAGTGAATGATATATTAGTCGACACAGGATTAATTATACTCACATTCTCCACACCCGAATTACCTAAAGACATACGTGTCGGTTACCTTAATGTACCTGTACGCGCCTATATTCCATTGCCATTAAGATGCAAAAACTGCGGTAGACTGGGACATCCCACTAAGGCATGCAAAAGTCTCAAATCGTGCTTAACTTGCGGAAACCGAGACCATATCGATCCTGAAGAAATGGAGTCATGTAAAAATTTACACTGCTGTATCAACTGCAAAGAAGACAATGTTCCTAACTACCACCATAATTCTTTCGATCGCAACTGCCCCACGTTTATAGAACATAAAGAAATTCAGGCAATATAAGTAATGGAAAAAACGGATATGAGAAACGCGCAAAAAATTTACAACGACCGTCACCAGCTAAACTCAACATATTCTGCAGTCACACGCACTCCACCTATCAACAACGACTCCATCAATCAACGCCAACTCATAAGCTACGCAGACGTTAATTCTAATAATGGTAACACCGATCAACAACCAATTGATTCATCAACTCTAATTGATTCATCAACTCCATCCACCAGCACAAATTTGGCTAGTACTATCATAGGTGTTACTAGAATTAAAATTGTAAACAAAACTAATAACTCCTTAAAAACGAATTTCAAGCCAAAACAAAGCAAACTCATTTCTTTAGCGAAACCTAATTTAACAAATCAATAGTTCGTTCATTATTTCTATTTTACTATCTTTTTCTTTTTTAAATTTTGTTTTTTTTTATTTTTTTTATTTTTTTTACTATGGTTTCAATTCTACAATGGAACATAAACGGTTATAGAAATAATTACGATCAGTTACAGATCCTTATTAAGGAAAAATGTCCTAAAATTATTTCTCTTCAAGAAACGCATATTAATAATCTTAATAACATCCCAACTCCTATCAACTATATTCTTTACTCCTCTTACACTAACCAAAACTCACAAGGTGGTGTAGCCCTCTTTATCCACAACTCAATACAACACCAGCAACTAAAGCTACAAAGTAATAGCAACATAGAAATAGTAGCAGTAAAAATAAAATCGAAGCAGTCTTTTACCATTTTTTCTGTTTACATTGCTCCCAACAAACCTTTTTCACTAAAGAATTTACAGGATATCTTTAGAAACCTTACTACTCCTACCCTTATTACAGGCGATTTCAATGGACGGCATCGTGCTTGGGGTTCACCTGTTAACAATTACAGAGGAAATTGCATCGATAAATTTATCATTCAATCCCCGTTAATCATACTAAATGACGGGTCTCCCACCCATTATAGCACACATAGTACATTAACGCACATTGATCTTTCGATAGCAACCCCTTCTCTAGCGCTAGAATCAATATGGACTATCGAAGACAACCTATATAATAGTGACCATTTCCCGATCAATATCTCACTGTTTCCCTCACCCATATCCACGTACAAGCATATGCCAAAATTCAAATTACTATCCGCTAACTGGGAAAAATTTGCATCTGAATCCCACCTATTTAGCATAGTTAAACCTATTAGTAAAAATATCAATAAAGAATGTGCTTGTATTACAAAATTAATACGACAAAGTGCAAATGTTTCCATTCCACAAACTTCCCCTCACAGCTCAAATAAATTTAAAGTTCCCTGGTGGAACAAAAAATTGAATGACTTAAAAAATTCAAAAAAACGATTTTGGTCCATCCTTAAATGTTCTGTATCCACAATTAATATAATTAACTACAAAAAAGCAAATGCACTTTTTAAAAAAGAACTTAAATCTGCCAAAAGGGCCGCATTTAACACATTCACTACAGAAATCAATCCTACCTCATCTATCAAAAAAATTTGGTCAAATATTCGCACATTCTGCGGTAATAACACTCGTTTATCAGTTCACTGCATAGAAAACCCTACATCTAATATACGCAATACTAACAAACAGGAAATTGCCGAAACGTTCTGTGAACAGTGGTCAATGGAATCAAACGACAGTAATTTTACCCCTACCTTTCGATCCCATAAGTCAAATTTGTCAACACTAGCCTTGTCATACAACCCTTCCAAAAATGCTAAATACCTTGAACAATCAATATCCATATTAGAACTCCACTCTGCACTCTTTAAACTCAAAGGCAATACCGCAGGTATAGACCGAATCTCCTACCCAATGCTTAAACACATCCATCCGTCAAAAACCGATTACTTAATTTATTCAACTCCATTTTTGATTCAACAATCCCCCAAAATTTCAAAGTAAGTAAAATCATCCCAATTTTTAAACCAAACTCAGATAGAACGCTTGTCAACTCTTATCGTCCAATATCTTTAAATTCCTGCCTATCCAAACTCCTAGACAAAATAATAGCAAATCGACTTTGGTGGTTTATCACTAGCAATAAACTAATCGATAGTCGACAAACTGGCTTTAAAAGAGGTAAATCGACATCTGATTCTCTAGTCACACTAGACTACCTGATATCCTCCTCTCTTTCCACTAAAAATCATGCATCTATCATATCACTAGATTTTACAAAAGCATTTGACAAAATTGGATTACATACAATAATAGATGAACTAAAACAGTGGAAAATTGGTCCTAAAATTATAAACTACGTTTATAATTTTATGTCCAATCGTAAAATTACTGTCTGCATAAACAACCATTTTTCAAAAACACTACCCCTCGTAAATGGTATTCCTCAAGGTTCCCCCATTTCGGTTGTACTTTTTCTTATTGCCTTCAATAAACTAAACCGCACTATTGCTATCCACAAACAATTCAACTTTTGTGCTTATGCTGACGACTATCACATATTTAAAAAAATTGGCAATGACATAAACTTAGATATTAATCCTCTGATTAATGATATTCTCTTGTGGTGCAATTATTCTGGCGCTAAAATATCCATCTCAAAATGTGCACATCTACACATATGCAGGAAAAAAAATTGTCAAATTTATATCTCAGCGAATCATACACCCATAGAGAATGTTAATGTCATGCGAATTCTTGGTGTTACAGCCAGCAAAAATTACAAATGGAAGACCCATATCGAAATTCTCTCAAATTCCCTAACGAAAAGACTTAACATTATCAAATGTCTTTCTAGCCATAGATTCAACTGCAACCATCTTACTCTAATTCATGCTACTAAGGCTTTAATTATGTCAAAGATTGACTTCGGTCTTTACTTATATGGTAACGCTCCTATATCGCAACTAAAGAAAATCAAATCTATTTACCACTCCGCAATAAGAATCGCTCTGGCTGCTTTTAGGTCTACACCCATCAATAATTTACTCTTTGAGAGTAACCTTATACCAATAGAAACCCGTTACCAATACGCATTGGCCAATCTTAACAAATCCCTTCTTAATTCCTCCGATTCACCAATCAGAAATCCTCTCGCTAAAATAACTAATTCCACCAGACACCCTAAAATTCCTTCCGTGCTATATCGTTCCACTTCTCTTAACACTAAATTAGGATTACCAATTAAACCACACATACCCAGCAAACATAATCATCCTCCTTGGATCTTTAATCCATCCTCTGTGATTTCCAAACTCCATGATTTACCTAGACAAACCACACCAATAGCATTATATAAACAACATTTTCTTCATTTACAAAACTCTCTACAACGCTACTCTTTCCTATATACAGACGGGTCAAAATCGGGACATGGTATATCTTTTAGTGTAACCACATCCAACTCCATCCTCTATAAAGCTATACTACCCCATTACAGTTCAATATATTCTGCCGAAATAATTGCAATACTACATGCAGTTGAAATGGTAAAAGACGCACATTGTAATTATTGTATTTGCTCCGACTCTCTTTCCGCAATAGAAGCTATTTCAAATCAGACTAACACTTCGTTCTACCCCTCAACCATAAGACAGTTACTCTCAAGACACTACCCAAAAATTCTTATTGCATGGGTCCCTGGACATTGCGATATTTTGGGTAATGAATTAGCTGACTCAGCAGCTAAGGACGCATTTAAATTTCCTTTAATTTTTTACTCCAATATAAACAGCACAGATATTCACAAATTTATTAAAAATCACTTCTCTGATATTTTTAAAAATTTTTGGAATCTTACAAACAATCATTACAAATCTACAAATTCCGACAAAATAAATATATCGCATTATGCAAACTTTGAGTTTGACAGTTCATTCTCTAGATCTGATCTCACAAAAATTATTCGCCTCCGTCTCGGACACACAAACATAACACACCGTCACTTGTTCGACCAAACGTTATCTTCAAGCTGCGCCTTTTGTAACAGTGGGGAAACTGTCTCTATTTACCATATTTTAAATAGTTGCTCTAATTTCACAAATATTCGAAATAAATACTTTAGTAATTCTAATCCTCTTTACTTCCTCTCTAATCCTTCAAAAAATACGATGATACTACTGATTAAGTTTCTAAAAGAAACAAACTTATACCACCTAATTTAAGAATAATCAATAAGGACTTAATGTAAATATCATTTTAGCAAATAATTAGTTCATAACTAGTTAATAAGCTTAAGGCCAAAAGCTATAGCTTTTCCATAAGTTCGTATGTATATTTTATATAGCATAGGAACTGTTTATAATAATAATAATAATAATAATAATAATAATAATAATAATAATAATAATAATAATGAAATTGTTTTTACTATTTTTAATATAAATTTTGGACACTAAATTCCTCAAACTGTCATGAAACACCCCATACTTCTAAGACGTAAATAATATCAATTTGCATATCTCCTAAATCATCTCCACAAATACAGCCATTTAAATCAAAGTTCGCAATGCTAAAGCCATAAAAAATATTTACACATTGTATAATACTCGTCGTAAACAGAAAAAAAAAAAAAAAAATTTCCCAAATTAAATATTAATTACATGCAACGCTGACACGCTGATGTCTTCAAGTTGCTTAATTCAATTAGCAGACAGTTCGAATGTCTTTAAAATCATGAAGATCATTAGCACCAAAATGTCGTAAAAAGATATTAGCTGATGCATTTGAGGAGGGGAGGAAAAATTAACAAGTCATCTGTGCTGTTGACACATGTCTGTGCAATTTTTTTCTATTTTTTTAATTTAATTATTTAGAAAAAATTTATTAGTTATTTTCATTTGGGATTTCTATTTTTTAATTAGCGTTAAAAATATTTTCAACTAATTTTAGCGACTATTGTTGACTTTGAGCTACTAAAGTCACAAGGCGTTGTCGCCTGGTTTTTTTTTTTTTAGATTTTTTTTTAATTTTAGCACAAATCAAAGTTAACAAGTTTTTTTATTTACAATATTTTATTTAATTTTTATAGCTAAAGTGAAAGATTTATTTCAGCTTTGTACTTTTAGTTAGAATAAATTTTTATTTCTAAAAATTACAAAAAAGTTCGTTGCTTAAGTCTTTCGGTTTTTTTTGCGCCAAAAACCTTGAATATTATTGAACTTTAATGGAAAAAAAAATAACAAAATAAAATTAGCCCTGCACAACAGATAGCATCATAATTTAACTAAATTAGCAAGCAAGGCCGTCGAGTTCATTGCACAGCGTCATGCATAAATCGCAGCCAATCACCAACACAAAAAATGCTCCAATTCAATGAAAATTTAAATTAATAAAATAAAATACAACAAATTAAATGCAATTTAATAAAATAAAGCTAATTGTTTTGTATAAAAAAAAAAAAAAAACACTGATTTATTTCATTGCTGCAAAGAATGCAGATACATATCGAAAGCTCGAAACAGCTTCTGTATTTGGCAGCGACCACGTCAGGTGAGTCTTCAATTTATGATATTGCCATACGGATATATATAGCAGCATATGTTGTTGCTTTATACCCATCTGTCGGCTACTGTTGTTGAAAAAATTTCAAGAAAATGAAAAAAAAAATTCCGAGGACGGTCATTGGTCTTTTTCCAAAACAATACCAGACACGCTAAAATCGCATCAGCGCGTCACAATCGTAAATTCTTCGCTCACTACTCACTCATTCAGATTTTTTTTTTTTTTTTTTTTCAATTTGGATTTTTATTTTTCAATTTAGCCATGCTTGCCTGCTTGTTTCGATATGCTTGGCACGCATGCTCTGCCGCAAAATAACAAAATTTTAGTTAAAAACTACAAAAATAAAGAACAAGTTCAGCCAGTCACAATTGCAAAATATCTCCACAACAACATGCAAAGATTTGCTTTTGTTTAGAGTTTCCTGTAAAAATGTACTTCATTGCAGTTGCATAAATCTTATTGTCAAAGTTTAAACTGTCAGTTAAATGCATTTGTACAAAGTGCACAGGAAATTTCAATTGCATAATTTGTTATTGAAAATCAATAAGAATGCTTTAATTATTAGTATATAACTTCTAACGCTTCAAAGTATTGAAAAATTTATATAAAATTGTTTAAAAAATTATCTATTTCCTGCAATATGCAAATATGGCATTAATGCTCATCTTTAGCATCGATACAATAATGAATCGATAAGTATTAGTGTCGGCTTATTACCAGTATTAGTATCGATAAATCGATAGATATTAGTGCGATAAATGTTAATCTCACATATATCTGGCGCAAAGATTAAAGTTCAACGCTTTAAAAAGATATTGAAATAAAATGTCACGAAAAATTATTCAGGACGCGGTTAAAAGGAAAATACTTTTGTGTGAAATTAACAAAACAAAAAAATCATTGATTTAAGAAAGAATATAATAGAAAAATTAAGAAAAAGTAAGACTTTCTATGTACAAAAACTATAAAATGGTTTTGGCATATGCAATGAAACTGGAGGTTCATATATTAAATACTCCTTTAATTTAACTCCTTATGAAAAATCTTTTGTAGGCGTCTTTTCATTTTAACAACGGCCTTTTTTCTGCGTTCCAAGTGGCGCCTGGCTAGCTGATTTGGGTGACTATTAAGTCTTTCTATAAAGTCTTCAGTCTGCTTGTTAATGAGATTCCCGATTTTAGGGATTCTTATGTCTTTTTCAATATGTGCTGTGCACATATACGAAGGCGCTCCTATTAATCAGGAACTTCGCCTGCTGAACACAGCTGTGCTTGTATCACATAACGCCAGGCGTTGATTGTCCTTGCACCTTGTTTCTCAGCGAAAGTTTGATTTAGCGTTTTGAGAAACCAGCCCAATTTATTAGTCCTGGCTTATATTGATTTTATGACCGCATTAATATGTGTATCAAATGTGAGGCTTTACCTAGATACAATCCTAGCTATTTGTAACCAGCGTAGTGACTATTCAGCTGACTCAGGAGGAAGACCCCTGGGCATTCGTCTCGTCTGAGTGTGTATGTCACTCTTGCATATTTGCTGAGGTTTAGAACAATATTCCACCTTTTAGCCAATTTGCTAAATTAGTAAAGGTGCAGATGGAGAGACGCACACGTCTCTGGCTGTGTCGTCAGCATATCTGGCATTGAGGAAGTCCTGAGAACGTACCATCGGTATGTTATGCCCAGTGAATGTGTCTCAAGTGAAGATAATACACAAGTTGGGACTTAGTATACTTCCATGTGAAACACCTTCGCGAAATAGTTTCATGCTGAACTCCACACCATCCAGAACCACGTAAAAGGTCCTGTCGGTCAAAAAACTGCACAATAGCAAAAACAGCAAAGGAGGGAGGACGCCTTTTAATTAGCACAGTAGACCGCCTTGCCAAAGCTTGCCCTGCAAAAGCTTAACGGATGTCTAGATTAAACTTGATCACCCTATTCAGCTGCTCAGGGATTCCCTATGCCTTCCTGAAGCCAATCAGAATTGGTGGTATCCTTTGGTTAGCCTCGTCAATCGCCAGTATCCTCGTAAATATTGCATTCGCAATGGAGGACAGCAGGCTGATGGGTGGGTATGAGTCAAAAGAGTCAATGACCGAAGGGTTTTCCCTAAACTTGTGCATTCAATCGTTTTGGGAAGTGCCCAAGTCTCAATGCAGCTATAAAAAAAAAGTGCCAAAAAGAGTACCGCTTTGACTGTTGACACTTTCAGAGACTTCTGCTGCCGACACCATTAGCACTTTGTTGTGGGAGTGAATCGCCTGGATTGTGAATTGTGATGAGATAAGCTGGGAGGGCCAGCTAGCCAGTGCTAGTCAGTACTCTTTTAAACTTATCTCCTACGACTACCGCATGTGCAGTTGAAAGATTGGAACCTAGCCTCTATGTGTTCGGCAGAAGTTTTAGCACACTCTTGTGGGATCTGGTTTAGCTGCCATCTGTTTTACGAATAGGGAACTTTGGTGGTGTTTGTCTCTTATATTGCTTTACAAGAGACCACAGGTTATAGTTTTTAAAGAACAGGTCAGTATCCTCTTTTGACTCTGTTGGACACTCGTCGGTACACTTTATCTACGGCCGGTTGCGCGTGGCAACGCACTCTTTTATGAGTCTTCTCGTCATTAGGAGAAGCACTTCAAAGACTGGTCTGGAATACTGGGACAAGTTTACTTAAGATGCATTGAGGGCAGCCCATTACACTTTACTGAAGAAAAGGTTTCAGGCCGTATAATCTCAAGGTTCAAGTCCAGCGTGATTTCCAGTTCCTTGCGGAAAGCAACTAGGTTCGTTCCACGTGAAATCAATAGACTTTTTGTCAACCTGTACTACGGCGAGCTTGCTAGTTCGATTACGAGGGAGAGATGATCGGATGAGAGTTGGTACTCTTTCCTGATGCCCAGTTCATCGACTTATAACTCGTTGTAGATAAAAAAGTCAATGACACTTGGTGTGTGCTAATGGGTGTAGGGAAAGTTGATAGCTTGACCGGTGGTTAGGATTTAAGCAAAGGAGGTGGCTAAAGCTTCTTGCAAGCTCGTCCGCTAAACCGTTGTTTAGCATTGAAGTCTTCACCGATTTAAAACTTCCCTTCAAGGCTGCTAAAAAGGTGATCAAAGGAAGTAGATTGTGCGAGGAGATGAGCAGCTTACCTTTGTTGGTGGATACTTGAAAAGTAACCATTTGTAGCTGAGCTTGTTTAACTGCTGCCAATTGGAAGTAGCTGACCTCTTGTATTATTGGTCTGTTACCTTATGTATTGGGTATACTGGAATGAAGATAGATGCTCCGGGTCGGAGCCAGTTTTCTGTGATTAACATAATGTCGATGCTGTTCTCAGCTACGAATAGTTTGAGTTCATCGACTTTATTGGTTAGCCCGCGAAGGTTCTACAGACCAAGGCGGAACGATCGAGCCATTATATTTTGTTTGATTCCTGCAGTTCCTGAAACAGTTCATGAAGGTTATCTACTTTAGTAGACAGGGCATCAATTGCTAATTTTAGGCTCGAATTGCTGCTAGATAGTTCGCGTAGTTTCCACAATGGATGAGGTGTAGCTTTATTGGACAACTTTGAATATGAGGAGCTACATGTGGCGGTGCATCTGGAGAATAGTCAACGAGTTTATTTCAACCACAAACAGCGATTCTTTTGCTTAAACGTTGCCCTTCTCTGAGATGCCTCGTTATTATACTTAGAACAATTCATTCTGATCATTCCGGTGGGACTTCTACTGATGCTCTTTACAGTTCATCCGTAGAATGACGAGTGCTTCTACATGCAGTTGTTGATGGTGAATGTTTGTTGGAGGACATCATTTGAATTCATAAATTGATATACGTTTTTTTAGAATATTTATTGAGATAAGGCGCTCTTCCTCTTATATAGTGATCATTGCAGATTAAGATTATATAGAACACAATTGTTATATATCAATTAAAGGTTTAATTCTTCATAAATTAAAGCAGGGCATTCGGATTAGGTAAACAAAGTAAAATAAATACATAAGGGGGTCATATATTTTAGAAAGAAGTTTAAGCTCTAAAATCCCGCATATAGCTTTAAAGTAAATAAAACAATTTGCAAAATAAATAGTTTTAACTACAACTTCCGCACAATTTTAAACAGTTTAAAGATCATTAAAAAGTATTGTAAGAAACATTTGTCAGAAACCTTTAAAATAAGAATAATGCACTGCTTCGGCACGCATATCGAAAATTTGTATACAAATCAAGTTTAATGAACCTTTAAGGTTTTGCTGTCACAAAAAAAAAACAAAAATAATAATAAATTAATAATATGCATATGACATTGTCATTGTCAAATGCCTTTTGGGTGGCCACTGGTCACTCACTCATTCAATTCGAAACAGTAGTAGTCAAAACTGAAGCCTAAGTGAATGTAGTCTAATATTATATTTGATTTGATTGACAATCAAACAAAAAAAAATGTGTCAGTAATTAAATGCGAGGAGATACCGGCCTACGTAGTACACCAAAAAAATGTTTATAATTCGAAAAAAAAAATCGCGCATTAACACGCGCTAACCAAGACAACTTTGACGACGACATTGTCGAAGGTTGACCAGCGCGCGAACAAGTCCAACGTGCTGATTATATATAAAGTCTTTTCTTAAACAAAATAAAAAAAAAAACGCGTTTTCAGTGCAGCACAACTTTGGCGTTGTAACATTTCATAGTAGCCAGGCAATGCTAGTCAACTCATAGTCACTCATTAAAATTTTGCGCTCGACACTGAATCGTTCCGGACACTTCCTGCTATGGTAATTATGGTTGAATGCCCAACGTGTTTAATTTAAAATTGCGGCTTTTATTTTCATTTGAGATATTATTTTATTGTGTCACTTGGTTATTGGGTGACACGAGATTTCCTGTTGCGTGTGTTTAGCCAGCCCTCTGATTCATGTTTGTATTTTTATTTAACTTTGTATTTATAAATTCTGAGAGTTTTAATTGATTCATCATTGATTCGTATGATTGGCTGAAGTTAAATGGAAATTTTAACATCGACTGTTTTTTTTTTTTTTTTGTTAGTCTTAGTTCGTAATTGTTTGTTATTTGGTTTCCATTTATTAATTATATTATATGCTTCTGTGGTTTGCAATTAAATGTTTTTTTGTTCAAAGATTTTAAAGCTGAAAATAAGGAGAGTTCTAGTATTTAAGAAACTTGATACCTTATATCAACAATGTAGAGCAATAATGTATAAAAATAATAAATAATAATATTTTCGATGAAGCTCAATATACTTTTGCAATATTTTTACACAATTAAACACTTCCTTGCATTTTAAATTATTTTTATTTTATTCTTTAATGTTTTATGATTATTTTAGTGTACTCTTCAATAATATTGATATTGATTTCAAATTTTAAATAATTATTTAATGAGTATGCCTCAAAATTTTCTAAATTACAAAATCAATCAAAAGAAGAACAATTAACGATTTGCTTAGACCGATAACCGATGGCATCCGCTTTAAACAAATTGGAAATGAAACATATCGATTGCAACTTGTTGCGGGTGCATGTTGAAACGGAAATGTTAGCATGGCTGTATATTGCACATCTTCAAAAGAAATTATAAGAAATATCGATAAACTCCAAATTTCATTGCTTTAAAATAATGTTTAACTACATAAATAAAATTTTATATTCTAACAAATACATAAAAAAACGCAAAACCCGGCTCAATTATATTCAATAGTACTATACAAAAAAAAAAAATCGCCATTCAAATTAAATATTTATCTAAGCCATCACTTGAATAAATAGCCCAAAGCTTCGAAGAAGCATGCAAACAACACTTAAATGTTTAGCAAAGACAAATAAACGTTTTCAAAAAGCAATTAAATTAGAGAGAAAAAAAAAATTAAACAATGGATGTTGTCAAAACACGCAAACCGTATTGAAAGTATTAGAAAACACAAAACAAAAGCCACTTAATGCAAAATATTGTAAAGCCACAAAATTGAATAAAAATCTGGCAAAGAAAATTTTTTAAATCGTAAATAATTATGTAAATTATATCACCGTAGAAACATCAAAGCAGCTATAAACTATTGTTGTTGTAAAATCATCATGCCTATTGATCTTGACTATGATAATGCAACATTTTAGAGGTCAACTTTAAAGATTGCCCGCTGTTTTCAATGATTTACAAGAGACAAGAATCTATAAATGAGCCACTTAAAATAGATTTTAAGATTAACATTTTACAACATAAAAATTAGTTGAGCTTATTTCCGTATTTTATTATTATTTCTGTTTTTTATATTTTGTTTTGGATTAATAATATCACTATTAAATATTTAATTTATTTCGTTTGATATATGTACGTGGTCAGCGCTGTGTAAAGGTCAAGTGGGTTGAACTTATATGCGCTCGGTTGCTTCTTTTGATATATGTATGGTTTGTATTTATTTGTAAAATGTGAGAAGTACGTGTCAATGATAGCGCAATTCAATTGGTATAATAACAATTAATTGGATATTTTTATTGCATTGTATTTGAGTGTGAATTTTCAGCACTTGAAATTGAAATTGAAATTGAAATATTGTTGTACTTAAATTTTAATAAAAAAAAAAATCAAAGACTTTGAAACGCGCTAAGCTTTAATGAATGTAAGCATATACAATTATAATTTAAACAAGTGCCGAATATAAAATGCTGTAAAATCGGAAACATTTGATACTATAAAGATATATATTCATATATTTTCTGTAGCTTATTTGTAAAAACTGCATAACAAACGTACATAGAAAACCTATTGGACTTTAAGCACTTATTTAATACAAATGACTTTCATCGTTGCCCTATTTTGTGCGTCTACAAATGTTTCAAAGTTTTTAAAATTCTTAAAATGCTAAAAATAATCAGCATTGCTCCCATTTTCACTTACTTTTGCTTTTTGTTCGAACGTGCTGCCTCAAAATGCAGGAAGTTGCTATCGATATGTTTCATTTCCAATTTGTTTAAATCGTATATTATCGGTTATCGGTCTAAGCAAATCGTAAAGTGTACATCTTTTGATTGATTTAGCAACTTACTAAATTTGAAGCAAACACATTAAATAATTATTTAAAATTTTAAATCATTATTCATAACATGTAAGAGTGCATTGTTATAAACTTAAAACAGAACAGTATAAACCGAAAATGCTTTCAAATACAAGGAAGTGTTTATTTTTGTAAAATATACCATTTATTTTTCAGTACACAAACATTTTTTGTGTTTTTATAAAGTTCTCAGCGCACTTAACTTCTTTTTAATTTGTTTCTTTGTCGAAAAATCAACACAAATTAGAATTAAAACACCAAAAATTAAATTTTTTCTAACTCGGTAAATATTTATTTAATTACGAGCACTCTAACCTTTAAAGTTCATTTCGTTAAATTATCCAAAAAAAATATTGCAATTCATTTTTCCAATACTCGAAAATTAAAAGCGTGAATGTGAAGTTCAAGGCATGAAATGAAAATTAAGCCATGATTTAGCATTTTGTTTAATGGTGTGAAAAAACAATAACAACAGCACGAAAAAAAACAGCAATACCACAATTATTAATTTGTACAAGTCTATAGGTACTATGTAGTATAAGTAACTTTAATGGGTTTTTGATTAAAACGTTTGACCTTGAGATGGATAATTATTCCCAGTTCTTGTGAAGTAAATGCACTAAAGTATTTCACAATTCAACAGTGATATATGTTATTGATGAGAGAGAGAGAGACTTGATGTTATTTATTATAAATAAATAATTTGTAAGGTCCTAAAATTTATATATTATTAATGAGCCTATATATTTAGACAGCAGAATATGGCCTAAAGTCTTAGCAGAGTAAAAATAAAAATGCAAAAATTAAACTCAAAAAATCTTTGTCACAACAATCATTTATACCATTCGGTAAAGTATTGAATGCATTCATTTTGCTATTTTGACTATACTCATTCATTAGCTGCTTCATGGGCTAGACTTCTGTGTCAAGTGCTGTCGCATAGCTGTCTGTCATATCCACCTCCCAATTATGCTTAGCTAATAACCCTGTATTAATGAAGAACTATTCTTCAACAAAAATGACTATAATATGTTCATCAAAACGTATAATTTTGTTAATAAATAAAACATTATGATTTGTTTTGCTCACTGCTCGCTAGCCTTCAACATTAACCACTGACCTAAGGCTGCTTTTTTTCATGTTTTTCATGGTGCTATTATTAGGTACCTGCTGACAGCTAGACTGCCTTATATCTCATATATATAAATAAATAGCTATAATGCACAGTCCAGCTTAGTCACCTTATGCGAGTACTACCAACATTTGACCATTGAAGGTCCGACTTTGCGTGCGTTGCCGGCAGCGGCAGCGGCATCAGGTTCAGGTGAATAAACTTCAACTTGAAATGTGTGCAAAAGGTTAGCATTATTAATTAATTAATTAAATAAATAATAACTACAATTCGTATACAATTTGCTGCTTCGCTCATTCATGCATTCATTCTTACAATCTAAGCAAATAGCTTGGTTAATTGTTGTGCATCGAAAGTGTTGAGTTGTTCTTCTAGACATATATGGTTAGTATTGGAGGTATTCTTTTAAAACAAAAGACTTAAGCAGCAAACTTGTTTTTTTTTTTTTTTTTTTTTGAGTGAAAATATTGTGCAACAATAAAAATGCACATTGAATCGGTTTGCATTGTCTCTCACCTTGTGCGCAATAATCTCAATGCAACTCGATTGCGCGATTTTTCATAATTTATATTTGTAAAAAGAAAAAAATATGGAAAAAAATATTGCTACTACACTCGTACATAGCTAATCAATATGTGAGGTCGTTTAAATGAACAAGAAATCTGTCGGTTGATTGCTTGTTTGAAGTGTTCTTTGTTCTTATCGAGGCTGAAAATGTGGAGTATGCCACATTAGTTGACAGAACACATTGTTTAAGTTTTTTGTAGTTGTACTTGTTTTTGGCTTATAATAATTACATATAATAAATTGTAATTATATTTAAATATTTATTTGTTTATTTTCTAACTGAAAAATAGACAAACAATTATTGAGATATAGCGCTGAAATTTATTACATACTCGTATGTCACATTTAAGTATGAAAATCGACCACAGCAAGCACGTTCCCAATGATCGATTCCTAGTAATGGAAGCTGAGCCAGATTCCCCAGGAGCGATGACTTAGACTCAAACTTCGTTAGTCGAGTACAAAGAGTACTGTACAACATTGGCCTCACAGCCATTCTTATCATTCACAAAAAGATCCAGACCCACATCAAAGTGCTGAAGAATTGCCAGGACCTAGGTCAAGATGATCTCGTTAACAGAACACTGAAAGAGAAACTCTTTTTGATATTGCATTTGAGGCATTGAGACTTGGCCACTTCCGAAAACTTTGCAAAAAAAGTTCCAAATTGTTATGGTTCATAAGACCGGGTGAAGCCCATCGTTCATTGACTCATACCGACTGTCTACTGTCATTCATCGCGAAATTGTTTGAGCGGTGTTTGTTGGCGATGATACAGGCGATTGACGAGCTTAAACAAAGGATACTATCCTTTCAATTCAACTTTAGGAAGGCACTTGGAACCCCGAAGCAGGTAATTAGGGTGGTTAACTTTACCCTAAGTGGTTTACAAGGCAAAGGCATGCTCAGTGAAACTTTTCTGTACATCAAATAAACTTTTCAGAGGGCATGGCACAATGGTCTTATCTGTAAATTCAAAGACATCCACCAACCTCAGTAGTTATCTCTAATGTGCAGCTTTCTGAACATCAGAACCTTCTCGGTGATACTGCATAAAGTGGAGTACAGCACTAAAAGAATCTACGCAGAAGCTCCTTAGGGAAGCATACTAAGTTATACCACTTCTTTCCCTTCCCGACAGAGAAGGATCATAACTTCTCACTATAACTTTTGATAACGCCATGGCCTTCCTTGCCACGCATATCTATACAACACCACTAACATGTTCTAGCTAGACCTCTACATGTTTGGCAAATGGACTAAACGCTAGATATACTTACTTCCTAAGACGCCTTTTTTACTTCGTCTTTTACTTCGTCCACCAATCCTGCGATTCTATCCAAAATTGCCAAATCTCTTTCATCTGATTCAATCATAGTCCATGCTTCTGCTCCATACAGTAGGACCGGCATAAGCGTCATATAGATCTTGATTTTCGTCTTCCGAGAGAGGGCTTTACTTCTTAATTGCTCATCCCAAAATAGCATGTATCACCTGATCTCCAGATTGACGTTGTTGTTGTTGTTGGTCATTTCGCATTCAAAATACTCGAAGTTTTCTACAACTTTGAAGTTGAAATTCTCCATTCTCACAGACCTTCCAAAAAAATGCCAAATCTCTTTCATCTAATTCAATCAAAGTCCATAATTCTGCTCCATACAGGAGGGCCAGCATAAGTGTCATATAGATCTTGATTTCCGTCTTCCGAGAGAGGCCTTTACTTCTTAATTGCTCATCCCAAAATAGCATATATCACCTGATCTCCAGATTAACGTTGTTGTTGTTGGTCATTTCGCATTCAAGATACTCGAAGTTTTCTACAACTTCGAAGTTGAGATTCTCCATTCTTGCAGACCTTCCAAAAAATGCCAAATCTCTTTCATCTAATTCAATCAAAGTCCATAATTCTGCTCCATACAGTAGGACCGGCATAAGTGTCATATATATCTTGATTTCCGTATTCCGAGAGAGGGCTTTACTTCTTAATTGCTCATCCCAAAATAGCATATATCAACTGATCTCCAGATTGACGTTGTTGTTGTTGTTGGTCATTTCGCATTCAAGATACTCGAAGTTTTCTACAACTTTGAAGTTGAAATTCTTCATCCTCACAGACCTTCCATAACGCATCTTTAACCAGATTTCGTTATTACAGAAAGTTTCTCTAGGTTTCGGTCAAACGCTTGACCTTTCGATAAAATTTTCGAGCTTCATTTCTGTCACATAACCTCTCACGGGTTTCTTGCGTCTGAAGAGTCGTTAGTTAAGACTTAATAATCACCATAACCAGCTAGCCAGACGCCTCCTGGACCAAAAAAGATTGATAAAAGCTAGACAGAAAAGACCTACAAAGCAATCTTCATATGGATCTAAACTTAAGGAGTATATAATCTACATATATACTCACCGTAAATAATATACATCATTCATTCATACTACCCGGGGAAAATGGTATACTAAGTTTTTGCAAATGTTACCGGCAGAAAAAGTCCCTATAAAGAATATTTATTCTTGACCAGTATTAAAAGTCGAGTCCATATAAAGCTTTTAAATTTAAATATTTAGTTTCTCCTCTTAATTCTTTAGAGCTAACAATGCATACTACCTACCATGCATACTAGATATCTGCACTGTCACTGATTTTTGTAAATCCGGAAACATTTTTTCAATAACAGTACACCGAATATTTATGTACGATTACCGAATATAGAGACGCAGTGTATGTCAATCGAATCGACTACATTACCGTAATCGGTCCGGTAAGCTGTGCTCCTCTTCAGTATTCAGTTTGCACAGAATGTACACCGGTACATTCTACAAACAGAATATATTCATGCAGGGCTCATTCTCATTTTTTGTATTAAATAACTTATGAACGATCTACGCTCGGTCTAAGCACGAAAGACATACAAAATTCACACAAATAATTTTACATAAGTTAAAAAAAAAAAAAGATGCAAATGATATAAATTACATTATAAAGGTGTGAAAAATTTTCACACACAAAATAACTTTATTGCATAATCTTCCCAGCCCAAATAATAAAAATAATACAGACTGAATTTGTATATGATTTCACTTTATAAATTTCTCTCACCACTCCTCAGAAGTTACTTGCACCAGAAAAAAATTAAATATTAAACAATTTATCACGTTATCGACAAAAATGTGATGAAATCATTAAAAATATTACAGCGTGAACTATAAAAAAACCCGATAAGATCCGATTCACTTCAAGTTGCGGAAGCTGACTCAGGCGTTGAAATACAAAAAAAAGTAATACAAAAATTATTGACGGATCTGTGATCAAAGTCACGCAGACGCGTGCTAAAAAACGCCCAAAATACAAGTGAGAAAAAAATTTTAAAAAAATATATACGAGTATCTAAAATTTTTGACTTATTTATTAATTGTAGACGTGTTTCAACAATTCTGCAAAGTAACAAATTTTTTAGCCTTGCCAGCGGCATAAACAGTAGAGCACCATACGAATATTTAGCCGATTGAAACGATAAACCGACCATCGACAACAACAATCACTGCCTCCCTCGAAATTAGCATGGAATAGACAATCATGTTTTGATATTTAATCCATTTGCCCCCAGTTAAAAACATGCGCTGAACAGCAATTCATGAAAGAAACCAATCAAAATGGTAACAATGGACATGAAAAATAATCAAAAAAAAAAAACAAGAAATGATTTTAATGAAACGAAAAAATATGTGCCAAACTTTGAACGAACACTGGTGAACATGATATTAAATTTATTATGCAAACAGGGAATGGATTTAGTTGGTTTAACTGCTTTTATGATGTTTATTGCAAAAGTAATGGGAAGAAGTAGGAATGTGTTGGCATATTCCCATGTTTAATTTGAGAAGCAAACTTAGCACTAATAGCCTCCATTTCATTTTATTTCATTTTATTTCATTTTATTTCATTTTATTTCATTTTATTTAATTTTATTTAATTTTATTTAATTTTACTGAATTTTATTTAATTTTATTTCATTTTAATTCATTTCATTTAATTTTATTTCATTTTATTGCCTTTCAGTTCACTTCATCTCATTTAATTTTATTTCAATTTATTTTATTTCATTTCATTTTGATTCATTTCATTCCATTCCATTTTTTTTTTTTTTTTCATTTCATTTCGTTTTATTTAAATACAATATTTCCCATTAACTTAAATATAAAAACATTCTAAACAAGAAAACTTGTTGCCCAGTGTAAAAAAAATTGAGCATTGAGCATGTCTATGTACATATTGGGCTTGGATTTTGACAGCTGCAGGCCTACTGTTCGTATATTTTTTTTTTTTTGGAATTCATTTTGAGATTTTGGCATTTTGGATTTTTATTTTAAAAATTGAATTCTGGCCCTCAGGCTAGTAATCGGAGCGAGCAGTGGCAATAAATAAAATAATGTTTTAATTAGTATTTATTTGTTTGAAGTTGCCTCGTTTTACCGATTTGCCATAGCATAGTTCAAACGAGCGTAAATCTGGAGTGTGTGTGTCTTGTGAACATGAGCGATAATAGCAACAACTTCGATTAATTCGAATTAAAAGTTTTGGTATAACCTTTTGATGGTGGTTCAATGAAGTATGTGATTTTGTGATAAATAATTAATTTTAGCAACTTTTTGCTTTACAAGTCAGAAGGCATTTTGCTGTCTAAATCGGTCAATATTCCACCCCCTGAATCATGATACCGCTTGTCTTGTTCGATAGATCGTATTCTAATGAAAACAAAAAGGCCTCGGTTGGAACCATATGATGACAAACCTTGTAAAAGATAAAAGGACAACGATTTGCGGTTATCTCACAAATATGCAGCTGGTTGATGACCGCGAAAGATACATCACTGCTGACATCACTGCAATGTAGGATATACTATGCATAGAGCAGGCGTGCTTTAAAAATGCGTTCTGTGACATCTACGATAGCTGCCATGAGAGTAAGCACGAATTTTGATGCGGTTACTGATCAAGGCTTAAGATTTTAATATAAGCCTGACTTGTACGTACGCCCCGACGATTGACGACGAGTGCTGTTCCAAACACTATGTCAAAATCGTGCTTGTCGATTTCGAAGCTAAAATTGGGAAGGAGGGAATCTTTGGCCCAACCGTCAGAAAATTTAGCCTTCACGGTACAACCTCCAATGATGGAGAGAGACAAATTGATTTCGGAGGTCGGAGCATTGTAGTTAGCAACACCTCACACACACTCTCCCGACTGCTCTGGGAAACCTCTCCGCCTTCTCAAAAAAAATGTGAGCATTGGATACATATCACCCTATCAGCGAAATCTGCAGTCGGGAGCAACGCAGGCTGTTAGGTAGCGATATCGAGAGAAATGGGAGAAGAAAAGCGTCTTTTCAGACGCAAGAAAAGCGAGAAAGGTATGAAGAAGTCGAGAGGTTATGGACAAAAATAAAGCTCGAAAAATTTATCAAAAGCTCAAACGTCTCACCGTAGGTTTTAAACCCACAGATGCACAGGAATTACTGAGATTATGGAGAACTCATTTCTCTAACCTACTTGGAGCCGATGAAGCGCACAATACCGCTGATAGAAAAATGACACCGGAATCACCAGTTAATGATGGCACTGTAGTAAAGCCACCGGACTATAAAGAGGTTGATTCGGTTATCAATAAGCTGAAAAATAACAATGTGGCAGGATCTGATGGACTGCCAGCTGAGTTATACAAGACAGGCGGCGAAGAGTTTTTTAAATATGCACCAACTCCTATGCAAGATATGGTCCGATGAACACATACCCAGTGACTGGAATCTCAGTTTTCTCCGTGCTATCTTTAAGAAAGGAGACTCCGCTGTTTGCGCCAACTAACGCGCAATAAGACTTCTTTCCATTGGATATAAGATTCTGTCGCGCGTATTGTGAAATAGACTGAAGCCATATACCGACTCACTGATAGGACGATATCAGTGTGGCTTCAGACCAAGAAGATCGACCAGTGACCAAATCTTCACATAACGCCAAATCTTAGAAAAGACCTGTGAGCTTAAAAAAGACACACACCACCTATTTGTTCACTATAAAGCCGTTCTCGACACGCCGTTACGAACGAAGTCTTTCGACGCTCTGTCTGCATCCCGGCAAAGATCGTTCGTCTTTCCATGACGACGCTTTCTAACACACAAAGCGTGGCCAGGGTGAGGCAAAACCTCTCCGACCCCTTAAATACCAAGAGAGGTTTCAGGCAGCGCGATACTCTGTCGTGCAATTTTTTTAATCTTCTGATGGAATACATCCTACACCAGTGTCCATACATGCAGAATATGTCGGTCTTGATCTTCTTAAATGAAGTGATGCAGGAACGGCGAGTTAGCAAGGCGTTCTCGAAGTTTGAAGAACAGTCTCGGTTCATGGATTTAGCGGTGAATGAGGGCAAGGCAATGTACTTGTTGTCTTCTCGCACACCGTCATTGCGTCTTGAACGGTCAGTGACGATGGAGAATTTCAACTTCAATGTTGTAGAAAACTTGATCTATCTTAGATCCGAAATAACCAGCAACAACAACGTCAGCTCGGAGATTAGGCGAAGATTAACGCTTGCAAAAAGATGATATTTTGGGCTGAGCATGCAAATTAGAAGTAAAGTCATCTCTCGGAAGACAAAAAACCAAGATCTACAAGAAGCATATACTCTCGATCCTACTGTAGAGTCATGGTTCGTGATTGAGTCAGACGAAACGGCGTTGGAAGTATTTAAGTGAAAAATTCTACGCAGGATCTTTGGTCCAATTAGAGTCGGCGATGAATTTAGGTTCCATAAGAACCGCGAGCTGAATGAACTATTCGATGAGGCTGACATAGTCCAGCGCATAAAATTCCAGTTACTGCATTAAGCCTGCGCACCTTTTTCAAATGTACGAAAGAGCTTCAGCACACATGTGTCACATGGGGAAATCAAATATGGTGGAAGATATAATAGAGGAATGATCAGATCTAGAGATAACTTTATGTAATTTAAACACGCAAAAACTGGCATCAGCATGGACAAGTAGAGAGCAGCTGATACGGCCATGATAGCAAAGCCTTATAAGTAAGGACCTAAGTATTTATTATTTTTGTTTTCAAATCTTCTTAGCCGCACACTAATTATAATTTGTTCTTTCATAATTAAACAATTCACAGACTAAACAATAATTATACAAAAGAAAAAATAATTGTTAGGCGTTAAATTAACAACAAGAATAACAAGCACTGCTGTCCATCATAACCAACAACAAAAACAAAAAAACAAATCTTTATAATCATCATCAATACGCTTCGCTGATTTGAAACACTACTATTGTCTGACAGAGTTTACCTTGTAGAATCTAAACTCAAACAAAAACAGCAAAAAAAAAAAAAAGTATCTCCATTTATTTTTTTTTTGTGATCTTTTTGCAAAATATTACTCGGACAAGCTATAGACTAGAAGCTTAATATTTCATATAGTAGAATCATTTTAACGCGCGCACTGAAGTTCAAATTTCACAGGCAGTCAAGCAGTTAGACAGCCTCTTGGTCATTATTAGCTGGCACTGTCCGTCCGTCCGACCGTCGATCATTATGTTGCTGCAACTAGATTTATTTGCAATACACTACTACACTATAGAACTGTAACTGACTAACTAGAATAATTTGTCGGAAGCCATTTGGTTCAGGGACAAACTCAAATGATACCCAACATTCACTCGAAATAATGTATTATAGACGTTAGACTGATCAAGTACAAAATAAATTATAAATTTAAAAATGTACTTTAAGGTTGTCACATCAAATATGCTTTTCGAAAGTGAATTATTTGCTGCTGTGACACATTAAATTTTTAAATTAAAAAAAATGTAATTAATGCTTCTAACTACGTGTAAAACAAAAAGCTTGCACTTGACCTTCATTAAAAACAAAAATTAAAAAAAAAAAATATTTTATTTTATTTGATTTTTTTTAATTTGAACTACTAGACACAGACATTTTGTCGTCAACGTCATCAGGCATTCATTACGCGTAATTTATTTTTATTTATTGCTTATATTATTGTTTTTTTTTTTAGTTTATATTTTCTCATATATATTTTTAATAGTGCGTAACAATTTTTTTTTTTAATTTGTTATGCATCAATGCCGCATTTTATTTTAAATTTTCTTTAGTTATTTATTAACTATTCGCATATGCTCGTATGTATAGCTTAATTATGTGCTTGTGTGTGTGTGTCTTACTGCTGTATTTGTAGAGCAATTGACATTCAATCAATTCACTTCCTAATATGGTTTGATTGTCCATAAAATTGTATATCAATTTAAACGCGATTTGCACTTTGAATAATCTAAAATTGATGACTGAATTTTATACACTTCATATGTTGTGTCTTAGAAAGTCCTATCAGTTCGGCATCAAGCTTGCAACGCATTTAATGGAAGGCTCTTCATACCACGCCACTTGAAGAGGACACTCCTTATGTCGGTTTTCTATAGACCACTGCTACCAGATCGAATTAGATAGCTATCAACCGTAGCTCAACCATGGCCGCCTTTTGAAAGGCGAACCAACTTTTGTCTTGACAGAAAGTTACTCCGCTTTTAGTGGTGGATAGTGGTCCGCGTCGATATTGGGACCACGTAACGTTCGCACATCCAACGCGGTCGATGCGTGCCTTCCTTCCTTCCAAAATGTTAAATTTGGTTTCGTGTAATGAGATATTGCCCTCGTCCTAATTTGCCCTGATAGACTACTACTTGGAGTGTCGTTTTTTCGGAGTCGAAGTTGGGGCGTGTCTGTACTCTCCTCACCCAGCAATAGCAGGAGTTCCACAAGGAAGTGCACTCAGTCTTTTTTTCTTTATTTTATTTTGTTTGTAACAAACATATTTGGTCTTCTCCTGCTACACTTGGAGGTTCAAAAAAATCCCTGCTCTTGGCATCATATTCAGATGATGTATGCAGCCTTAAGTGACCGCCGATAAACTTCAAGAGCCACATTGAAGCCAAGGTGGCGACGAGCCGGAGCAGGATGTGCAGCAGAAGCAAGCTCTACTTGCAAAACAAAAACACCTTAATTTTCAAGAACATTCCTCCGTATAGGTATGCAAGTCTGGGGCACTGCTTCAAAGTCATCACTAGATGTCCTTGGCTTGCCCACAACTCCACCCTCTACAAGAACCTCAATTTGATACCGGTCGAAGAGAATGTCTGCTTCTTTTCCAGCCGTTACAATGACCAACTCTATCACCACCATCTATCATTACTTAGTGCCTCTCTGTCGGCGGCTTTGAGTCCTTCATCGCCTACAAGTAGATTAGAATAGTAACTTTCCACTGGCGTCGTTTTTCTCTGCGGTATCATTCCGACATTCCCCGCCATATCAAGCGTAAGACACTGGTCTTACATATATAACCAATGTCCTCCTTAGCGCTGGCTAAATCTGAAATCTCTGTTTAGAAAAATCTTCCTAAAATGTTCATCCCTTTTTACTGAGGGCTGAGCATGAACAAAGTACAAAGGAAGAACAGTTTCTTCTCAGTTTCTATCATTTCTATAGTACATTGCAGCTGGACATCCTTAATGGAGATCTGTAATGTGAATAAAGGATATAAAAACAGAAAACAAAAAACAAAGCCCCTGGTCACGATAAAATGTGCAACGCCACAATGCTCCACAATCCCGGTAAGACGGAAAGCAGCCTTGAGTCACTCTCAAAGGTTCATGTCTTTAGAATAGCTAAGGTCGTAGACTTCAAAGGCTTATTCTAAGATCATCAGTTTCCAGATTCCTTTCAGTGCATGGAACAGCAGAATAGCTTCACAGATTTGTCAGTAATATCCCAAAAGCATTTACTAATACGAAATATTGCAATGCCGCCTACTTTGGCGAATAACAAGCTTCCGATAGGGTGTGGCACACCGAAGATGTTTCCGGTACTGCGCTTCTACCTAAAGGGGCGTCAGTTTTTTGTACAGCTACGCGGAAGTGCCTCTCCTGTCGACCATGCATCTGCAGAAGTCCCTCAAGATAGCGTTCGTGGGCCATTCCTAATCCACCTCTTCGCAGCTGACCTTCCAACAGCTAAGCTACATCAAAAAGGACAACATATTCTGCCTTTAAGACTAGGCAAAAGAGCTGGAATGTCCAGATCAATTATAGCAAATGTTTCACTCAACAGCATTACCTTGCAGCATTCGTTCAAGGCTAAGAATTTAGGATTAATACTAGACAAAAATCTGGAATGGCACCTAAACTTATTTTTCTATAAATTTAACTCCTAAATTCTAAAAAATAAGCAAAAATGTTTGCCGAAAAAAATCTTCTTTTGAATATTAAAATAAAACCGTCTAGTTTGATATGCATTGGCCTATTAGTTTAATACAGTTTGATAAGCACACAGTAAATCCGCACATAAAGCTACTCAAACAGTGAATGTCAAGTAATTTGCACAGCAAACAGCTGTGCAACTATATAAAAGAAGCAGAGTCAAATCTGTTCAATAACTTTTTTTTTAGTTATTAAGAAATATTTAGTTAACAATAACAACAGCACAAATATGGAACTTGAGGATACACCTTACAGCAAAGAGGAATATGTGGAAACGGTGCGTATATCTTTAGTGTTGCGCTTAAATATTGCACAGCTAAAGAAAAATAAAAAGAAAACAAACCAGGCTTGATGATCTCATCACTTATGCCCAAAATTATTATTTACCTTTCTCCACAGGCATCCGGCAATAAAGTCAGTCGCATAACCGTGCTCTGTGGCTCACAGAATATAGTACTGAACGGCAAAGTAATTGTACAAAGCGGCGCCATTATACGCGGTGATTTAGCAAATGTACGCACGGGCAGATTCTGTGTTATTAGTAAAAATGCCGTAATACGGCCGCCGTATAAACAATTCAGCAAAGGCATTGCTTTCTTTCCCATGCACATTGGTGATCATGTATACATTGGCGAGGATGCTGTGGTCTCTGCAGCAGTAATTGGTTCATTTGTTTACATAGGCAAGAATGCTATAATTGTAAGTAGAAACTATTAAATAGACAAGTTTTATAAATAATTAATGAATTTGTTTATGGCAAAACATAGGGACGCCGTTGCACACTTAAAGATTGCTGCATCATTGAAGATGGTGCTGTGCTGCCGCCGGAGACAACAGTAGCCAGCTATATGCGTTACACTGCCAAAGGCACCATTGAGGGTGGACAAGGTAATCCTAACTTTGTACCCGCTGCAATGCAGGATGAAATGATTAACTATACAAAGTCGTACTATGAACATTTCGTGCGCTTGCCTTAGGCATGTGCAACTAAAATTATTTATTATAATTAATATTTTTTTATAAATAGCGCTAAGTTATAAGTGAATATAAATTTTATAAAATAACTTTAATCTATCAAACCAGTTTCACATGTGTATTCTGCATGACCCATCTCAAATATCGGAAATGTCGCGCCGGTACGACGCGCAATATCAGCTGCTGTCTCGTCAGTGTTATTCAAAGAGCCCGGTTGAATATTACGATCTAAGAGTAACACAGTTGCCGTATCACGACAATTCGATACTGTGGCTGTAACATGTAGTGGTGTCTGTTGACCCTCCGATTGAGCATTTACATCAGCACCGTGTTGCAACAAAAGCTGTGCAGCATCCGTATTGCCCCACTTGCAGGCCGAATGTAGTGGCGTCCAGCCGAAGTTTGTACGCGCATTAGGATTAGCATTGTATTGCAAAAGTAACTTCATAATATCCACATCATTATTGTACGAAGCACGATGCAACGGTGTATAGCCATCATTATCCACGGCATTAACAGCATTTGCATTAATTTGCAGTATCTCACGTATGGCGTCGATACGTTGCTCGTTGACTGCTAGCAATATAAGGCCTTCAATGGATGCTGTTGTGGTGATGTGTATTAAGAATTATAAGTGTAAAGAATTTGCATATGTATCTCTTTTCTTACCCGGTGGATTGCTATCCTCTTCAATCAGATCATCGGCATCGTCGTCCCAACCGCTGACAAATAGCCCGCGCGGTATTTGCATGTAGCGCAGCTTGTCAACTTGAGATTGTTCATCATCGGAATCGTAGTCGCCCATAATTTATAATAATTACCTTAGTATACAATAAGAATAATATTTGTTTATATGTTATTTTGCTTAGATGTGTGCACTTTTATAGTTCACAATGAATGTAAAGACCGATTGAGACCGATTGCGCTTTACAGACCGATAAAAACGCGTTCCGTCGAACCCACGATGCTGGATGGTTGCTCGACAGTGTAAACATCAATGCTCGACTGTGTAAACACCAGTGTTTGTCAAACTTGCACGGTGTTTGACGATGGTGCCGGCACCATCGTCAAACACGAACCGAGCATCGTTCCCCGTTATGAACCGTTTTAGCTACTGTTAGCTTTGTCCGAACCCGTTATGCGTGGCCTGAGGGCGTGTTTTTTTTTTATTTATCAATTAAATTCTTAATTTAATCAATTTAATTAATTAAAATCAATTAAATTGCATTAAGTTGCTACCAGTGGCTTTGTTTTTTTATTTTTTTCAAGTGGTTTTGTTGTGTTCCTACCTATTTTCGAGGATTAACCTCCTGCCTGTATAACATTCCCATTCAAGCGCTTTCGCAGGGAATACGTCCTGCTACTTCACAACCACAGCATGCACGGCGGCGTCAAACCGCGTCCCGAATGACTGCTATGATCGTACTGCTATGATCGTACAAAAAAAATGCCAAATTAAGCGAGGTAATTCCATATGGGCTTAATTGCACGAATACTACGAATCTATTACTCTGCAAATAAGGTTTCAAAAAAAGTATTTCTTATATTGCTTACAAGACCCCACAATTCCTGGGGGAATCGCTTATATTGAAAATGGTTGTGGGGATAGGCCCTATGACCATTTGGAAGAGGCACTGCATGCCAAAATGGATAAAGGAATCTTAACAAAGCGTAGCATTGAAAGGCGATTTGGCCATTTCTATGAGAAACTCGGTTATATCTAGGATTTATGAGAGAAAGGGCTGTTTATTTTTGTTAATGTAAATTAATTCAAATTTTATGACTAAACTATAAAATTTTGGCAATGCATTTAATTTTAATTTCATGTATGTACAGAATATTGTTTTCAACAGCGACGCTTATAATGCAGAAACTTCGAGAAAGAACTTTCGATTACTCTAGTTATCGAAGAAGACTCACTATTGTTAGGAATGTCAGAACGGTTGACGTTCTTTCAACCTTTTTTCGCCACATCTCACGCAGTAGGCGTTTGAAAAGAATTTTTAGTTTCGTTTTAACACGGCAACGAAAAAGAATTTAATGTCAACTTTAGTCAAAAATTAAATTCTCTTTGTATAAAGATTACTGTTCGACAAAAATTGCATTATGATGTACGCTAAATATATTGCATCGTGGTTGAAGAGCAATTCAATTAATTGGGAGGACATACAGCCTTATTCCGCCTACCTAATTATTACCGTATTGACGTTTTTTGCTGTCGCACAGCTTCTTATGTACATTAATAATCGTGGCGGCAACGAAGCTGCCCATTTGGATACCAACGACGTTGAGGAGGAGCGTGAAGAAATTCGCAAACGTGACTTCACCGTACAGGTTTGTTAGATTGATGAAAATAAACTACGTGTTTCTATGTTTATATATGCACGTTATAGGAGCTGCGCCGCTTCGACGGTACAAATAATGGACCCATTTTACTAGCGGTTTTGGGTAATGTTTACAATGTTAGCACTGCCAGAACTTTTTACGGCAACGATGCACCCTATGCTGTTTATGCCGGCACAGATGCCTCACGTAATTTGGCTACATTCCGTGTTGAACGCAACGAACGTGATTCCTATGATGACTTATCTGATTTGAGCTCAGCACAGATGACATTGCTTGGCGAATGGAATCAGCAATTTAAGGATCGTTATCCGGTGGTAGGCAAGCTGTTACGTGATGGCGAAAAACACTCGAACTATGCTGATGATGAAGAAATAGATGCCGAGGAAGGTATCGAGAATATGACTTAATACAATATGTAATGCATACTCAAATATTTTTAGTATTTAAAATAAAAATGCACAAATTACACGCATAATAAACACACATTTTGTCAACTATTCTTTGAGCTGTAAAAATATTTTTGTTTTTAGGGAATTATTCTGTATTCTGTAAAAGCAGACACTAGCGGTTAAGCTGACCAATCCTAGCAATATGTAAAAGCTGAACTATAATCTATATGCCTAACGTTTGTTTTGCTGCTGTTAGCGAACCTTCGAAACAGAGTAAAGGCGTAATTTTGGGCCATTTTTACAAAAATGCAATGCACTTGATATTTGCCGCTAAATAAAAAAGCTGACAGACCAATAAACAACTGTATTCTGACAATAAAAGCCCAACAATAAAACGTGTAAAATAAAATGACAAAATGCTGAACTTATTAAAAATTTTTTCAACATTTTATTAATTGTTTTTCTTAAAAAATACAAACAAATTTCGCCGTTAGTAAATTAAACAATTCTTTCACATCGCTGTGAATGGCAAAAGTCATTCAGCTGTTTACAATTTTATAGCACTAGCAACTAAAGAAGAACAAGAGTCATTGGAAGACAAACAATAAAATCCTTTAGTATTAACTAACAAAACAAAGCACAATAATAATAATTATGGCCGAAGCACTTCAAACAGTCACCAACAACGATGATAATGGTGAGGATGTGGAGGATAAGAAACTGGAGAATATATTTCTAGCCGGCTGGAAAATATACGAAGAGCTGGAAGTCACAGACCTGCCAACAAATGGCACTGAATATCAGGTAAGCAGTGCGCTGCTGCCATAAACAATTTTAAAATAACAATATTCCACAGCAAAAAGTGCGCACCGCTATGGATCATCTGGAGCGCGCTACACAATTGGTCAGCCAGATTGGACTATTCAGTCCCAACGAACTCATTGATGAAGTTTCCACAGATTCACTGCAATACTTGCTCTTGCCGTATATTCTCGGCAAGCTAACAACAAAAATTACTGCACCAAATAATCTCAAAGTAATTGAAGTGGGTGAGGTTTATTTTAGGTAAGTTGCAATAAATTTAAAGCATATAACTAACGCTGATGCCACTTTCCGTATTTTCCGTACTAGGGATCATCTACAACGCTGTGCCGAGTACGATCTCTGCGAGGGCATTAAAAAAACAGTTGCTAATGTTGCCGAAGACAAGGATAAACCAACAAATGCCAACGAATTGGCGGAATTGATGCGTGCAGCGTTTAATCGCAACGATAAAATTGCACAGTACCGTAAAATGAAAGAATTGGATGAGTACATTAATCGCTTCCGCATAGCCATACAAAACAAAAGCGTTGATGATGAAATCAAACGTGAATTCTTTTTGAAGTTTCTCGATAAGAGTATTATGGATAGCAAACAGGAGCTACAGACACTCGTCGATATGAAGGAAATGGTTAAATTACGTATGGCTGGCGGTACTGAAGCCAACAAAGCTACCGATGAAGACGTACCACAATACGGCGGCCACCACAAGAAATTCATTGGCCACTCGCATGGACAACAAGCAAATAAGCCGAAACCGCTCCAGCCGTTTATTATTACACGTAATTCCACACAGAAGGCTGTCTTCGGTTTGGGTTATCCCAGTTTACCCGTCATGACTGTCGACGAATTCTATCAGCAACGCGTCGATGAAGGCATCTTTCCGGATGCAGAGAAAAGTGCTAAAATGAATCTACAACAAGCCATTGCTGCTGCACAGGATCCCAACGAAAAGGAAGATCAAGAACTGGCTGAAGTTGAGGTACAAGTGGAAAATGACGATCCAGAGTATTTAGCGCGCATGCGACGCATGGATGAATACAAAGATGTGGTACGTCGTGGCGATGGCAATCGTTATAATCGTAGTTAGATATATGTTTATGCATATATTTTGCTGAAAATAAGCTACAGCTATTGAGAAAACGGACTTTCAACATAAATAGTTTGGTTTTATACGTTTATATACATTTTATCTATACTAAATCATATATATATAATTTGCAAATTAATTGTAACTGAGTTGATTAAAAATCATACGATTCTTCTATACAAATTCCATATTGTATTTTTTGTGACCAATGAAATTAGCTAAGCGTCCTATAGCATCGCAATGTGTTACCACATAAGTTAAATGGGGATCATACAAATCGATGACGTTTTCTGTAAATAAAAAAAAAAATATAAGAAATATATGCGAAGGATATACTACTAAAACATTTGAAAATATTTAAATACGCACCTTCTCTTATTTCCCAATCGTCTTCCTTCGACTCTAGTGTCACTGGCTGCGGCTGCTGCATTTCCATTAAGTGTATGCAATTCAAATCGCACAATAATTCCAATAGAAACATTATATCCACAGGCAGCATGTGCGGAAAACGTTTAAATAATGTATACACAATACAGCCAGTACGTGCAATGCAATCACTTAGCAAGCTGCTCAACCAACGATCCAAAACGCGTCGATTTAGCGAGCCATTTACACGCATCCACGGCTGTGGACGCATGACAATTACATCGCGTGCGACTTCCGAAATTAAATTCTTAATGGTAGAGCTATTCGTTTGATTTGTGCCATCATAACGTTGCACAGGTTTCGTTAGGCGACGTTGCTTGCTACTAGTACTAGGCGTATCATCATCTACATCTGCCGCAGCAACATTATCCAGCTTCGTACGCTTACTGCTGCTGCTGCCACTATCGCTAGAGATCTCTTCTTGCTGTTGCGGTAACACTTCTGTTACCTCATCGACTTGAGAATGCTTGCGCTTTGTTAACTCAATTGTTGTACTACTGCTGCTACCCAAACGTTCGTGTGCCAAACGTTTAATGTGAAATGTATGCACCACCCAGCTGCGTATATGCTTGCGATGCACATAGACGTAGCTAGATACGCCAACACGTTTTATTAGCGAATGCGATGAAAAATGTTGTAGCGCTATAAATAGAAATTTACCAAGTGGAAATTGTTGCTGTATTGTGGAAGAATAAGGAAAAATTTTAGTAATTAAATTTTAATTTGTTGTTAAGACATACCTTTAATTCGTTGCTGTCCACACCCAGCGCGTGATTTTCAATATAATCAAGTATATCCGACATATGACGTTGCTCGTTTTCATTATAATGTAGCTCGATAAGTAAAGGCCGTAATGTCTCAAAGCTGTTATCCGTATAATGCCATATAGCTTCACTGGAATATTACAAAGCAAGAAGTTAGTTTTAGTGAAAAAGAAGAAAGTCTAAGTGATGAATTTAAGGTGTTCCACGTTTTAAGAATAAATTAGGAATATATTAAGGTAGCTTCTTAACATGACTAGAAGCTCTGGATAAATGAGTTTGAGTTAGTTTATAGCGTATCACAATGGAATTTAAAAAAAACTATAAGTCAACCACTCACTTCATAATCTTTTGCGTAATCTGCTGCTGCTGTAATTCAGTTTCGAGTAAAACATTTGGTAGCTTTACTGTTGCATCCGCAGACCATTTAACCAAGTCTTGGTCCTGTTGCAATTTATCACTTAAACGCAGCTCTAAAGTTGGCAAACTAATTACAAATACATCTTGCGCACGTGCACGTTCCTCCTTATTTAATGTTGGTTCATACTCCTTGCCATCATGCTCGGCTTCCAGATCATTCGGATTATAATCGATTATATCGCTACACACTAACTGCCAATCGATAGTGTGATTCGGTTTCAAATTTATGCGTCCTATATCCTTACAATCTTGTTTCTCTTCTTTCTCTTGCCAAAATGTTTCAAGCATACGCACTAGAGTCAACAGATTGCTGGACTGTACTAAAATTGGGTTCCCGCTGCTAGCTTGATTGAGCAATTTTTGCGGCGCCATTTCCGCGGAGAGTTCTTTGAGCAGCGCTTTCTTTTCATGAACAATACGTTCGATAGCATTGATATAGTTGGCACTTTTAAGTATACAATTAAATGGACATTTTTGCACGACAACACCACCGTCGTCATCCTTGCGTTGCAGCTTACTGAAATTAATATCGACCGACTGTTGTAGATGATCCAATGCACAGAAGAAATGCAAATAGCGTTGTGGCAATTTGCAGATGCGATCGTAAGGCGTGTAGCTGATTTTGTAGCGTAAGTTTGCAGGATGAAATTTGACGCGCACCT
Source organism: Leucophenga maculata (assembly GCA_035044805.1). Classification (NCBI taxonomy): domain Eukaryota; kingdom Metazoa; phylum Arthropoda; class Insecta; order Diptera; family Drosophilidae; genus Leucophenga; species Leucophenga maculata. Next base: position 338,506 of record JAWNNP010002837.1, on the reverse strand, counting down.
AGAAATTGATTCAAAAATTTTAATTAATAAAGAATTTAACTATTTGAATTTAACTATTGAACCGTCGCACGCACCTGTTTTCCGTTGCCTTCATGCTCTATATGCTTGACATACTCCGTTTGAGGCGCATTTTCAAATATGCTGCTATAGTGTTCCATTATACGATCCGCCGATGATATAGTCTGCCGTTCAGTTGTATCCACTGTTAATATATTCTTTGGCAAACGTAAATCAATAAGCAAATTATTACATGCTAAATTTTCGGCAATATAAAATAGCTGCGAAAAGTGCGGTGACTTAAGCTCTACCACACTGGCTTTATTTCCAAAATATGTGAGCATGTCATTACAGAAGCAGGCATAGTAACTGTCGTAGATGACATATGGTATCTTAAGATATAGTAACCGATGTTTATATTTGAATGAAAGAAAATATGCTGGTCCGGCCAACCGACGACTACTTGCAGGCATATTGCGTCGCTTCATAGCAACAACCAATGATTCATGTCGGGATTTTGTAAATGCCGCATTGAGCACATCCTCGGAGAAATGTTTGTAAATTTCAAATGCCTGTAAATTGTAAAGTGTCTTATCGCGCACGCAACACAACGTGCTGTGTAGCACGCATTGTGCAATGGTTATATTGAGATCACGCTCCGTTTGTGGATTCACATGATGCAGTACTTCTTCATCTTCACAATTGACAGCAGCTGATTCGCGTAGTGTTTTGACAAAATCGGTAATACGATCGGGTAACATAAAGCTGCGTGCCGGCACCGCGGACTACAAAGAAAAAATTTAATTTAATTTAATTAAAAAGAAAATCATAAACCTATAATATAGAAGTTTTATAGGCAAGTTTCTCTATATTCAAATTGTTTGATCTACTACTTACCGAAATATTAACCGTACGATGCAGCACGGTAAAAACTTTTACGAAATGCACTTGCAATGCATCGGTCAGCTCGTCTTTTTTTTTATATATCTGTTTCAGATTATCGAGAAAATGTGTGTCATATGTACGCCACAGCTCAGCGTTTAATTGCAGCACATAAATCCAATTGTACACATCCGGCATATCACGTTTCATTTTCATTAAGAACTGCATACGACGCAGACATGCCTGCATTGTTTTATTACAAACGCCCAGATGACTACGTATAACATCACGACAAATGCGTCCAACATGCAACAAACCCATGACTGTAACTGGCACACCAAGAAATAGATAAACAGCGCGCGCCATTACTAGCAAACGATCCTCCTCCTTGGACCAGTTCACGCGTAATTTACGCATATTCTTTAAAGCATCTCGATCGATGTCATCACGTGGACCTGCTTTCTTTGGTGGCTTACGTTTTTCGCTCGGTCCATGTAAATTATAACGTTTCATTGGCGGTTGATTGCGTATTCTGCGTTGCTTTAGCGCAAGTGCCTGACGAAATTTCTTTGCGCCGCTGTTTTTCTGCTGTTGCTGCTGGTGCTGTTTCACTGGCACCACCCATGTCCAGTGACGCAAACGGTAGGCATAAAGATGTGAACCCAAACCAGCAGCACCACTACCGTCACCGCTTATTTTGCCGTCATCTAGTTCACTTGCTGTCTCAAAATCTACAGCGCGTATAAATTCAAGTGATTTGGTGGGTGGTTGTACTGGTTCCTCATGTTTTTTGCGACTATTAAAACCTAATTTTGTATAAATGCAAATGCGTTGCAAATGTGTCCAGTACTGTGCAACATCTTCGCGACTGGTAAAGTTAAATTTCAAGCTTGTATATTCGCGAGCACTACTGATACGCGCATAGCCTGGTTCGCTGGTCGTTGTATCCAAAATACGCGTCTGCCGATTGAGATACACCCAAACCATTAGCGGATCACGTTGAGCAACCCAATCGGAGACTTGTATTAAGCCCATGTGATTAAGTAAACGTAATGCTGCCAAATACAAACGCTTCAGACGTGGACGCTCCATTAACAACTGTGTAAGTGGCGGCAACTGACGCATAAGATAATGCTGACGCACCGGATGTCGCAGATACGATTGTACAATATCAGCGCTTATGTGTCGTTCTATGCGAAAAATTTTATTAAATATTGACAATGGTATACGTTCGATGGCATCCTTGAGCAATATCCAGCCAGCTGGTTTATCTTCATACTTTAGCAATGGCGGTATAAATGTACGCCAATTGATTTCATCGCAATAGGGTTGCGCAGCAGCACGACTTGGCTGTGTTTCGATTTCAACTGACTCATTCGTTGTATCCATTTCCGCCGCCTCAGCTTTCCACTGCTCTAGATAATTTAGTGTACGTAATTCCGGTTCTGTTTTCTGCCACTGCGTGATCAACTCTTCCGTCATTTCAATTGGCGTCTGATCGACATGTAGTTCCATCAATAGGTAATACAAAAACTGATGCAGCTCGCGTGCCAAAAACATTTTCGGTGGTTTTGGTGCAACGTTTTGTAGATTACTTTGCTTCTCATCCACAACTGTTTCCTTCAGATTACCCATTTGTGAACTTCTGCGTTGTTTGGTGTTGATTTTTCGCCTTACTTTCTTTGCCGGTCGATCATTATGCTCTTGTGATATTAAATACTGTAGATTCTTAAGTCGCATTATCTCACGTTGTAATACCTCGTGCTCTTCATGTATCTTGGGATGTGTGACATAACGATGTGCACGTATTGTATTATTATATGTAAGTGTTATTTCATAGCAGTTTACTATATTTTCATTGCATAGCGTTTGCAGCATACGAAATATAGACTTACGGCAAATTTCCTCCGTGAAACCTTGCGCCTTCTCTTCAGCATGTATGGCATTACGTATAACCGAAATGGGTACACAGCATTTTTCATCGATGACACGCACTAAAATTGTCTGACGATCTCTTTGACGTTTCGAGACTCGATTTTGATTAATTGGTTTGTTTGTGTGCTGCATGTGCTTAAGGCTAACTACTATTGCGGGTACATCGGCAAGTGGTGCTTCGGTGTAATTGGGTATATTCTGCAAAAAAAAAATGGTTTTATATAAGAAAATAATAAAAAAAAGATTAACCTTACCGGTTCCGCTACGCAACGTAGTTTTTCTAATGGTATTACAGGCTGCTGCTCCTCCGCCTCTTCCGCGCTATTCGTTGCTTGTTTAATGGCAACATAACTATGGAATGCATAAGTTATTTAAAACATTAAAAAAAAATATATATTTTCATAATTATAACTCACCGCACTATTCTTTGCCTGCCCACCGTATCATTATAAGTACGCACCAGTTTATTGTGATCTAGAAACTTAAGCAAAGTACGTGCAGTCAGTTGATGTACGCCCATAAAGTTAGCAAGTTCCGCTAGACTCAAGCCACGCATGCCATGCCGCAAAATTGCGCGATATGCTTCCTCATCAATAGGCATATCGACAAAGGCATGTTTGTTGCTTAAAAATTCAATGCTTTGCATGCCTTCATCAATTATATCTTCATCGATTTGTAATAATTCTTCAAGTTTAAGATTAGGATTACGTATAGAAATCATAATAACAGCGCGCTGACTATTGAATGCTTTGGATTTTTTATGTATTTCAGTGTAGCGATAGCTCTGTAATAAAACAGAAAAAAAAACAGTTTATATGAAACCATTTTATATTGCCTATACTTTGACTTACTTTTGTCTCAAAGATCTGCCGAAACTGATGTGTAACCATAATCTTTTTCAGTGTTTTTAATTTACGTGGATTTGGCATAAGATCACTTGCATCCAAAGTTGATATGTGCTGATCGGGTGCCTCTTTTATAGCGTAGAAAAGTTTTTCAATTGCAGCTTGCAAATAACTCTTACGCGGACGAAAAAAACGTGGTAGTGTAAGAAGTGTGGAGGATAATACACGCTCATTGCGCTTTTCACTAAAGGATAGTTGCGCTACAACATTTAAGCGCACCAGTTTGTTTCTAAAATATAAAATTAAACAATTAATTAGTTAATTAGTCTCGTAATTAGCAATGTTACAACGCTTACCTAATATAAAACATAATACTTGGATCTTTACAGTATTGCTGCAATGACCATGGCCCTGTAGTTGCTTCACCATTGGTACGCGAGCGTCCGATCAATTCCCATATGGCATATTGCATTGCTGTTAGTTCCTTTGGTATGGGTACATTGGGCGGCGTAAGCGCTTCATTGCGTAGTTGTTGTGATGCTACAATCACCAGTTTTGTGCCCCAACTGAAATTGCATATTTATAAAAATTTTACAAGCTATATTTTACATAAAATAATAAATAATTACTTCTCCAGCGCTTGCTCCACACTGCTAAGCTTTGGCAAATCATCATCATTTAATTTTTTACGAGTTGTATAATGCTCACAAGAACCAATGATATCATCAAATTGTAGTGGATTAAATTTATAACGTTGATATGGATTTTCCTCTTGTGCAAGTGGTACACCAAACTGTTCGTCCAGATCTTCAAAGCGATTATAACGCTTGCGCGGTGGACGTTCTTCAGGCAATACAAAAATTTCTAGCTTTTCAGGCTGTCGCAATATGAAAGTCCAGATTTGTTGCTGAAATTTTATTGGCAATGGTAGTGTTAACTCCAGGCGATCAGAGAGTAATTCCCAAAGCGCTGTAATATAAAGTTTTTAAGACATTAAATGTGCAATATGGTGTAAATTAGAAGAAAAATAAAGTAACAATTATACTGAAGAATGTTAAGATTATTGAAAGATACCTAATAAATGTGAGATATACGAGAAAACTTTCAAAGTCGCAAATATCAATCAAAAAGAGTTTGGCAAAGACGGATTTTTATTTAGGCTAGGATCGATAGTACGATAGCAGGAGAGTTTGTAAAATGCATGGTCAACTCATCTATATATCAATTATTGTTACAGACGTGTGGAAAGCAGTAAGGATTGTACCACTCGGTTATTAAGCGTAACCCAAATCGGTTTTAAGCCCTTCGCTACCTTGGACAATATAACATTCTCAAAGATATTGGCAACAATGTTTAAACCCGTGTTTTAGATTCCCCGCCGATGCCATAAAATACAGGCACTCATGCACACGTTTTAAACATTTGCGCGAATTGATTGCTTAAACAGTGCACATGGTCCCAATATGAGTAGAACAAAAACAACAAAGGTTGCCGGCTAACTTTAGTTGCAGTGTCCGCTTTTCCCACCATTGCGCGCAAATGATAACTGAGTTGACCGGCATAAACTGAAGACTACATTATACACTTTGTTGTGGTTTTTGTAACATAGCAAAACTATTTGTATACTCACTCGGCAATGTAACACCATCTAAACCTTCTAAAGCGATTTCATCCAATATAGCTGCAGCCCATGAGCGTGCACTGCTATTTGTGCTGCACATGGCTACCAATTATTGTTTTGTCAACAATTTAAATTATTTATACGAATTCACATTCCAAAACATGTAAATCAAAACAATAGCGCTGCCAACTTGTCGTAGTTGTTGAGTGTCTATAATGTACTAAATTTGCAGCGTTACTAAACAATGCACGCAAAAAGTTGACAGCACTACAACAACAAAAAAGTATATTGTCTGTTTACTAAAAAATAAAATCATTAATAAAACTATTAAAATAAACTATTAGTACTTGATTACTATAACTAAACAAAGAATATGTCTTCCGCAACATATCTAGAAAATTATTTGGATGGTAAGTTGTTTGCAAATAACAAAATATGAATTTGAACAAAACGCGTCCCATTATTTGTCCGCATGCACACAGGTCTCGAATCGCTGCCCACGGAACTGGAACGCAATTTTAAGCTTATGCGTAAATTAGATGATCGTGCACAGACTGCAATGAAAAGCATTGATAGCCACGCAAAGGAATATATGCGCAAGTTGGCAGAGGATAGTTGCAGTATGAACGACGAGGAACGCAAGGAACGTTTAGCCGACATACAAGCGCTCTTCGGTAAAGCAAAGGAATACAGCGATGATAAAGTGCAATTAGCCATACAGACGTATGAGCTAGTGGATAAGCAAATACGACGTTTGGATAATGATCTGGCGCGTTTTGAGGGTGAAATACAAGAGAAGGCATCATCAACGCGTGCAAAATCCGAAGAAACTGTAGTGAAGAGTAAGTATATGGCAGCGAGAAGTTTGTAAACTCATCACTAAATACTTACACGTATACAAACAGAGCGCGGCAAAAAGTCCAAAGATGCCAAAGCAACGGGTAAAAAGAAGAAAACCAGCTCATCCGATGATGAGGCTGGTGGTCGCGGCAGCGGACACAATGCATCGCATGCTAGTGGCAGTGGTACCACGGGTGGTAGTGGTGGTACTGGTAGTGGCGGTCAAGGTAGCAAAAAGAAGAAGCAAAAGGTAAATCAAGAAAAAGAAACACGCAAAGGGGGCGCACAAAAGGTAATCACCAAACTGCATCAGCATCAACATCATTTTTTGTTTTATTATTATTATTGTTAAAATATGCACCAGCAATTATTTCGTATTCTATTATTTCTTGTAAAATTAGTTTAGTATTTGTTTTTTTTTTTTTTTTTTAAGTGTGCTTGGTATGTACGTATAAAAAACTACTATTTGTTGTAAAGCCTCTATCATTATTATTTCTAGCATTGCATTTTTTCATTAAAATATCATTTTAAATTTTTTTCATCTAATACATGCATGATCGTTGCACTTTTTGTTAAAATACAATTACTAATTATAACATTCTATATTTCTAAACAAGAAAAATATTGATCTTGATGACTCAGAGAAAGAGTCATGTCATACTGCTGCTACACATCCTAGCGATGTCATGGATATGCCTGTCGATCCAAATGAACCGACATACTGTTTATGTCATCAGGTTTCCTACGGTGAAATGATTGGCTGCGATAATCCAGATGTACGTAAATTTTTTTTTATTGATTTGTTTATATAGCTAAATATTTTTTTTTTACTGATTTTTCAGTGTCCTATTGAATGGTTTCATTTTGCATGCGTTGGCCTTACAACGAAACCAAAAGGTAAATGGTTTTGTCCGAAATGCACACAGGATCGCAAGAAGAAATAAAGTCTTAACAAAGTTAGATTTATATATATAGTATTTATGTGTTATATAGTCTGTAGTTATTAAGTTACTAAAGTCTCTTTAATTGAATGAAATTGTTAAATGATTGCGTGCGTTAAATATTTTAACGCATGCAATTTAATATTTAACTTTAAGTTTATATTAAATAAAGTAAGTTTTTTATAAGAAATTTCATAAAGGATTTAAATATTGTACTTGGCAGCCAACAGACGCTATAACAGTTAGAAGACTCGCTTATGTAGTTCGAGACTGACCACAGATACAAAATTAAGATATATATAAGAAGTTCACAATAGATAGGGTGTTTGTGAACGACAAGGTTTATTGAGGATTAATAGGTTGCGCTACCATTTGAGCAATTTGCAATCCTATTACACTTAAATAGCCAACGAGCCAAACTGAACAAAATGTTACCTATGCAGCCTACAGTTTTGAACTAACTCCGGCCAACTTTTTTTGCTCTCGAAGATGAAAAAAACATTCCATTGACTGCCGAGGAAACAGCTTTTAAGGAGGTTGCCGTGAATATTTTTGAGGCGTGCTCTGTACCACATTTTAAATATGGTTACAGTCATGACTTCACCTATATTCTGGAAAAACATTATAACTAGCATTAATATAGGCATGTCCGTCTGTATAAATGCCGAAAGAAAAGCAATCCCGGTGGTGCAACATAAACGAAGCTTCTTTTAAAATTTAAGAACTTTATGCAAAGTATTTGGTGCAAATGTTAACCCAAATCCGCGTAGGGTATGTTAAAAGCATGTTATATATTTGTTTTTTTTTTTTATTATTTTCATTATAATAGATTTCATTTCGGTATAAGTTTAGCTACTATAGTGTACGAGAGTATATAAAGTGGCACTTTATTTCCAAAACCAAATTCAATCCAAGAAAAGTTCAAACTTTTTAGCAGAAGCTGAGTTAAGGATTATGTTGTATAAATGTGTGTATATGATTTAAAACTAAATTGCAACAAGAAAAATAATTAACAACGTTTTTATAATGTATAATTCTAGATTTCGATTGACTTAGAAAAATAATTTTGAACTTAATTTCAATTCAAAAAAGAAGAGTTAGTATAATTTTTTTTTTTTTTTTTTGTAAAATAAAATGCGGCACGTGAATGCATTTATTGCACAATATAATTTGTTAAAATAGCTATTGCATGGCTGTTCGTAAAAGGAAAAATTAAAACCATATTCAGTGAGTTATGTATATACAATTGATTTATGTTTATAATAGGTTCGAGTTGGGTTTAGTTTATGGAAAGTTTAAAAAAAAAAAATATTCCACTTTTTTTGTTTTGCAACAAAAAATAAAAATAATGTTGTACGCAGGTTAATGTATGTGGCTGGGTTTGCAAAACTAAATGCACTACACGTGGAGGAGCAAGTATAATTTTGATGCGTGAAATCCGGTAGAAACTGCCATAATAATTTGATATAGTAACTCAGCTGCATTAGCCAAAACACACTGTACTTCCTCATAGGCTTTACTTTGCTTTGCATATATGTATTAGTATCCGCACCGCGTTTTTTTGTTTTTTACTGTTTGGCTCAACGTTCATCCTTGGTTTCGTCCGTTGCCTTATGCCGGCTACGCCTGCGTAACTGCAACGCATTGATCCAACTTCCGCGTGATGCATTTGCCGTATATTCATTATCGATTAATGCAAAATTGCTAAACATATCCTTCATATCCAGTGCACGTGCGCACGCATAATTCTTGGTGGCTGCATACATCTTTGTCAGAAATTCTGGCATTTGTTTTTGCGTAACCCACGATTTTATATTCTGCGGTATTGCTACACCGGGATCATCATAATACGTTAGCACAAAATGCAGTCCAGGTTCATGAAAATTGCGATATGGCTTAATGACCATCAGGCTCCAATAGTCAGTAACACGTACTTTGCCGGAGATAACCGGATAGTCGCTGTGTTTGGCCGAACGATTGCACAGCAATATAACTTTACGACGCTCGTCGCGTAAGAAACGTCTGGCATAGATATAATCTCGATTTGCAAATAGACGTGGCCACTGCATTTCCCAGTAGATTAAATGGGAATTCGTTCCTGGCGCAGGATCTTCGCTAATCGTTTCCAAACGTACCGCCGTATCGTCCCATTGGCGGCGATAGTCTAGGTCCGTTTGTACATGCAAAAAATCTTCGGCAGTGATGTCGTCAAAGCGTGCATACACCTTGTATGAATACATTGAGCTGCGCTCTTCACGTCGCCAAATCGAGAAATCATCCTTGCTAAAATACGGTTCCCATGTGTGCTCCTCTTCGGCCGTAATGCGCACAGTGCCATCCGGTATACCGTCCTTGCTTAGTTCCAGTGAACGTTGACAGCCACGTATGGTCGGTTCTGTCATGCGTGCGCCGCCGCCACCACCACTGCCACTATCCGGTCTCAGACAGCGTTGATTACCATACGTACAATAGCAGAATTTCATCTTTTTCGCTTTGCAACGTTCGCAGAGCGTATTCACCGGCAACTTACTAAGGAATTCTAAGTCCTGCGTGCATAAATCGAAGTTGCTCAGGCTTAAGCGTTCCTGTGCCCAGTCGAAAACGCTGCCGCTGGTACCCTGTACGCTATGCGAGCTCGTCATGCCGACCACACCTAACGCGCTCAACATTATGCCGTTCAGTGGCGGTTGCAGTTCTCGGCGATAATAGCTGCGCCAGAGTTGCTTCAAACCCTGTGTACCGTAGACACGCTGATAGAAGGAGAGCAGCTGTTGTATACGCCGCGAGCGTTGCGCTATTATCGATTCACATTGGTAGGACCAAGCGCGTAGTGTATCTTTTGATTGATTTCGTATGGCGTTGACGAAACGATTCAGAAACATTTTATGCTTTTAATATGTGTTTCTCAATCTTTTCTCACTCGTAGAAGTAGTTCTGCACGCGTTATATGAAACCACTAAACGTCCACCATCCGAGCTGCTTGGCTAATTGCGATAATGTTGCCGTTCTGTATGTTGTTCTTGTTAATATTTTGGTGGCTTCTTCGGCTATTGTTGCTGCTGCTGCACTCCGGCGCACTGCGACGGCTGCTTGCATAACAGTGTCTTTTATGTTTCGGTCGTCGGTATGTCAGTGTGAGATGTACATATGTACGTATTTGTTTATTTGTATTCTGAGTTACTATGCTCCTCCACTCTGATTATTTTTCATAATTTACTAAATTTGTTTTATACAGTTTAATTTATTTTCGTTTTTAAATTTACAAATCTTTTAGGCAGTTAAGACTATATTCTAAAATTTTTAACGGTGTTGCTGCTGCGGTGCGGCTGCTGCTGATGTTGTTTTTTTATTGGTATTACTTCTGTTGTGATGTGTTGTTGTTGTTGTTGTCTAACCATGTGTCCTGAGTCCCCTACTGCGCCATAACTCTTTCTCGCTCTCACTAATGATCGAGATGTTGCACGTTTTTAGGGGACCACTTAGCGATGTACCGAGTAGGGCATATTGTACACTTTGGAAAAAGTTGTACCAATGCAATGGTTAACTCTAAATCGAATATATAGCTATATATTTATATCAGAGACAATAGCTACTGTATTCGTATAAAGAAATAAAACTTGGTAAATGTCAGCGATACAAATAGTAAAAATTCCACCATGAAAAAGCTATGGAAATCAAATTAAACGTAGAGTATACATTAATGAAAATACAGTTTTAACTTTTCATATCGTAGCACAAGTGTTTTAAAATATTATTAAGATGTGTACATTTTTAAAGATAAATCAGATTATAATACTTAATTCAATATTCTGAACTGCATTACTTAAAGATTTGTATTTAGCTTGGCACCACTTTTAATTGGCAGCACTACTAAACATATGTTATAAACCAAGAAACTCGTGGCTGCATCAATTTGATTTGTTTTTGCATTGATTTGTAATGAAATATTTCTTGAATCGATGTTGTATTAAAATCTTTTTGAAACAAAGCGTATTTGTCTATACAAAGCGTACGTGAGAAAGCATACAGCCAAAATGTCAATGCGACGGCATCGTGTAAAGGCAACGGCCAATTTGGCCAATGTAAAACGCAAGCCGCGACAGCAGACTACTCCGGCAATAAATAAAATCAACGTGGATGAGGACGATGAGGAACAAGATGAAAAGCAATTGCATGCCGAAGAGAAGATTAGCGAAGAGCAACTGATTGAAATACCGCAAGCGGTATTTGTGCCAAATACGGAGGCTGCTCCACCTCCGCTGGAAAAGTCACCTGATGCCACTTTAAAGTTGCTCAGCCCAAATTTGCCGTTACCTGACATTGAAGCTTACGTTGCTGAAGCTGAGGATATGGACCCAGCTGCACTAGATGACTTTAAGCAAGTCAGCGATTTTAAAATGCCGGCATCAACAAATAATCTCGACGACGTATTCCATTCGGACATTGAGGATAATGTCATACAAATGGATTTGATGAAATCTTTACAAGATTATCCAATGTCACCATCGAAGGCACAGTCACGACAACGCGTGCGACCAACACCGGTCTTTGGACAGCGACGTAATAGTTTTGTCTGCGCATCTCCATCGCCGCACACAGGCGATGTAGACGTTTTCACTAGTGGTAGTCCCGCTGCTAACACTGGAGGCAATACACCCAGCGGTGCCGGTACTAGTGCACAATTTATGTCCCCTGGCACACCACAACGACGTGAACGCTATTACAGCGGCTCTTCGACGCATAACCTGCCGGGCATAACACAACAACAATTGTCACAACAACACAAATACTTTCCAGGCGTTATGAGTCCAGGCATGGGACGTGTACGCACCGAGTCCAGCTGTTCCGCTTTTTCGGACAGCATGTATTCGGTGTCTGGTAAAACACGTAAAAATGACGAACAGAAACAGCAGCATCACCGTATCAATGCACGGCGTGATTTTGAGACACGCTTCAATAATGGTGTGCCGGACAAGTCGACATTCAAAGTGTTCGATTTGATCTTCTATAATCCTGAAAACAGTCCTATGGATACAAAGCCTGCAGTTACCACAATTAAGGCGGAAGCAATGGAAGCAAAGATACCCAAACAGGAGGTTACGGAGGATGTAAACAGTGCCATGCCGGTGCCGCAGCTTAAGTTAAACGCCAATGGTGAAATGATAATCGATGAAAAAACGCTGGAGATTGAGACTACAGCGGAACAAGAGGCACGTAAAATGCTGGCCAATTCGTCGCTTATACTAATGGATGAGAACACCGGCATGAATGGTTTCTACAAGCGACAGAAACGCACAAGAGGTTGGAACTCTGAGGAGACTGTGCGTTTCTATCGTGCACTGCAAATAGTCGGCACTGATTTCTCCATGATGTGCGAACTTTTCAAAAATCGCACACGTCGTGATCTCAAATTAAAGTTCAAGAAGGAGGAGCGCATCAATGATGCGCTAATTACCAAGGCACTACTCTATCCGAAGGCATTCAACATTGAAGAATTAAAAGCACAGCTGGAACAGGAGGATCGTGAACGTGAAGAGGATGAAAAAATATGGAAGGAAATCAAGAAACGTGAGGCGGAACAGTTTGCTAAGGTATACATGACTTATATATAAATAAATGTCAGTATTAATTGAATTGTACATTTTTACAGTTGTCTAAAGTAAGACAAAATGGTGGCAAATCGTCAAATGCACTGTCCAATGGCGATTTTGTGCTCAACAATGAACATGTGCCTAAACGGAAAATGGGCAAGCGTGCACTAGCCGCTGCAAGAGCCGCACAAAGTGGTACTGAAGCTGAAAATACTGCACCACCACCTAGGCAACGTCGTCGACGGCAGCAACGTCAAGTCAACGATTTGGATGACAAAAAGACGGTAGCAGCTGTAAATGAGCACTTGGATAACCAGGAGTCTACATCATTGCTGCCGCCGTTTGCAACAATAAAACAAGAAGCTAAGATCAAAATGGAAAACCAACAATATCAGCTTGAAGATCAAAATGCATTAGAAATGGAAATGAATGAACTACTTGAACCGACGCATTTGCTAAGCACACACAGCGTTGAAGAGCAGCAGCAGCGTAATATGATGTTGGTGCCGGAAACTCTCATTGAGGCACACGATGGCGCTTTGTCAAATCAAACACTCGTTAATATGGATACTAATGCATATACGTATCTAGTAGATACACTGGAGTCGTCACCTTTAATACAACCAGTAGCATTATCGGAGCTGTCTAATAGTCATTTAAATAATGACTTTATAGCACAACAACATATGGAGGAGAACACTGAACTATCTGCAACATGCATGGTTATTGATGAACCTAATGCTACTACACCTATAGCTGAAGATGATGTAGATGCTGATCAGGAAGAGCATGAAGTTAGCGAAACTGATATACAGCAAATACTAACACTGCTTGCCGAGGGTTCGTTGGCTTTGGTTTCCACGCTGGATCCCGATAATGATGATAATGTCATACACGGCATTTATGAAATGGATCCAAATACAAATAAGTTATGCGACGAGCCGCTGGATATACCACAAAATATTGTACAATGCATATTAGCGGTAATGAGTTGAACTGTCATTTCAAAAGATGAATCTAATGCATTTTTTGGATAGTACCTTAAGTTAGAATTATTATTGTTATTCACATATATAGTTATTTTTATAAGCTCTTTTATATAAAGAAATGAACAAATATATGTATTAAATATATAAATTAATATATAATACTCGTACGAGTCAAATCAAACCAGTGTTTGGGACTGTATAATAATACCACTTTATATCGCGCAGATCAGATGGAAAAACAAATATCATTAAAATATCTTGGCAATTCGAATGAAAAACTGTTAAAGAATATAGATGACCTAGGACACTTTATCCTTAGTATAAGTCTGGTTTAATAGTCAAAAAAAAAGTAAGAGGGATATGTGACACTCTGCTTTATCTTCCTATCAAATCCGTACTTTTAATGGATTACAAAATATGTATAGATGCACTTGGAGGAACAAGATGTGCTGTATCAGAACCATAATTTAAGAAGTTTTATGGGGACAGAGTCTAACTCAGTAGATTCAAAGCGTATGCAAATATATACATGTATGCCGGCTACTAAAAAATCGAACTCGTCTCATGTTATCAGTTCCAGGATTGAGTTTCAAAGAATGTGTCTCTGAATACGATTTCTCTATTCAGCTCTTCTCCTATTACAGGCACATATCTTGAAATTTTGAATACTATTCGCTCCTGACGGATAGTAAAACAGTGATTCAAGTTGAAGCGTATTTTGTATGCCGTCACCAAACAACCTTTGTAAACAAAAAAGAGATGTAAATGTTAATTCCTGACCATGGGTCAAAAATAAAATTTTTTATTTACTTTTACATATTTTCTGTTTTTGTTGACAAACATATGATGAGTAAAGTCCAGTGCTGCCAAACTTGCCAATTAAAATTACTTGTATTCGCTCGTGTATATTATATTTTTATTTAATGTTGCTTCTACTGTAAACAATTAAAGATAAGTAGAAAAATATGTCTTTAAAAGTTTAATCGGGAGAATACTCAAGCACACATACACCAATTTGAACGTGTATTGTGCGCTTTACACATCATCTTGCTTCATAGTTGACACAAGTTGGCAGTACCGATTTTAAACGAACAGCTGTTTTGCGATTTTGCTACTCGCATTTAGCAACGACTATATTTTTTTGGTTTAAGAAAAACATAGCGCAGCAATAATAAAAAATGGCACAGGTGCCCAAGGCTATTGTGTCGCACAAGCGCCAGGTGTGCAGCTTGTACAAACGCGCATTGCGGAATCTTGAGGCTTGGTATGATCGCCGGTAAGTTATGCCGCTGCGTTGATGCCCGTATTATATAAGCTGCCACTAAAATTGGATTTATTTACTTCTCATAATTTAGACACATCTATCGCTATCGCGCCGTGCAGCTACGTTCGCGTTTCGATACAAATCGTTGTGCCGATATGGGCGCTGGTATTAAATTGCTGGCTGCTGGTGAACAAGAGCTCTTCGAGACAAAACACTTTCAGCCAAGAACCTGTAAGTTGACGACTGACTTCACGCTTATGCATTTAATGGTATTAATTAAAAATATCCTTTTTTATACAGTTGCCAACAGTGCTGGCGGCTGCGCCTATGAGCGTGAAGTAATTCCACCCGATTGGATGCTCGACTACTGGCATCCGCTGGAGAAGGCACAATATCCCGAATATTTTGCCAAACGTGAGCAACGTAAAGTGGAATTCATTACCTGGTGGGAAAAGCAGCACGGCAAACCTGATCCAAAGGATTTGGGACATCATTAGTTTAAGTAGACGATATACAGCTGCCACTGTTAGCTAAATTTTGCAACATAAATACAAAATGAAACTGCATTACAGTTTGCGCTTACATTTTTATTATTATTATAAATCTTGTGCAGAAATGTCTTTGATTTAGATGTGGTGGTACTAATTTAAATGTTATTCATAGAATGTATATATGAGTCAAATCACCGCCGCTGTTGTTCATTGTAATGTATGTGAGGTTATTTCTGCACTGCCTGCATTGCAATTTAACCAAAAAAAAGCTCTAATACGTCTGACTGGTGTCGTTCATTCAACTGTTTCTAAACGTGGACGCTTTTTACAGTTGCTGGAATGGTTGCCACCACTTCCGTTATTTCCACTATTATCGTTTTCACGTTTGCGTGTATGTGACTTCTTGTCCCATTGCTGTGTCAGATAGCGAAGCAAAACGCAACGTTTTTCCATCACTATGAGCTGTTCGGGCTCTTGTACATCCTCAGTTGGTAAGTAGACAGATGGCCGCTTTTGTGATATTCGTTGCTCGATGTTGAAATGCGTGAAATTCTTTTTGTCATGGCTAGGTAAGCCCTTTATGAAGTCGCTGACAGACATTTTGTTGTTTTTTTTTTTGGTTGGCGTTGAGCGTGTGCTGCTCCAAATCAAAACGTTTGGGTGGAGTCGAATGCAGGCGATTTATATGTGCGCTGAAATACTATTAAATTTTTATAAACTAATAGAGAGATAACTTATTGCACATACTTTTGTAATAGCTTGTTGTATGTTTAAATTTGGTTTGTTTAATAAATATCGTCGAACTGATGACAATTGCGATTCTTTCCAATTCGTTATGTTGTTGTTGTAACTTTGTCTATAATAACGCTGCCAACTCGTTGCAAACGCGTAAATAAAACTTAGAGTTACCCTTTAGATTACCTTTTTATTGTAATTTACATTAAAACATTAAACAATGATTACATGTGCTGTTAAAAATACTACGTTTCATACAAAAGATTTGTTATTTTAAATAAGCTCAGTATAGATTGCAAACATGCAATGAAAAAAGATAGCTTGGTACTACTTAAATTCGGGGCTACCATTTATAAATTATTTAAATTTACAACCGTTTAACCAAATTAGGTTTTGACTTCAAAGCATTTCTAAAAAATGTTTATTTTTCATATAGAATTGGTTATTGTTATTCGAAAAATGCAACATTTTATTTAATTTAGTTCTTATTATCAATTTTTGAGCTATTTGTAAGAAATGTTTCCTTTTTTAATGGCATAGCACTTGGTACAGGCATATTTATACAACTGCAGATCAAAAAGCTATATGGGTTACTTTGACTTAGTATCAAATGTTATGCCGACCACAATGACATGAGATTGATCGTATACAAAGACTGCAAATCACAGCTATATCTCATGGTTTCCAATTGCAGAATTCAGCCGATATAATGATCATTTAAACATGCTAGCAACAAACGATAAGTCGTTTCAGTCTATATGCACATATTTAGCACATAGATTTGAGTTGCTAATTTGTCCATCCATCTTCTTTTGCGGAAATGTGTTATTTCAAAAATGTCGAAAATCAACCAAATAGTGCTGTAAAACCATTTGAAAATACTTACGTCTTCCGGTCTAGGTGCGTCCATAACAGTAATTGTTTGGCGTTGAACGCATACGCAGCAGTAAAGAAAACTTCGATTTCTTAAGTTTTTTAATTTTACGCAGTGTTTCTTTTTGTTAATTTTGGTGTAAAGGTGAGCATATTTATTGCATAATTATTATTTATCTACAAACTAGACATAATAGTAGATGGTACATTAAAAAATATAAATTGGTATTGCCGCTATATTAGCCGAATGTTCCAGACTCTCTGCCCAGAAAAATAATTTGTTATTTGCACATCACATCTTTGCAATTTAGCATGTAAAACAATTTTTTCCACTTACCTTTTGATAGAAAAAACAAAATTTTGTTCAAAGAAATCATAACAAAAAAAAAAGTGCCGCCATGTTGGCCAGCGCAGTGCAGTGCATTTCTTCTTTTTTCATTAGCAACAACAACAAACGGTGTTTGTTTTTTTTTTACCTGTGTTGCCATTGTAAAAAAGTGCAGTAGTTAAAAGAAAGCGTAAATAAAACTGAAATATACAAGTATTTTAATAAACTTTACTAAACGTTAGCGCGCATTATCATTTGCACGGAAAATGCTCGCAAGCTCCCGGCGCAGTAGCTATGCATTTATAAATAATTTCACTCATTTGATATATGGATGTACGTACATACTACACTCCGACAGGCTTTAATTTTTGTTTACGCCGGCGCATTGATTGTTTAGTACGCAACATATACATTAGCCGGACTGCTACAGTTGCAAATAGTCACGAATCGTATTTCAGGCGATTCCTCACACACCCAAGTGGGCGCTAAAACTGTTTTTGCATAGCATAATTGCACAGTAGCTGTGAAAGACTTTTCTCTAGAATAAGTCCCACATATTTTGCCTTGCAGAATTGTTTAATTATTGTACATATGGTGCAACATTCCTTTTTAAAGTGAAACACACATTGCTGCATTTGGCGTTATTTATTTGGATATTTTAACTTCTTCCCAATCTATCAAACAGATTCAAATAATTCTGAAGATTTAAGGCAGAATCTCATCTTCAACAAAACTGGCAATCATCAGTCTAAATATTTTTTTAGGTACACCCCAGCCTCGTCTGAAATTGGGAAATGGTTGAATAGAAACGGCTCAAGTACTCTGCCTTAAGGCACTCCAGCGCATATTGTAAGTCGTTCTTCAAGATATGAACATAGCATTAGGAAAAAGCAAACCATTATCAGCACTTCTTGGACAATGTTAACCGTTGGATTAAAGGTGGCACGTGGAACTCATTGGAAGTGGCCGAACGATGGTAAGTCTCTGAACATATATAGATTGCTTGGTTGTAAAAATACATATCATATTTATATTGTTTCACAAATATGTTTCATTAAAGTTGCTAGTCGTGGAGTGATTGCTGGTTGTGTCGGTACAATTTTTAAAATTGATGAAGTGGAATGTGTTGTGGTCATCGTTTGGGATAATGGAAATTATGGTACCTATCAAATTGGCCATTTGAATATGTGTGATTTAATTATACTCAACGCACCAACTGGTAACTATTAAAATGGTCAACCTTTTCTGCATTGAGTATCACCACAGAGAGATTTTTTTTCTTCGATAGGTGTAACCCATGCAAATATCTATTGTGCCAACTGTTCAAAATTCAGTATTAACGGTATAGCCTTCAAATGTAAAGTGTGTGCTGACTATATACTTTGCAGTGGCTGCTACAACAGAAATGTACACAGTTTGGAACATACTTTTCTACGTTTGGATAATAATAGGTCAGCGGGGTAAGTTGAAAAATCAAGTTTTTAGAGTTTTAAACATTAACATGCTTTTTTATGCTACAGTGTGTCTCTGCCACAACGTAAGCCCTCCGACCATATGCCATTATATGGTATTTTTCCAGGCGTAGAGGTTATGCGTGGTCCGAATTGGTGTTATGGCAAGCAAGATGGCGGTAAAGGTACTTTTGAATGCAAATTAACAAATTTTAATTTGTTTATTTATATATTTTTGTTTATTTTTTATTTTAGGTAAAACTGGTAAAGTTGAGGAAGTTGACATACATTTCGTAAAAGTCAAATGGCTCTCCAACGGCAGCACTTTTATCTATCGCATGGGCATCGAGGGCCTGCTCGATGTGAAAAGTATTACGCCGGTGTGCGGTGCTTATTACTACCAAACACATATGCCAATGCTGAAGGATTGGTTAAGACAACCGCCGCAGCAACTGTCATTCAATCTAGGAGACCATGTGCAACCGATTAAGAATGTGGGAAACTTAGTTCAATTACAACATCAACTTGGCGGTTGGAATGCACTGTTGAAAGAAAAAACGTTGGAAATGGGTAACGTTATTGCCATAACGGATAACGGTGATATACGGTTAGTTAAATATAGAAATATGAGCTTCAATTAATTTGGGCTGGAAGACGTTTTAGTAGAACACTGGTAATAATTATGATTTTTATTAGAACCATAATCTAAATTATAAACCCTAAAAACAGGTTTGAGTCGAGTATCATATGCTCCATGAAGATCAATACAATTTTCTATGTGCCAAAATAGTTTAGTATTTTTACCTATGTAAAGGAACTATCTGCAAAAGATTTGATTTCACTTCAGATAAATCGCCTTTGGAGTAAAGGATACGTCAGATATTGCAGTTCCTCAGTCATGTGACGATGTGCACATCTTAATTATTAGCCATAGCTCTAGTGAATCTTCTTTGTTGCAGTAGTTCAGATCTACTCACAGGTTATGTTCTGCATAAATACGTTCGTTCGGTGTTACAAGTTGAATAAGTTGAATTTGAATTGTTTTTCAAATCTCCACCAGTCCAGACATCTCATCTTAAACTCGTTAGAATGATAATATGCTGCGTTGTATCGCTTCTCCAAAGTGAGAACTTCATGGGGGAATGTAATGCCACCTTAGCGTTGAAAATCTGACTTTTTTCTGCAAAAAATAGTCCCAGTGTATATCTTCTAGAGACTGAATCTATCTTCCCTTTTTATGTTTTGCTCATTCAGCTGCAAAGCATCTGGCGAGAATTTTTTTTTAGATGTATATGAGGCGAAACCGCGTTGGCTCCGTCGCATATACTTTTTTTTAGTTTAACGATACATAAGTTTGGTGTATCCATTAATTTGAGAACACCCCTTAGACCCCCACCCAAGCTTATCAACTGAATTAAGCGGTCGGACAATAATTTCATCAGATTCCGTCAAAATAGAAAGCGGATGATCTTTATTGCTATTGTTAATACTGATACTTAGTCTCTAAAATATACAAAAAACTTCAGATCTTATACAGATCTATATTGCAGTAAGGTATGACACTCCGCTATTTAATTTGTTGGTAATGCTTCCTAATTTATATACATAAATAAAACATGTAGTAATTATTTGAATCCTTCATTCCCGCATTTTCACACATATATGGGTAGTACTATTATGATATGATGAAAATATACTCTAAAGTGAGTTCCCTTAAGAGTGAGTAATGAGGTTTCTTTTTCATACGATTGTCTTCAAACTCGATTTGTATAGTAAAACTTAAAAATGAGGGACAGAATTGTATGGAGGCTACCCTTTCTAATGGTCTTTTATGTACCTATATGACATATTGTATTAATATTATTGTAAGCTTCACCAAATTTGGCGTTTCTGGCTGAATTATAATCTATATATATATAATATATAGATTATTATGTATGTCTCGCCTACTTCTGCTTGCTAACCATTTATTCTATGGATACACAGTATAAAAATAATAAGTTTCACCAAAGTTAACATTAACTTCTCATATTTAAAATAATTATTGAAATCTTTTTTCTTTCTTGTAGCGTGAGCTTTGGTACCTTTTCTTGGACATTTAATCCACAAGCACTTGATAAAATACATGGTTATCGTGTAGGTGATCAGGTTCAAATCAACAGTGATATAGGCAAAGTAAAATATTTACAAATGCAACATGGCGGATGGAACCGATATATGTCTAATGTAAGAAAATGCAAATTTTGTGTTTTGATTTTAATACACAAAACCTGAAATTTTTCTTCAGATACTTGGCAAAACATGTATCGTGCTACATGTTTATTCCACGGGTCAATTGCGTGTAAAAATTGTTAATGGCAGAGAATGGACTGTAAACACACTTTGTGTACTTCCTGTTGGCTATAATCCTTTGGTTTATAGTAGTATAACTCTATTTACACCTATTTTACCCAAAAATTGCATAGTTTGTCATTTAAATCAGGAACTGATTGAATTTCACTCATGTCAACATCGAATTGCTTGTGAGAGATGTGCCTACACGCTTGAAACGTGCCTATGCTGTGGCGCGGTAATCGAAAATTTCAACAGGCAAGATGCGATAGCGCCAAGTGATGATGAAGAATTGTCACATAATTTGCAGGCTTTAGAGCGTAAGGTGCGAGAGTACGAGGATATACTCTTCTGCAACATTTGCATGGAACGCAAACGTGATACGGTTTTTAATTGCGGACACAGTACGTGTAACAATTGCGCAGCTCTATTGAATGTTTGTCATATGTGCCGCACTTATATAGCCATAAAAATTAAGTTCTTTTAGGAGGAGTAGTAGATAGATTTCGAAAGACTGTCATTGTTTTCTATATACTCTAAATATTATCTTGCTTCGGCTGTAATGAAGCTAGAAGTCACATCCACAAATCTTCAAGACACAAAAAAATATTCCATTCTTCGCTTGAATCTTATACAATGAAAAAGATATATACACATGATCGCTTCCTTTCACAGAATTAAATTTAAAAATTAATTCTTGCAAATTCAATTTAATGCTTATTGCTTTTACAGACTTTATTTGGAAACTTTAATTCTTCAATTTATTATTTAAATTTAGCCACTTAATTTGTATTTTATTTTAAATACCAATATGCAGCTTTATTATTTTGTTAATTTAAATAAATAAATTAAAATTTTTTTTTAAATTAAATTGTTTCTTTTGAGAAAGGCTGTTCAAATGCACTAAGATCAGTTTTTAGTTTCTTTACGCTGTGCATCTGCAGCATACTATATAAAAATTATTAAACAATTATTACAATTTTTTGTGGCAAGTAGTTATGAGATTTTTTGTATTTATTTTATAACCTGCTTAGTGTAGGGTGTATCATTTTTTCTTTAACTTACTGTATGTAGCTACCGGAGAATGCATAACATAGAAACATTATTTTAATCTAGAATTAAAGTATATAACCAAATTTAATTTTTTTTTTTTTTAGGAATCTATTCCATTCATATATGATGTTAAATGATATAAATAGTTTGTCGGAAAGTTTGGAATACATATAAATATATTCTCAAAGAATCGAAATAGTTGTGTCCGTCTGTCTGTGGTTTGCTGCCATTCTGTTTTGTATAAATTGAAGTGACATCTGGCTGATTTCCGGTATAGAGACTTATTATTATAATCGGCTTCAGAAAAGAAGTTTCTATGTTCGTTTGTATTTCTTTTTTTTGGTTCAAATCACATTTGTGGTAATACCCTACCCACCCCATTCACCACCAATTTACTGGTTTTGTATGAAAAACTTCTTTATTTAAGTCATTATCAGCTTGAAAGTCAATATGGCTGTTTCTTATTGACGCCCGCTTTATGTACATACATATACTAATAAGCCTTGTCTGCTCAACTTTTGGTATAGGCCCCATACAAACCTAGTGCCCACTTGTTTTTTATATAAAAACTTTTTCATTTAAATCAGTAACAGCAAATACAAATCATCTACCGCCGATTTATTGTTTTGTTATGAAAAACATCTTAATTTAAGTCAGTATCAGCGTGGAAGTCAATCTAGTGCCTACTTATGAACACCCGCTTCATATCTATATACTAATTGGCCTGCCTTCTCAACTTTTGGTATAGCCCCCATGTAAACCTAGGTATTCTATATGACAAACTTCTTCATTTAAGTCATTATCAGCTTGAAAATGAATATGGTGGTTACTTATGGACCCGCGCTTTACATAGATATATTAAAAGGTGTGTCCGATCAAATTTTTGTGTAGCCCCCGTACAAATCAACATCCGGTTTATTGTTTTTGTACGAAAAACTTCGTTATTTTAGTCAGTATCAGCTTCAAAGTTGACATGGTGGTTTTCTAAGAGCGTCCGCTTTACATACATATGTTAATACGGTTGTCACCTCAAATTTCGGGGTAGTCCCCATACAAACCTCATGGTTTTTGTATGAAAAATTTCTTTGAGGCATTATCAGCTTGAATGGCTTTTTTTTTGGCGTGGCTTTCATATACATATATTAATAAATGTGCAACACACCAGAACACCCACCCATATTTTTTATGAAATCTTTAATATATCGAAATGATTGCTTAACAAATATAGAATAATGGGCGTACAAAAACTTATTTCAGGATAAACTCCACCGCCCACGTTTATGTTTGATAAAAACCCATTTTTTTATTTCCGGTGCATTTTAAAGTTAAAGTGGTTCCTTCTTTACCAATATTTGGTAGGGGCTAGACAAACTATAACAATAAATGTCTCTCAATTGCTCCGTTGACTAATTTCCCCTTACATTTCGTAGCTTATCTATAGTTGTCTCATGTATACCATTGATGTAGCCCTAAGCTACTATAAGTATATCAGTCTATTGAATAATTTTTTTTTATTCGAGTGACATAAAAATTGTTTAATGTCTTTTAATAGATCAATTAGTTAATACTTCAAAACTCCAAAGATTAAGTTTAAAGAATTCATAAAAAAATTAAATCAATTTCAAGATTTCTTTGCCAAATTTGTTAACATTTTAAATATTAATTAATAAGAAATTCTCCGCTCATTTCACTTTACGACAATACAAAGTTTTTACATTTTAATGTGCAGGGTTTACAAAAACTTTTAACACCCTTTTTCTCACTGTCTTTCACTGTACTTGCATTTAAGTTCTTATGTATATATAGATCATTTGTTATGGATATTGTTTACAAACGCTACACTTTGCACTTAAATAATGCTTGAAATTTTCCACAAAATTAAACCAATATTCAATTAGTTTTTTTTTTTTAACATTTTTCATTAATCTTACGTGCTATATTTTAAGTTTTCTAAATATGTTTAAATCTTAATGTGTAGTTTATGGTTTTTTTTAATAGTGTATATATTTTTTGGATAAGTTATGAGGAAATTTTTAAGACATTAACTTTATGCAAAGTATAGTTTTTAGTAATATATATTTTTTGTGATTTTTTTTTTTAAATATTAATGGAGTTTAATATGTTGTTCTAGAAGTTGAATTGTTATACTTCTTTCTTAGTGAAAAATCTTTTCGATTTGGTTTTTCTTCATATTTTTGTTGTGTTTTTAAACTAGTTACATAAATAACTAGAAATTTAAATATATAAAATTATTTAATTGTTGATTTTTTTCAATAGGATTTTATATAATCTTCACATATATAATATAATATTATAATTCAGTTAATGCATTAAAGCAAGCATCTGTAGTTTTAAGACATGTCCATCTGTTTTTATTTTTGTGCAATTAATTCGCCCAAATCTTGCGCTAAGAAGAAGCAATGCACTCTCCATTACGAATTCGCATTTAAGTTATTATTTAAAAAATATTTGTTTTAAAATTAACAAAATACGACAATTAAATTCAAAAAGGGCATATTATCTTAATTAGTTATCATAGTTTTCTTTAATTAATTACCAATTATTTGTGACTGTTTTATAAGCTACAAAAAGTTACAATTCGTGTCAAAATTTATTAAATTGAAAATTGTTAAATCTAAACCAACTTTTCATAATATTAAAAACTTCAGTAACTTCCAGCTGTCAAATGTGAAGATTATTTAAAACTACGATTAAACCGAAGTTAATATTTTTCTCTTGTTTTTAAGTATGATTATATTTAATATATTAGTTATTTATGTATTTAGTTGAAATATGCAAAAATTGTATGTTATGCTGCGTTTTTTTTTTCATTTTGTTTGGCATTTTTTACTTTAATTATGACAAAGTTTATAGATTTTATGCCTCAGCTACCAAAATAAAAAAAATATAGACAAATAAAACCAAACATTTATGTATATAATTACTATTTTTTATATGATAAAAGTATATAAACTTATCGTCATATAGAAAATACTATTCAAAATATAAATAAGTGTTTACAAAAAAAATATATAGAAAGAAACAAACTGCTGTTATGAAACATTTTTTGGCGCCAGTTATTATAAAAGGCAGCATTTTGCATATGTTTTTCAGATCAGTGTCATATATGTGTAGGTCTGCTGCTTCAAAGTTAATGTTTTAAGAGCAAATGTTTTTGATGTTGTTGTTGTTGTTGTTCCACTTTTCCTTTTATATGTATGTGCGTTTCGATTTTGCGTTGTTCAGCTTTAATAGTCTAATTTTCTTCGCTTTTTCTTCAAAATGGTTTACTTCTTTGTCATGATCTTAAGATATTCTAGCGCATTCTGCGCCGCCGCACGTTTCGCTTCCTCGGCAGTATTACCAGTACCATGGCAAACGCCAACAGGTAATGTGGACAACTGTACCAAACACTGGTACAAACTTGTAAAAGTTTTCTCCTCAATATCGACATAGGTGACTTCGAATTGATTCTCTGTGGCAAGCTCACCGAGTAACTTGATAAAATCAATTTTAGGATTCTTCAAACAAGTTTTCTGTAGAAATTGAAAGAAAGTAAATAAATATTAAAATTTTTAATATTAAAAATAATGTATATATATTTTTTTTTTGGTTTGATGTATTAATGAATGATGTACTAATCCAACAATATATTATTGCCTAAATTGGATGATTTTTACATATAGTGCGATATGGTATTATCAGTTTAAAGTTTGTAACACCTTGAAAGAGCAATCGGAGCAATATATGAACAGACATGTCGATCTGTCCGAATATGGTTGCTCATTGGTTTTTATAGCAAGTATCGCGATTTCTGGTTGTTTAAGGACAAAGAAGCAATTGTTGAAACTAACCTTTTAGATTATCAAAATCAACATGTCACACCTTTTAGTGACTGCCCCAACCCTACCAATATCTCTTATTTATATTTTATGGACGGATGTGATACATATATGTCAATGGGCGTGTTCAAACTACTTTTTGTAATAGCCTTCAACCAATCCCACCTTCCTTTGTATGAAACACCTTATTTATAACAAATTTTTGAATATTATACACATACATCATTTACTAAAAAGCAACCCACTTGAAGAAGTTACATATTTCTTTTTTTTTTTTTTCAAAATTTTGTGTAAATGGATTTATAGCTTCGATAATACCGAAGTCCATATGATTTTTGGTTATTTCTGTTAAGTTGCAGCAGCAGTTTATCCTCTGTTGATGCTTTTATATAGCACAATTACCTGTAACTTTAGTAGCTTTTTGCCTGTAGCATGTTTTAAAGTCTTATGAAACTGTGAGACTTTACTGCTGTGCTGTGTTGTTAGTTGTGGCACAGTGATATCTTTCAAATCACCATAATAATTGGTGCAACTACGATTCTGTAAGAAGAGACAAACAAGAGTGGTAACGAAAATATGATAAACAACAAATTTGCATTCTTAAGAGCTATTTTAAACAACCGAATATGATGAAAACAAAAAAAAACAAAAAAAAAAAAAAAAATCACACAGAATAACAGTATATGGTGAATTGAAATATATCACTCATTAAAACCACCCTTTAAGCTAGCTAGTAACACAGTTCATTACTCTAAGAAAAACATATACAAATATAAAATTAAATACAAAAAACTTACATCGCCTTCCAGTTCGCTGCACATAGTCTCATTGATCTTTGATGAGTCGAGCGGATTCTCCTGTAAACGTGTCCACATCTTATGCGCTGCCAAACGTTTAGCAATTTTCTTGCTTTTGCCTTTGCCTACTTCACGAAAATTGAGTATGGTGCATGCAATGGTAAAAAGACGTTCATGCGGCAAACCGACTTCGGTTTCAGTTTCATAAGTTGGTGGCGGCCAGCGACGCTGCATGCACATTTCCTGTAGCCAACCAATTGGATTGCCAACGATCTTATCGGCCCCACTGTAATCAAACATAACAATTAGTATTATTTATTAATTTATTTAATAAAATTTATTGTTTTTACTTACTCGCCACTGCTGCCGGCATTTGCGTTGCCATCTCCGCCACTATTCACTGTAACATTACTCAGTGAACCTGCTGCACCAACATTGCTATTGCCACCGGTCTGTGCATCTGGTAATGGTGCACCAATGAGCTTATCGATAAGCGTACGTGCAGCTGAGTGTTTAGCCTCTTTCTTGGAACGTCCAGCTCCCATGGCTGTAAATGCAACACCTTTATCGTCGAACGAGACGCGATAGCGAAAAGTTGGTTCATGTATAGCGCCCTCAATTTGTACAAGTTCATAACTGGGCGTAATACCACGTCGACTTAAGAGTTCTTGAAGTATTGAAACGGGTGTTTTCATAGCTAGACCATTAGCATCCGTCTGCAATTTTTGTTTATTATAAGTTAATATGCCTATAATTTTTGGTTTTGCTATTTACCAATTTCAAGGACTCTTCCACCGACAACTTGCTCATCGCTGCATTTAGTTCGATGACTTTTTCCTTCTTTACCTTGCCTTGTCGCTGCATTATTTGCCCCTTTTGAGTGCCTCCACCCACTGCAGTAGCAGCACCGCCGGTTAAAACCTGTCCATTAGCTACGCCGGTCAAGCCACCGGTTGCAGTACCACTGCCAGCGCATAAATTGTTCTGTGCATCATATTGACGACGCGGTGCAAATCCTTGCATTTGCTGCTGAATTAGTTGCTGCTGCTCTACCTGCTGCAGATGGTCGAGCTGCTGCTGTTGCAACAGGTTTTCTGGTTCCATTATATAGCTTTATTTCTATGGCTTTTTCTTAAGGTGTTATCTGTAAGTTAAAGAGGGTGTACAAGAAAGACGGTGATTATTTGCATGAAAAAAAAAAACATCCACCGCGTTTTGCAAAAAATCAATATTTGACTGGTGCGGCCGTAAAAAGCTTTCAATTTGCAACGAAATACTTACGTTTTAGCGGTTGCGGTTTTTAACTGTTTTTTATTTAAAAGTAAATATAATCTACATCCACTGCAGCTGCAGAATTATTATTTATTTTTAAATAAAATGCAGGCAAAATCCTACGCACATACACGAAAGTGAATTCTATTAAACTTCTCCTCTGCTGTTTCACTCTGTCACTAGCTTTTTTAATATCGTTCACAGCTGTCTTTGCCTTGTTGACGTTTCGTTCAGTGCTTCTGTGTATCAGGGTTGTAATTTAGTAAGAGATGTGCAAAATTAATCGTTTGTTCGTTGATTTTTCACGGTTTTTTACATGTGTAGGGTATCTTAAAACGTTTTATTAGCATTAAAGAAGATATTAATTTGGCGCAATTTTGTTTTTATAAAATAAACAAGTCAACATAATATGTGGAAGGATTAGGTTCGCTTCATTTTAAATATTGTGAAAATCAGTGGTAATATATGTACAACGAATGCCAATTGAGTTGAATTTGAGTCTGTGCTGCTAGTTCGATGTCTAAAAATCTAATAATTACTAAGAAAAAGGCATACCGTCAACCATAGCTAAATCGATTCGTCTCAAACACTTTGGAATTTTAAATATATACTTTTTTTATTACCATACAATTTATGAATGTATATATATGTAAAGTAATCAATCAATCAATGTTGGAGCTCAATGCTTACTTAGGCAGCTTAAATGAATGGCTGGCCGCAGTTAGTCCACCTATAGATTTTTAGTAAGATTGGGCGCAAAATGAGTGACTAGTTCTCGTATTTATCTACACAGCTCGCTAAAGAATAATTTATGTGGTCACCAACTGTAGACAACTGTGACAAGCATTGTCAAATTTTCATCAAAACTGAGTACGAATTAATAAAAGATCAGCTAAAATTCTTATTTAAACACATTGATTTAAGCCAAAATTTTATTAAGGATGAATCATCTCTTTGTCATTAGTTCTTAAAAACTTCCTAATCAATAATTTCTTGAATCAATTGAATAACCGCTTTGCTTACAGTTTTTATTATATTTTTATTTTTTATGTATATTTAGGTATGTATAAGTATATATTTAGATAAGTTTATTTATTATTGGTATATTGGTAGAAACCACAATACATTAATTGCAAAATAATCAACATCATCTTCATAATCAACTCGATACTCGTATATGTAAAGGTTTCAAACCTAATTCTTCGAACAAATATGGAATTTATTTAATTGCAATCAGAATTCTTAAGATTTTTTGATTTGTTTACGAAAAATGCGCGTTTGAGAAAACATTGAAAAAGAAACTTTGCACAAATACAGCTTAAAAATATAATAGAGTGCCTTTATAAAGGAAGCAAAAATGAACCAACGTATGACGAATGTAATAGTGTGCGGCAAAGGTTGTGTCGTTGTTGTGTGTATCCTCGATGCGCACCACCGCTTAATCATCGCTCAGGAAATCATCGTCTAAATTTACATCTGTCGTATCGATATTATCATCCAACGTTATGCCATCAATTTCAAGATCCAGCTCGTCATCATCATCATCATCGAGCAGAAGTTTATTTGTGGATGAAGTAGCTGCCGCTGCCGCCGCTGTTGTCGCTGTAACTGCTGACGCCGCGCCACCAAAGTCATCATTTTTCTTAGCATCCAGCTCGCCGGGTTTAGCGCCACCACTCTGCTGCTCGGCAGCATGTAGTTCCTCGAGTGGTTTACGCTCCGTATTTAATGGCAATTGTGAAGCATAACGCGCTGGTAATTTACGTACACGTTCCTCTTGCAAATGTTCTTCAACACGTAATGCATCGCCCAAACCCGGAAAGAGATTTTCATATTTAGCTGGATCGGCAAGCGCTTGTCCCGCTTTTTCGTTAGTTTTGCTCAGTTCCTCACGCCATAAATCAACAATGCGCGACATCTGACTTGGTATGTAGGTGCGCGCAAAGAATGCTGCCTCAGGCAAACGATTTGTCTCAATTAGTATATCCAGACAACGTTCTACATCCGAACGCAAAAACGCAGCCACAAATGCAACATTGTGACGTCCCTGTGCTGTGCAGCTTTCACCGACCTGCTGTAGCAGTTCACCATCGCCAGATGCGGTGGATAGCAGCAGTAGTCCACCGAAATCATTTGCTTTCTGCATGCATTCCTTAACCATGGACATGTTATTTCTACGCGCAGCAATATCGGCCAATTGTGACCATTTCTGTGGATTCTCTGCTTCGCGTGCCAAACGCAGGGCTATTTCTAATTCACCGATTTGTAAGGCCAAATCAAACTTATGATCTGGATCGGTGGATACTTGTAGTGCTTGTGCTTTGAAGCCCTGCTTCTCGAGGAAGTGTGCAACGCGTGTGCGATGTTCTTTTGGTATGGTGGGCAGCACTACGTCGGCACGTTCGAAATCGCGTCGCATAACTGCAGTTTGATATTCCAGTACGGCAAGTTGCAAGGAGAAGGATATAACATTGAGTTCTTTATCGCCCAGATAAAGACGATTATCCTTTGGTACATAGCCCAGCAAATACATAGTACGATCCAAATGAGAAATTGTAACAATCTCACCGCCAACATAGTAGTTAATACGATTCACAGAATTTGTGTAGATGAAGCAATCACCAACCCAGAGTCCAGTCTTCACCAGCTCAGAGACTTCGCCTGTAAAATAATTTTGGTATATAAAATTTAATTGTAATGCATAATATTTTGTGCTATTTACCCAATACGTTAAAAGCACTTTCAATGCCATCATCTTCTAGTCCCTCCTTTGTTTCAAGTGCTGTTGCAATTTGAGCGGTATCTACAGCCAAAATAAAGTATGACTCATCGGTGGCCAAACACACTAAGCTGCCCGATTCATTCCAAAAGACATGACGTGGTGTGACTTCAATGCGACGCACCAATTGCAGTGTTTCCCAGTCGTAGAATGCCAAGCCCGATGAAGTCTTTACGCCAAAGTAATAACCGCCATAGATATTCTCAGCACCATATTCCGGAGTGAAACTTTTGCGTTCCTTGAAGTTACGGAATAGACGCACTGTGCCATTATTCTCACGTATACCGTACTCATTGCTTTCGACAGCCCAAACGAATTCCTGTGCAGAGCCGAAGGCTTTATTACGCAAAGCCATCGATGTGTAGATAATATATTCACCATCACCACAGACCACAACAAAGCGTCCATTTGGATTGTGTGCAATGGTCTGTGGATATATTTCACAAGCACCCATATCCTTTACAGCAACGGGCAAGCGTTCACCATCCTTTATCTCGGTACCATCGGCGATTGTTTTTAGATTGACCTGTAGCAGTTAAGAATGACGTTATACAGAATTAGAGTATTACTTCAGTGCAATTATACATACTTGCTGCATTTCGGAATGTTTAGCCCAGATGATTTTACCGCCGTTAATATCCATAGACATTGCTGGCTCCTCACGTCCTACTTTAATAATAATAGAACCTTCGTCATAGCCAAGTGCAACATTATTTGTGCCACGCATGCTTGAAATAGTCCAAACACGCTCGAAGCCATAATTCAAGCAGGTCTCCAGACGATATGTGCCAGAATGCCAAATACGCACAGTACCATCTTCCGATCCAGTAAGCACTATGGGCAGCTCTGGATGAAAGCAAACTGCAGATATATTCTGTGCATGTCCTTCAAGTGTCTGCACGCAAGTTTTATTTTGATAATCCCAGATTTTCACCAGACGATCATCAGCGCCGGAAATCAAGTAGGGCTTATCACCACCATGATAATAGTCGACACAATTGACGCCTTTTTCATGACCCTCTAGCGTAAAGTTGGCAAAATTAGAACCTAGCTGCCATACCTTTACGGTGCGATCAAGTGAGGCCGAGGCAAAAGTGTTATTATCCTTTGGATTGAAAACAATTTGCATGACATAGTGTGTATGACCTTCGAAGACACGTTGACAGGCCCACATTTTCTCCCAGTTCCACAATTTGATAAGCATGTCATCTGAAGTCAAGAATGAATAGATAAGTATTTTAGTTGACCCAAATATTACACTCAAATATTACAGCTCAGACGTGGCGCAAATATACAGTAGCTGCATTACACTTACCACTGCTAGTCAGCATCAGCGGCTGCGTTGGATGTACAGCAATGCAACGTAAATAATCTGAGTGTGCCTCGAAAGAATGCACCTTCTCCAGTGTGTTATAATTAAAGACACGTATTTGCATATCATCCGAACCGGTAATTATCCAATTCTTACGCGCAACAAAACGCGCAGAGCGTACCGGCACATCACAAACTTCAAAATCTTTAACCAATTGTTGGTTTTCATAGTTCATGATGTGTACGTGGCCATTGTAGAGCGCACACAACATCCACGGCTCCGTGGGATGTAAATCGACGCATTTAACACGATCTGAACGCGACGTCAGGCGGCGCTTGATGTCCAACTTGAGCGGCATCTTTAACACTTGTTTTCCTGCGATATATATATATTTTTTGAGCTACTTTTCGTTCAATTATAGTACTCCAATATTGTGGTTGCGGTGTGGTACTTGTCATACAAATCGACTAAAATAGTCAAAAGCAAAAAATCGGTCCGCTGGCTCATGCACAACGATATTTTGTCAAGTTATCGATAGCTAATGCAAACCGATAGAAAGGACACGCCATTTTGAATAGTAAAACTATTAGCGTTTGGTGGTGTATTTAATTACGGAGTTGCTTTTAACATTTTTACAATAATTCGCATATTATAAAACTAAAAAGCGTGCAGCAAATAAAGTTTGAGCATTTAACTTTGTTATAATAATATTATACTGTGTTATTTTTGTTATTAATTGGCTAAAATGCTTGAAACAAAAAGCATAGCGCAGCCAGATTTTATTGAGACGCCAACGCGCAAACGTAAACGCGAGACGTTCAATACAAAGGAAGCGCTGCCGGCAGATGTTCAAGCTGCAGCTGCTTGTTTTACAAATACAGCCTTTAGCTCTACGCCCAACAAAGTAACAACGGCACGACGACGTATTGCATTGCCAGCAGTAGCAGCCAAGGAGAATACCAATCCATTTGTACAGCATCCTTGCCTGGAGGTAAAATCGATTGCAGATATAGTTAACAAGAAAGCAGAGTCAGTGCCAGCGAATCCTTTTGAGGTGTTACGCAAGCCACCAAAGAAAAAGAAATGTGAAGATGCATGTTTTGAAAATCCAGCATTAAATATTGACCTGCCCGAGCGTCAATTCAATCCGTTTGAGGTGCGTATATTTTTTTTATATTTGTATGTAATGAAAATTTTGTTAATATGCTGCTGTTCCATTAGGTTGTACGTGTTGCTGCCGCACCCAGCCAGTATTTTATAAATGAAGCATTAAATTTACGTGGCAATGATGTCGCCAACACACACAATCCCTACGAAATACCACGTTCGAAAATAGAAACTGACAACACTAAAGCTGCTATACCTAAAGGTATAGAAAATCTTGCCATGACAGCAGAGCCATTGCCAACTAAATTGAAAATTGGTTTGCCTTTCACACCAAACGTTGGTTATCGCATTGACTTTAAGGGATTGCAGTTGTCGGAGTTAACGCCAAGTAAGCTGCTAGCGGAAAAATTAGTCTTCTCACCCATACCTAAACGTTCATTAGATTCGGTTAAAGAGGATACTACAATGGATATAGGTAAAGAACTCGATCGTTATCAGCTGGAGTTGGAGAATAGTATAAATGAAGCAAAAACACGTAAACATGGGCTCGAAGTAGTGGATAAAATTGAAGTAGAACAACGCATTGTGTGCACACGTACACTAACTGAAATAACTGAAGCTGATGAAGAGCAGGAGGATACCGTCGAGCAGGAACAGCAAGAGGAAACTGATTTGATAGAAAAGCTACAATCGCAACATGTAGAAATTAAGTTGCCACAACAAGAGCAGCAGAAAATTGTTAATGCAATACCAACTGTTGAGGAAGACGCAATACTAGTTACGGATAACGCCGATGTTGCCTATGCTTCAGACTCCGAGGATGAAGAGGACTTAGACAAATTCAAGGCACCAACATGTTTTGTGCGTGCCTATCGTCCGGCAGCTAGCAATGCCAACGCTGTTGGCTCCACTTCTTCGCTTGACAAACAACTAAAGTGCAGCGAAAGCAAAGAATCCTTGAATTCGGTTAAATCAAATAAATCCAATAAATCAGATGAATTTAAAACTCGTGCCAGCGTCTCGAATTTGATACGTAAATCTATACGTAAAATTATGCATCCAACGCAGACACATACAAAGAAACCAAGTGAAGAGTTACTGCCGGAACAGGAACCGAAGCCACAGCAGCAGCACAGTAATATTATGAATTCCATACGTCACAGCTTACGCCGGCGTCCACAAAAAGCAACTACTGACTTAACCGTAGAGTCGGAACCAGTAGTAGATATATCTATTATAGATAGTAGTGAACGTATTATGAAGTTAAAGTCCAGTGAAGTTGAAACGGAGTATATGAAAATTGAACAGCTTACCACCGAAAGGAAACATACATTGCGCAACAGCATTAAGCGTTCCACGCGCGATGTCATGCGACATGTTTTTCACAAAAATCACCATGAGGCCTATGCAACACAGAAATAATTAAACAAAAACTATATATTTTTATGCATTTACAAATATATTTATTTATTGGTGTTGGTAGTTTTTAAAGTAGTACTTTCATAAGTCTGAGATTTTGCACAGTTTTTTACTCTAAAGTTCATTAATAATTTATGAAATTTTAAATGCACAATGCACCATTGATTACATACATATTTAATTTATTAATTTTATTGAATATTTGCACGAGTTTCAATTTTAAAATAATTTAAAAAAACCAAAGTTACTTAGGATTAATATTTTTTATGCGAAATGTTTTCTATCCAAAGATTTTTTTTTTATTTTATAAATAAAACTTATTTTGTTCTATGAGTTATGAACAAAAAAAAAAAATATTTTTCTATGTGCAAATGGGAGCGATTCAAAACCTAGTGGCTAAGTATCTTGGCTGAATATTTATATTTATTACACAGAATTTGGCAAATTATGTTTCTTTAATCGTTTGTAGCGATCGGCATTGGCGTCATTATTGGTGTTGTTTTTTGGTGGCGGATCCCAAGCCCAGCGCACCAAAACCAAGTGAGTGGCCGCCTTATTTCAAATTGCTGACCCCTGAACGGATACTTTAACAAAATAATAGTTTCTTGTCAATCCCAAACAAATGACAGTCAATAAGTTCTCCCACGAATAAGAATTTCTGTAATCGATCTCATACCACTATTAACGCATTTAGGTGGCCGTCAACAGTTCTTCGGGCACGGCCGGTCAATAGGCCAGTGCAGCTGCGGGAGTCAAATAGCTCATACAGCTCGCGGGTTATACGGGCCGTAAACTCTTCGCACGAAATCGCATCATCCTCACTGAAACCTTTCTTGACATTAAAGGATTCGGAGAGATTCTCTCCTATCTTGACAACGCTATCCGTATATTATAGCGTTATTATTCCAAGACGAAACATCTTAGCCGGGAAACCTAGTACAGACAGTGCGTCGAAAAACTTCGTTTATATCGGCGTGTCGAAATCGGCTTTATAGTCTGCAAATTGGAGCTATGTGTGCTTTGTTAAAATCACGGGTCATTTCCAGGATTTGTCGTAATGTAAATAATTCTTCGACTGCTCCGTCAATAGTATATATTTTTTTTTAGTGTTTTAATTAAACATAAAATATTTTTATTATTAACAAATTGTATTTGAATTAAATTAAAGTGTGTTCAACAACTTCTTCAGTAGCATCATATCTTTTAAACATTAGAATCCTCCGTCTAGTGTACTATATTTATGGGCAACTTTTCGGTTTTTGTTCTTCTAAACCACTACTCATTGATTCCCGCTCCTCCAATTCATCCACATCATTTTCATCAATTTTTGGTTGATTGTAATCAGCTTTCTTCAGCAGATTCCAATCATAAATATAGTCGTACTTATATTTAAAAATTTCAGAGTAGTTGCTGCAAATATATTATAAAAAAAATAGTTTATAATTTAGCATATGAAACAAACAAACCTACCGGAATTCATGTCGTAGATACATGTAATCGGGCTGCTGTTCGAATTTCAAATTACGACAATAGTTCAAATACATTCTAAACACCGGCGGTGAGCCATCACACAGCGCCTCGATTGATGTTGACAATTTCTTTTCAGAAATTTTTTCATATTTTTGCTGTCTGGTAGTAGCTGACATGTTCTGCCAGGGTAAACTGCCACGATTAAAGTACATCATAACATAACCAAGTGATTCCATATCATCGCGTCGAGATTGTTCAATGCCCAGATGTCCATTGGCCGAAGAGTAACGAACCGTACCAGTCAGACTTCGATCCATGCGATATTGTATATGAGCACGTGTCTGTTGATCACAGAATTTTTTAGCCAAACCGAAATCAATTAAAAACACTTTGCCACATTCGCGACCCATGCCCATTAGAAAGTTTTCCGGCTTGAGGTCACGATGTAAATAACATTTTGAGTGTAGATAGTCGATACGTAGAATCATTTGATCGGCTAGCATCATCACAGTTTTGGTCGTAAAATGACGATAACAACGATTAAACAAATCCTCTAGCGATGGTCCTAGTAAATCCATGACCAATGCATTGTATTTGTTCTGTTTGACATAACGACGTATTCGTGCTATGCCAACGCCATTATTTAGTATGCGATACAACTTGGCTTCATTCGACAACATCGGATATTTTGCATCAGCCATTTCTATTTTAATGGCGACATCTTCGCCACTATGAATGCACTTGCCCAAATAGATGTCACCAAAGGAGCCATGTCCTGCATGGATAGCGATATAGTTAGTATTAGTAATTATTATAAGTTTTAAATATTTTTATTTACATTCTTACCAAGTTTTTTTTGAACACGATAGTTTCCGTCGATTATAAGATTGGATGGGTTGAAATTTTTATCCATTTTGTTTTTCATAAGTATATACTTTAGACGCTTAGTATGTGCAATGAAGTGCTTCGAGTTGCTGTATTGGTTTTTAGGTACTTCTTGTGTAACGCTACAGAATACTTCAGGATTCTGTATAAATAAAATATAGAAATTTAGGTTAGTAGCACCTATTTAAAAAAATAAAGTATAGACAAAACGATTGTTAAATAAAAACCTATCCAAAAATTAACGTCAAAAATGTAGCTCTCTGGCTCAAGTACTACGCTAAACTACATCCAACAAAGATATCTTAATCATGTACAAATTGAGTCACGTGCAATGCATTCCGCGGCGTATATCAAGTCGTCCTTTGTTACAAAACTATGTGAGAGAATAAATTGGAAGATTTACTTGGTGGTATTGAATATTTTATTGGATAAGTTTAGAGCTGCAGTCTTAAACTTTCAGGCACCTCCTTCATCTCTGCTTTCATCTTCACCTTGTGATTTAACAATGGTAGGCTGAACCTATATTAGGAGCAACAATTGATTACTCGGGTAATAATGAGACTCAAAGTGTTGAGGGCGCTCGCTGGGACTTCTTGGGATAAGGAGACTGTTAGTAGCACCTATTAAGCTATGAAACGTTCTATTCTAATTTAACTAAGAAGCTGTTACAACAACAACAACAACACAAAAACACAACAACAACGACACACCAAAAACGCAACAACACTTGCATTGACTTTCATTTACCAAATATGCTTGTACAATTTCCCCGCTAAAGGAGGATAAAACAGAGTATCAAATCGATCATTAAACAGTGAAAGAGTACTTTTTCACTAACACTTGTATCAAATAATTTAATATTTCACCGATATGAAAATCAAACGCTGTACGACGTGATGCGATGGACTTGCGAAAAATAACCGACGTAGGAAAACGGCATAAAAAACAAATGACAGCATCATGTGTATATCGGTAATTGGTCGTTTCAAATTATAATCGATAACATAAACATATGGAAAATGCATGGCGCAATTCACTACACAGACCGTTTGCGCAAATCGCTTGTTTGGCGTCACAGCAGTGGTCACAAACTACACAGATGAAATTTGCAGGCACAAGTGTAACTGCGTACAGACGACTGTTTTGTTCGGCTCACTGTAATTTTTCACTTCAGCAAACGAGCTGCGCGTTGTAAATGACTAATATCAATTTAAGCGTCTCGTGCAAATGTATGTTATGTGTGGTATGCAAACGATAAAAAACGAATAAAAAGTCATTTTTTATGTAGGACAAGCATTGCACTTGCGTCGTCCGTCTTTTGCACATGAATTCTAAGTACAGAATGAGCCGCTCGTCGTCTGTGGACAACAAGCATCTCAATGAAAAAACAACAGAGCGGCTCGTCGTCTGTGGACAGCTTAGCATTAGAAAGATTTATTTAATAAAACTGAAATAATCTAAATTTACTATCAATAGAGCACGTCTTTGAAGTATTCTTCTCTAAAGTACACGAAAATTAGGGCGTTTACACATTTCAGTTTGTAAAAACTACGGGTGAAATCTGGTGCTCAAATACGACAAAATGTTAACCGAACACAGGAACACTTAACAAAACAAATTAAAAACATGCAGATTACCAATTTTTAAATACAATCTTCAACTCTTTGGTCCGAAATATTTCGATATCGATTACTATAGTGCAACGCTGTTTTGTACAGATGTTTTAATTTTTGTGACTTGTATTTCAGCAAGAAGCAGCAGCATAACAAAAACACAATTTGTGAAATATAATTTTAATTGTAATTACATTTAATTTAATTAAACTGCAATAAAACAGTAGTAATCATGTAGCCAACTACTACAGCAACCAAACTGTAAAGAAATAACGAACAGTTAATAAATGGAAAAACAGTTTATAAATTGTTGCGTCTTGTTTTGAAAACAAGTCCAAAATTTTTTGCCACTGTGTACTTTTTCCAGCTGCTAAATTATTTTAATGATAATTACGCTTCTTAATTTAATTCAGAACCTGTATTGACAAGTCATTATAAGCTTAATTGCGCCGATAATGTTATAAATTAATGAAAATCAAAACAAACGCTGCTCTCTGTGTAAGGCGTCGCCGCCATAGTCGACGTCATTAAAAGCGTGAATGATCGCTGAACAGCACCATCACCACCACCTACGTCGCCAAACCATAGGCTAAGAACACCCGCACTCAACGCCATAACATCATTTAATAACAACTGAAATAGCGAAGCTTATCAGCAAATTGTGCAAAACACAAAGAGTGAGGGGGACATATATTTAAATTAAAAAAAAAAAATTAATTCACACTGCATCAGTGCGTTTTGTGCTGCTAACATTGTCGGCAGAGCAAAAAAAGAATTAAATTTGAATTAATTATGGATCCGCAGCGTATTACCGAATTGGCAAATTTACTGCGCAACAATGGTGATAAAATATTAAATTCAGAATTCACATTAACATTGTCAGGTGAGTGTAATATGATATTAATTCTGAGTCAACGATTAACCTTAATATAAACAAATATAAATTTGTAATTCTTTGTTTTGCATATTTGTTTGTTTGGCCTTTTTTATTTTTACTTAAGCTTTCTACGTTTCAATATTCTATTATTAGAAGTTTTTTTTTTTTGCTTCACAGCTGTTTCATTGTTTTCAAAACAAATTCTGCAGATGATTTGCATGATTTTCTAGGCAAACACTTGAATGTATCTTTAACTCATCATTGACCGTGGGATAAAAAATTGAACAGCAAACATTTTGATTTTTAGAAAAAAAAAAAAATGTTTGAATTTTTATATTGATAACATTATCTTAGGATTTTGAAAAGTTTATAACTCATAAAAACTTTATTTAAGAGCATCGAAACAGTACGAAACGAAGATTAGATATTTTATATATTGAGAGCGAAATTTGAAATACATTTTTTATATGATACAAGTAGAACAAAAGATAAAAGTTTGTTTTCGCATATATGATCTAATTTTATGCCATATAATCTTTGACCCCGTTATATATACACACACCCCCTCCCCCTTCCTGGTGCTAAATTTTATAAAATTTTACCAAACATGTATTTAATAATTTATGTGTTGAGTATGAATGAAATAATGAAGTATGGATGAAATAAATGTGTCGTTCATCCAACCTTTATCTTTTAAGCACTTTGGGTGTTTCCACAGAAATCAGCTGAGGTTTGTCAGGTCAACCTTTCTTATATACCAGTTTTTACTTAACTAATCTACATACGTTTAAAGGGTTAAATAAAGCCTTCAGCTAAATATATATATATATTATATATATGTACTTATATATATTTATATATATTATTAGCTTCAATCATTTGGCTGGCTTAATCATACAATACAAAACAGCTTGACTGCACAGCCGATCTTTGTTTTGCTTTGGCGTATCATGACTAACAATTAGATCAACGCGTGCTATTATACTCTTCTCGTATTTTGTCTAGATTAGTGACTAATTAGCACTTAAAGTAAATGAAATCGAAGCGTTATAATTGATTAGTGTAATATATTTTGTACTGATAATAATTGTACAATATTTTTCTTACAGGCAACCTATTGCGCGCATTGAACGATTCCTTTACGCTGATTGCTGACAGAACTGACATTGGTAGCACACAGCAAACGTTCCAGGTGGTAAAGCCCATCAATTCCAAATCAAATGTCTTCCGTGATCTACAATTGGTGCATGATTTTGTGCAGAAAACGACGCTGCTATGCATTGTGCACTATCCCACCGAGCACTACTTCGAGGGTACCATTGATATTGGTAAATTTCGTGCCTTGCGTCGACTTGAGGTGCAAAAAACTGATGTACGACAGATAATGGGCATACAACCACTGCGTGCACAGCTACAACAACTAATCTGCGTAAAAAGTTTGCACAGCGTCGAGGATATTATAACACGTTGCGGCGGTGATAATTCGAATGGCTTTGTCTGGAATGAGCTACGTATTGCCGATTTTAGCTATA
This sequence comes from Leucophenga maculata, assembly GCA_035044805.1. NCBI lineage: Eukaryota > Metazoa > Arthropoda > Insecta > Diptera > Drosophilidae > Leucophenga > Leucophenga maculata. Next base: position 297,434 of record JAWNNP010002837.1, on the reverse strand, counting down.
ATAGTCTACAGACAGTGGATACATCCTTAGAGTTTGCACAGTTTTTGCAACATTTAAATCTGCGACACAATAAACTGCGCAGCGTGGAGGCCATTAAATGGTTGCCGCAATTAAAAACGCTTGATTTGAGCTATAATTGTCTGCCGTGTATACCGCAATTTCATATGGAAGCCTATAAGCGTCTGCAAACGTTGAATATGAGCAATAATTTTATAGAGGATCTCATGGGTATAACGAAAATGGATGCTTTAACCGATTTAGATCTATCGGATAATTGTTTGCTGGAACATACACAATTATTGCCGTTGAGCGCGCTTATAACTTTAAAACTACTAAATTTATATGGTAATCCGCTGCACTGTCACCCAAAGCATCGTTTGGCTACAGCGCGTTATTTGCACAAGAATACGGCAACGGTTAAGTTTATTTTGGATTTTGAGCCGTTGTCAAAGAATGAAAAAGCAATTACAGGTTCACAACAATTGCGGCATGTTGGTGCTTTAAATCGCTTTGCCTTGCGTTCCTCATCATCGTCAATTAATAGCGGCCGTGTGACATCGACAGCATCGAATACACCATCATCTAGTGTTGGTTCACTGCGTTCATTTAGGTTTCAAGATTCAATTACTGAGGCTGAAACGAGTTCAATTACAGAAACTCGCGCAACAGGCAACGTTGGCAAAAAACGCGCAGCAAAAGTGCGCACAGTAGAATTTGAGGAGGATTTGGAAAAAACAAATCCGGTGGATAATAAAATGGTTGCCGTTTTTACAACACAACTAAGTAACGACCCGACGCAACAAGATAATAACATGACAAAATCAATCATACTTGAAGAAACCAGCACTGAGCATCTAGAGGCCAAGAAGCAAGTTGAAACATTACGTGAAAAATACGGCGCAGATTGGCTACAACAGGCCGGTACTGATTCAATGGAACGCAGTATGCTGGGTAGCATTGAAATGCCAGATGCTATAGAACGCGAAAAGTCGCGTCAGTTATTCAATGACTATTTGGGCGAACTAGGACAACCAAGTAGCACTGCAGCGGACATACTACCTGCATCGACACCAACAAATGATAGTCCTTTGCATGATGTTGCTGTTGGTGGTTTAACAACTTTTAACAATACTTTGACACCTATAAAAAAAGAAGCAGCTAAAACAGACAATGTTAGTAATATAGATACTACGCTGTACAAAAGTTTTGAAAGCAACGACAATAATGAGGAAACGCTCTACGCAAGTGCAGCAGATAATAACGCTGCAGATTTAGAGCAAACCAAGGCGGTTGCACTGGAAGCGCAGACAACGGAAGAAGAGCCTGATGAGCATGCGCATCTAAAGCATATTTATGCAACGAGTACTGCACAATCAGATACTGGAGATGAGGTGGAAGGTTAGTTTTCCATTAAATATATATGTATATGAACTTTATATTAAAAGTATTTAATACTACTTTTAGTTTCCGATATTGAAGCTGATGAGGATTGCTATATTGTCTACAATACCAAGTGCAACAGCACAGAGCCTATATTTCTTACAATATCAACGAATTTTCTACGCGAAAAGGATACACTAACGCAGCGGTGTGTATGACACTTGAAAACTTCGAATTTTTTACTATAATTTTATATTATTTGTAATAGCACTAAAACCAAATGGAGCATACGCATTTTGGAATCCTGCGAGCGTCTTAAATCGAATACTTTACGCATAAATTTTGATACAGTGAAACAGGACAAACAGGAGCGTATCTATACGGTAGAAGATGATTTGTGTCAGGTATGTAAATCCTTTAATATATTAAAGCTACTTTTATTATAAGCATTATATTTTTTCAGGATGTGGAACGCAAATTGCGCGCTATACTTTCACAGCGTGATCTTACGGAAATGAATATTATCATCTATCGTTGCGTAAACTGTAGCAGTCAGTTTACACGTGAACAGAAGCAGAAGCACTATAATACGGGTATTTATTGTAAACAAAAGAAAAGCCGTCGCTTTGGTTGTACTGATGCACTATATATGGTGTATTTAAAACTTACTACCTATGGAATCTAGTAGCTCACCTACAAAGAGCCAAGTCTATATATAGATGTCCGTATGTCTGGATATGAACAACAAGAACTTGGAGGCTATATAAGATAGAGCCTTTACGTTTATTCATTCATGCAGAGATCTCTTGATAACTGGTCATTACAACTTACTGTGCGACTATTCGCTATGTCATCTTGCTGAACCAGGTTCTGCGGCATATCCTTCTGAATACTACTATCTTTGTGACAATGTTGTCTTTGTGAAAATTTTTAATAACTCTACATTTTGTATTGTAAAAAAAACTATTTTCCAGAGATACGCTGTCCGGATTGTCGCAGCACTTTTGTCGCTGAAGTGCATGATATACCTAAATCTTTGGATAAGGAGTATACGTTGCCGATTCAAGCTAGCGACAAATTATCACCAGCATCAATTGTAGAAGAATCACCGGTGACAACGCCGCTGATATTAAGTCAGATTGCAGTGACATCGGCGGAGGATAATAACAGCATTGGCAAGTTTAAAATGCAGCACAAGTTTGTAGACACAATTTGCGCGTTCATTTTTGGTTTAATTATTTGATTATGCAAATTGGGTAGAGGTGTAACTTTTTATTACAAATTACTTTTGGGCTTCATTTTGTGATATTTGCATTTTTATTTTTAATATTAATAATAATTTTTCTTTTTTTCTTTTCACCTGCATGCCAACACATATACACACACACACACACACACACACCTAAACGCGTTATTTATGTATAAATCTAACTTTTGTATTTTTGTATATTTTTCTTATCACGATAAAAAAAAAATGTAAAAACAATTTCCCCGAAAAAAAATTCCAAATATTCTTGTGCTGTCATCATTTTAGTGGCTACAGCAAGGCTTACAACTGCTAATAACACAACTACTAAGCGTAGGACATTGATGCCAATCACAAAAAGTTAATATTGACAATTTTTTATTTTCTTTTTTAATTCATTTTTTAATTTTTTAATGCCATTTAATGCGAAGCAGTATTGCATTTGTATTATATAAAAACTAATTTAGCGGAAAGTTGTACAAAATTTTACTAAAAATTTCTAGACATGCTGCTTCCATTAGCTAATATTTTTAATCTATTTTATATTATCTATTTAATTCTCATAATTTAAAAACTTTTAAACAGGTTCCGCCAACTCGTTGAATGAATCCTCCTCCTGTTCGAAGATTACCAATTCACAGTGCTCTTTCGATTCAAATCAATCTGTTGTTGGCAGCTCGAATACTGAACGTGAACTCGAATTCCGTGGAAATTGTTGTGAAAGTGATGTGGATATAATATCTAATCCAAGTCAGTCAAGTATAGAAGTACTGGATCGAAATTGTGCGAGCGCAAGTCGTAAAACTTCAGAGGAACGTCAACTAATGCATAGTCCAACATTGGAGAGCATAGGAGATCGTACATACACGCAGAGTTTTATTGAGCGCGAATTTGGACAATTAGTAAGCAGACAGGCAACAGTGGTGGAGCAGCCGCAGCCAGTGGCAAAAATTGTGTCGGAGCCGATACAGGAGCAGCAGCAGCAACAACATCCGACGATGACAGACGAGTTTAAGCCAAAAGTTACAACAGCTAACTCAAATAGTACGCTGACAAATGTCTTAACCGAGAGTAGTTCTTCCGGTTCAGTAACTGATAGCATTTGCACATCCTATGAACAACAAACGGATAAGGATAAAAGTGCTGCACCAGAAAATAATGATAAAATTGTGCTGCATAATATGCTGGTAACTGAACAGCAAGCACAGCCTCAGCAAACTATTAATAATAATAATCATGAAGCAAATGTCATAAAAAACGATGACGCTGGCTTGTCTTCCATGTTAGGTGGCATGTTTAAAAACTCTGCATTCTTTCAATCCACCAACATACTCATGAGCAGCTCGAAGAAACAGAATGCAGAGGCAACAGCTAGTAGCAAATCGGCCGCTCAAACGTATAACTGTAAGCCGTATAAATTCAATTACACGGACTTCAATGATATCGATCATCGCCTGAAACTTTTCTTTTATCAAACGAAATTCGATGAAGCTGGCGAACATTTCAAGTGGTTAGCACGCGGACGCATCTACAACGAACAGAGTCAAACGCTCTGCGATGGTATTGTCATTATGTCTACATGCAAGTGCTATTTAATGGAGTGCTACGCGCCGGAAAATGATGATGTTGCAAAATGGTTGCGTCCGCTGGTCAGTGTCACTATGGATCGTCTGGAGCATATACAGTTGTTGCCTTGGAAAATTGGTTTATCATTTGTGCTACGTGATTGGGGTGGCTTTATACTGTTGCTGCAGGATATTTTACGCACGGATAGTCTGTTGCTGTATTTTGCAAGTAAGTTTAAGTGCAAAACAGTTTTTAAAGTAAACTATAAACCAAAATATTACGACAAAAAAAGAGCACGAAATAGTAGACAAATAGAGAATTAGGAGAGATCGCTTAATTTGTTTATATGGTACGTTGTAGTCCTTTTCGAAAGATACTCTTTCAGATTAGAATTTAATTACCATGCTCTAAAAAAGAAGCCTTTGTTATAATACAATGCACATAAGTGCATTAAAGCGTATCTGAATAGGTCTGACTTTCGGTTTAACCTCTGTGTTGGCTTTTCGCTGACTGCTCATGGCTCTCTGAGTGCTTTCTTACTTAAAAAGGCGTACATACCAGTTCTGCTTGCTTGCCATTGTAGATTTCACGAGGAGAGATGGAAACATGTCCTCTGTAAATTCCCACTGCACGAGGATGTCAGGGACCTCACAGTGTGGAAGGTTGTCCCTCTTGATAATGGGTATGATATAAGTTCTCTCCATGGTACATTTTGCAATTATTACCGAAAAATGTACCTCGCCGTCGGATTGTTGTGTTTAATATCAACTTGCATTGCAATTCAAATATCCGGAACTGGAGATTCAAATTGCATATATAAGTAGTATTTGTTTTAGTTTACGAGGGTTGACGAAAGCCTTAATTTCGTAGCACGGTGTTCCGGGGCCCACGAAGTGTACTTCATAGTTACTTCGCCCTTGCCAATGGTTCAGGACCGTCACGGAGTCACGTGGTGGCTGTGATTAGCGCCCAAATGCGGGCAAAGTTTCTTTAGAATCTTGACGTGGGGTTGCGTTCACAAACGGGTGTTGGAACCCATAGACCAACTTTAAATTCAGTTCGGAGTACCATAGAGTACAGCCAAATATTTGGCTCAAATAGAGTCTTAGAGATATGGAGGTATCTCGTAGTCGAGCTCACTCGACTGCAGCATTCTTTCTTTCTTGTTTTGCATAACAGCTAAATCAGCTAATCAATTAAATTTCCATTACAGATTCCACGCTGCCCAGTCAGTGCACGCTTGACTATCAACCTGCAACGCAGCTACTTAAACGCTTGAACGCTGCCGTCATGGATGAGCCCATCAAAATGTGTTCACTGCTCAATGGCTGTGAGATATCGTGTGAGAGTGCTAAGCGTAATTTAAACGTTTGTGCTCTACTCGCCACCGATACGCATCTTTATTTAAGTTCGAGCAAAATAAGCTGGCTATCATTGCTCGATAAGCATGGCAATATGACTACTGCTGTAGCTGCGACGGATGATGATGACGATGTTGCAGCTGGAACCGCCGGCGGTGTACGCAATATTGAAATTTCTATAACACAATTTATGAGCAATCTAGTTGAAGTCGAACGTGTTGCGCCAAATATCTACAATATAAATTTTCTCGATGAAACACAAAATAAATGTGAGCTCTGGCAGCTTACATTTGAGACACAGGAAAATGCCGAAAGTTGTCTAAATGCCATTGGACAATCATGGGAGCAATTGTTTGGAGTGCCGCTGTTGAATTCATAAAGCGGTGAAACTGAAACTAATTGATTATGTATAATATTTGAAATGTTTAACTAGGCTTTAGGCTGTGTAATTGTTCATTAATATATTGACATATATTTGACCAACTAAAATTTTAAGTTAAAAAAAAAAAAAATGGAACTTCGCAATCAAAAAAATTAGAAAAAGAAAGTAAATTAAGTTAATAGTAAAATGAAAGCAAGTACATATATACTTTGCGGTGCTTTAAAGTACCTGCTATGAATATTGTTGTAACGTACCTAAAATATGATTTATATTAACTTTTATATATTGTAAAATATTTGTAAATAACAATTGATAAAGAACAAGCCATAATTAAAAATGAGAAGCAATAAACGCGTGTATAGTAGAGCGCTAGCTCACTTTCCTTATATAAAAAAAAATCACATAAAAACTAGAACTAAATTAAATGTTATTAATAATTTATACTTATAAACGAACATATCGTATTTTTATATTTTTTGTGTTATTAAATATAAATACATTATGCGATATATAAAGTGTTTTGCAAATCAAAATGTTTTGTTTGAATATTGGTTAGGGTATTTCAGCATTTTTAATATCAATTTGTTATAAGAACTTTTTATAACTAGGAATCACACTCATATCTGACCATATGAGATTTGAGAGCTAAACAGGATAATCAGAATGAGTACGAATTAAAAACATACGTCGATTTGAAAGAAGTCTATGAGGATTTTGTTTCTAAAGGACAAATTAAGAAAAATGCTAAAGATTGTCACAGCACAATTAATCTTTCCCTTTTTGATGAAGATGACACCTGTTTGTTTAAATGGCCGTCAACCGTCTGCCGGTCATGGCCGCGTCCAGGAAGCGCGCCAGTCATACCCCGGCTGGCGCCAGTCGTTATTGAATTCCAAGTACGGAGAGATCTCTCCATACCTGGTCATTCCATCGAGTGCCCGGTCGTCCTCTATGTCGGCGTCCACCAATCAAGTTGAAGAAGATGACACCGACATCACTTAATAGTGTGTGATTCCAGAGCTACATATATATATATATATATATATATATATATATATACATATAGAAAGAGGCAGACAATTTTTTTGATTCAAAGAATTATGAAAAAGTAGGGCTTTTTAAAATTCAGCCTCTTATTTCTGCCTTTGCTGTTTTATCTGTGGGGGAAGTCGGTACTGATTTAGGCAAACTTTTCCATGAACTGGATAAAGTTTTTAGAGGTTCTAAAGTTTCCGAAACACTAAAAATTCACGTAGTTTTGAAGCATATGAAACATTGTCTTCACTTCTTAGGCTAGCAAGGCTTGAGCTTATTGTCAGTGTATGCTGGAGAGTCGATTAAAAGAGAATTTTTAAAAATTTTGGGGACAATACAAAATTAATGTTTTATGGGGGCATACTGTACTGCGCTTGGACAATTCAGTTGTGAGTTATAGCGCGTCCAACATGGAGGTCTCGAAGAAAGAAATTCGCCATATTTTAAATTTTTACTACCTGAAAGGCACCAATAGGAGAGGAATTGTGTTCCATCAGGACAACGACAGACCAAACACATCGATTGTGACGCGCCAGAAGCTCCGGAATTTCCTTATGCATTCACCTTATAGTCCGGACCTGGAGCCATCGGATTACCATCGGATTACCATATCAACAACTCCACGTCGTTGCTCCTGGAACAAGCTGTGAATTTTATTACTATTATTTATTACAATTATAATAATCTTATTTCTAATTCCTAATACTGTTCTTTCTCAAAAATGGGTTTTTGACCCTTCTAACTTTGAATGCAGGCAACTTGGCGACTTTTTTAATCCAAAAGGTCCAAGACCCCTCAAAATATTCGAAATTAAATCAAGCATATATTCATATGTGGACTTATGGATGTTTATGAACCAAATTAGAAAAAAAAAAGAAATCAGCTAAATTTCTAAGCATAAAATTTGATTTTCGATTATCATGTGAAAAGCATCAACTGGGATTTCAGTCTCTTCAGTTTTGGAAGCTTGTAACAAATACGAATCAAGAAGGAATCCTTAATATCTCGCTTCTCTTCTAGCTCAGTGTGTAATGCGGCGTACTTTAGCTAAATAGTCTCACCATTTTCAATTAATTTTCTTTTAGTGTATATTTTCAATTTATTGAACATTATTTACAAGTTTTCATTTGTGCGTTGCACGCAATTGCCATTAGTTTTCTTTATTTGTCTTTTAATCATTTATTTATTACTCAGTTGTTCAGCAATCCAGTCAATATTATCCTCGCTATAGCGTGGATCGGCCATGGTTAATGCAGTGGTTTTCGTGCTATAGTAGAACAGTATAGAAGCTAAAGCAGAAAAAGAATATATATTAGTAGGTCCGCTTTCTAACCAATAAAAACACAACAGTTTACCTATGCGCTGTATCATCGTCAGCGCACTCAGCCATATGGGCATATGGTACATCATTGGCCAGGCATAATGGTAGACAATCAGGAAATGCTGTGAAGCTGAGAGCAGAAAATAAAGCGTAACGCTGAACAGAAACAATTTACAATTCCTTAATACAATATGTGTAGCGCCGACCTAGTATAATAGACAAATGATTATATAGAAGATATATATGTAAAAAAAAAAAACAACAGCACACCCACCTGATAGACACAAGTAGCATGCAGTGCAATGGTAAATAGCACATATTGTATTATAATAAAAATATCCTGTGTGCTGTAAATGAAAAAAAAAAAAAAAAAAACTATTATTTACATTTTTGCGTAGGCGTTTGCCGTTGCATGCTTACACAAAAAAGAATATGCTTGTCTGCAGCTTCTCACGCGCCAACAGATGTCCAAAGGTGTTGAAAAATAAATCGGCTAGTAGTAGCGTAAATTGGAAGAACAATAGCCAGGAGTAGCGACGTAATGTGAGCTTCATATTTGTTTATATGATTTTGAGCTTTATTTTATTTATATATTTATATTTTCTATAATATTTATTTTAAAATTAATTTGTAACACAACTTTTGCAGCTATGTCTGTGTTATCCTGTTTGTTGTGTCCTTGTTTGTGACGTCAAGCGCGTGCAAAAGGACTTTTGACATTTGTTGACGCTAAAAAAATGACGCAAGCGCAGTGAAGCGTTTTATATGGGGTGGCCCAGCTAAAATACAAAAACCAAATTGTGACGACAAATTTTGCGAATAGAATCCAATGTATTCCAAAATATTATTTTTTAATAATGAAACATCCAAATATTGAATGTATTACACAGGAAGCCGCCACTAGTGTATAATCCAATAATGTGAATGGGCGTCTATTGTGAACGAGCCTATTGTGAATGAGGCAGTTTGTGTTCGTTGGTTAAAATATTAACAGAAATTCTAAATATTGCTTTAAATTTCGTACCAGATAAAGTGTACAAGCATTGCGACACTCCTCGTCCCCCCAACAGTTAGTCAGAGGTCTATTGTAATCAATGTAACCGACCTCCTTGGCAGCTATAAACATGATCTTTTATCACTGCTTACATATAGTATCTTCAGAATGTGGATAAGATCCCCGAAACAGTCGAGACAGACTGGTTTATATGACAGCTTTCCGACGTCCACCTAACGCGTACACGTTGCTTAGGTTATTGCGTTGCTTATTAGCGTTAAGTTAGTGGCCAGGAGGCTTCTATTGATCGCAAATCCAACACATTTGATGCGTTCCTTCATAGCCAATGATCAATTTGGTTGAACACCCACTAAAATTTGGAGATGGGAGCGGAGAAATTAAAACGAGGCAGCACTGGTATTGCTACCTGCACCCGTCTATTCGGTTATTTTAGTCTCATATAATGGTCAAAATTATATTTGAAAATAAATTAACTAAACTTTTATGGAGCACGGAGCGGAATACCGTTGAAACCATTCGTTTATCCTTATAAACCATGAGAATATTTTAAGAATCTTACTTCGGAGAGTTTGTCACGTTTAAGGATTCTAAAGTTTTTTTTTTTTTTCGTACCACACGTGTAAACAAATATGAATTTCAATTTGAATGAATTTGGGAGTGTTTTCTGATGAATTAGAAACTACATGCTTCGAAAATCAACCGTAGTATGAGTATTTTAAAAGCTGTTGTGGTAAATTCTAGGAAAATCATTCATGCTATGATTCCTATAAGAATCATAATCAGGAGTGCTCCGGATACTATTCCAATTGAGAGTATTTTAGGATCAAAAAAATACTTATAAGCGCTCTGAAAATGATTTGAAATCAATAAAGTGAGAGCAAAATACAAGTCATAATGTATCCCTTTTCCACTAAGGTAAAACGCATATAACAGCGTATGCCATACTTGATATGCCAATGATTATTTTTTTTTTTTTTTTTTATTTATTAAGTGTAGAACCTGTACTAACAAAAAGATGTACCTTAACAACACATGGATGGAACATTAGAAAAATAGACCAAACCTCATAACGCAGTATGAGGATTCTTTGCCAATGATAATATTTCAGAATTTAAAAATCCGTTTTTATGTAGGGCATGCCTTTCTGAGGCAGCATTTTAAATTTTTTGTTTATTAAATTCAACGTACGTATTAAAATTTATAACTTGGCAGCACTGCCAGTGCTACCCAAAAAAGTAAACACACAAACCAATGCAACACTGTACATATTTGACAGCTGTCAAACAAGCAAGCACTTCCTTTTCTTTTCGACAACAACAGCAAGATGAAGTACGTATTCGCTATGAATGAAATTCGCTTAAAAATACAAAAATATAGAAAACATCATATAAACAATATAATTGAAATGCACAAAATATGCATGCTAACATACTGCTGCTGTATGCTAAACAACACTTACGTCTATTAATGCAACAATTTCGACTCTATTTTACAGAATCGGCTTGTGTTCGTTCAGTGGCTACAAAATCTATCCTGGCCATGGTAAGACCATGGTTAAGGTCGATGGCAAGGTGTGTATTATTATTTAATAAATATTAAAAGATTATGCTTAACTTATATATATCTTATTCTAGTCTTTCACCTTCTTGGACAAGAAGTGCGAGCGCTCCTACCTTATGAAGCGGAACCCACGTAAAGTGACGTGGACGGTGCTCTACCGTCGGAAGCACCGCAAAGGTATCGAGGAGGAAGCCTCCAAAAAGCGTACACGCCGCACGCAGAAATTTCAACGCGCTATAGTTGGTGCCTCATTAGCTGAGATTATGGCTAAGCGTAACATGAAGCCAGAGGTACGCAAGGCGCAGCGCGACCAGGCAATTAAGGTTGCCAAGGAGCAGAAGCGCGCCGTCAAGGCTGCCAAGAAAGCTGCTGCACCAGCACCAGCCAAGAAGTCGGCACCCAAGCAGAAGGCTGCTAAAGTGCAGCAGAAGAGCGCTCCACGCGTCGGTGGAAAGCGGTAAACAAAATTTCGGTTTTGTTGTGCAGTGTAAATGCTTAAATTAAGATACAGTGGAAGGAAAAACAAAATTTTTAACAAATTAAAAATTAATACGAATGCAAATTCGTATGTGAAAAAAAGAAATATTTGTGAACTTCAGTGAAAGAAAAAATTTAAAGCGTAAAGTGATTTGTTTTTTTGTTTGATGTTATCTCTATCGCCTTCTGCATAACCGGCGAGTTGTTGCTGCTTTGTGCGTATTATCTAGTTTTGAATCTTCATCTCCATTAAAAAATCTGTGGCTTTATGCGTGGTGTGTAAAGATAAACTTGAATTCAAATATATTTATAATACATCATTATCTTTAAACTAAGAAGGGTATGATGTATTATTAGAACCAGTTTATCGCAACGCTATAGCTGGTTCCATAACCGATAACAGCAGTGATTTTTAAATAATTTTTAAGTTTAAATTAATTGCTACAAGTGCCTGAACTGCCGTCGTTTCAGCCTTCCCACTGGGTTGTTAGTGGTCAGAAGTCTGGCCAGATAGTTAACATGTGATAGCAGTCTTTCGTATCTACTAGAGAAAAAACAGATTTACTCTATACTTGCCAGGTTCAGATCTTGATGTAGGGTGGAGTTGCGCACGTACCATTCGCAGTTATGGTTCTGAGGGCTCTATTTTGCAAAGTTTGAACTCGTTTGCGTGAAGATTTGGCAGCAATCATACTATCGTCATCAGCAAACGATTTGATGGAAATCGGTCCGGAGCTGAGCCCATAACGTCTAAAACTAGAACTGGCAGGTTTTTTAATCTTTGCCAGAATACCGGTTGCCACACCGATCGAAAACGTGTTGAACGTCCATGAAGAAACTATAACAGTATTCATTGAAGTCGTAGGCGCTGAGTATCAGGTTGGTGACTCGGTGTGGTTGCTCCGTGTTACCATGACCAGTTAAAAAACCAAATTAATGCTCCGGAATTAAACTCCGGGCTACGAAGAAACCAACAATCTGAGGGATGTTCAGTCTTTCCCAAACATTCGAAATGGAAGGCTGGAGACTGGTCAAAAATCAGTTACTTTAATTATTTTATATCAAGTTCGAAATTGTTTCTAATTCTAAACTAATGATATAAAGTAACTCCATAGGATGAGTTCAAGCGTAGACATTTGAACGGACAAATTTTCGTGATTACCAACCAAATTCTCTTTATTGACAAAGCTATTAAGCCAAAAATTAGCTTCATGAGAATGAGTTTCCGATGTTATTCAGGTTTTTCTTCAAACTTTTGCAGACTCCGAGTGAAGAAGTTTCGGTGCTTCAAATGATAAAGTGGCTTAATTTGAACTTGTAAGGATTTGGGCCAAGATCTTTACTGAATTTTGAAAGATTCATAATTCCTGTGTATGGTTTAAAAAACTGTACTTTTTCCTGTTAACGTTTATGACAACAAACCCGGGTTACCACAGTTTAAGTCCAATATCCAACAATAAGTAGCCTGTTTACGGTCTGAAAACGAATTTTTGCCGCTAAAAATGTTTTTTTTAATTATTAATTTTTAAATGATGGAGTAGGAAGGGTTAGCAATTCCATAATGCTCATATCCAGCTATATGTGTCTAAATACTGAACCTATTACAAGTTTTCAACCATTCGGCATTAAGAATATCTAAGCCGGGTTTCGTTCAGGATACTAAAGTCGGTATGCCATCTCACTTGAAGGGTAGTTGCCATACTAATCCTGGTCCTGGTACTATAAAAATACACAGTCATAAACTCCCTTTATTCGGATTAAAGAGATGTACAACCATTTGTGGATTTCTAGAAAATACTTTGAAAGTAGCTGACGTGATGACACCAGTAGGATACTTCTGCACATTTTTGGATGGTCGAGCAACTGATTTAGTCACACAGCAATCTAATTTGTAAGAGCTACAAGAACTCGGACTACATCTATTATACCTAGGTGTCTTGAAAATTGCACATTTCAAAATGTCTTGCAACCAAGAAATAATACTTAACTCCATAACAGACTAAATGTCGCCCTAAAAAATGGGGTTTGAAAATGTATACACGTGCTGGAACATCTGGATTAGTTTACGATTTTACGATGTATGAGGGTGAAGGCGTTTGGTATCTTCGCATATATTTTAAAGGTCTCCCAACCGGTTTACATCAATCACAAAACAGTACAGGTTCGAACCGAATCCTCCAGACTCACAGCGCTATCAAAGATCTACTTTATCACTTTAGGGTAGTATTTGTTGAAACAAGAGCGTTCTAGATTGTGTAAGAAAAAAGTCGGGCTCGCAAGGGGTAAAAAAGCGCTGGCACGTTACCTGTTAAAAAGTTTGGTATCTTCACATATATTTTAAAGGTCTCCCAACCGGTTTACATCAATCACAAAACAGTACAGGTTCGAACCGAATCCTCCAGACTCACAGCGCTATCATAGATCTATTTTATCACTTTAGGGTAGTATTTGTTGAAACAAGAGCGTTCTAGATTGTGTAAGAAAAAAGTCGGGCTCGCAAGGGGTAAAAAAGCGCTGGCACGTTACCTGTTAAAACGGAACTGTTCAATGGGCTTTTGATGTATATAATTTTTAAGGGTTATATATACTTTATGGAGTCTGACTTGTCTCCTTCTGCCTATATAATGGACGGCGACATCTATGTTTTAAAAGAGACTCATGGCTCTAAGCTATACTTAGTACAGTATACCTCACAGACGAGCACAATTAACAAGTTTCCTTTTAATATTTCAAACAGATTTTAATTCAAAGACGGCATATATATAAAAATACTATCAAAAAGGAAAGCGTACGAGACATGTGCGGATAAGCAACTCCGGAGAGTCATTTCCATTCATTCAACAATCAACTCCAGTTACATCACATCACAATTCTTGTTTGTCTTCACTGCTCGGTGGATTCTGCATATATTGTATAAAGTCCTTGCGCGTGCGTCCACCGTTGTAGTCAATCTTTGTCTTCAAATAGGAAAAGTAGAACATTGTAGGATAGCCACGTACCTCATACTTGGTACAAAGGGCTGTGTGCTGCGTGCAATCGATGCCGACAAAGATAATTCGTGGATCATCCTTAAGTGTTTGTGCAGCAGCAGTAAATTCAGGCTTAGTTTGTTTACAGTGGCCACACCCTAAAGTGTAGAAAAAATATTAAATTATTTTGATATATAACATTTCCTAGCTTATTTTATTTTACTTACAAGGCGCATAGAACATAACTAAAGCATGCTTCTTGCGTTTCAAAGTTGTACTAAAATTGCTATCATCCAAGAATAGCACCTCCGTATCTTCTTCTTCCTCCCATTTTTTCTCTGGAGGCGGTGGTGCTGGTGGTTCTTTAGGATTGCGCATAAATTCAACAATTTTAGCAGCATCACGTACATTCACATCAAATTTAAAGACACCATTAACGAAGTACTTGACTGTGGGATAACCTTTCACTTTGTATTTCTCTGCTATGCTTGGTTCTTTGGTTGCATCGAGCGCAGCCAGCACGCCGGATACTGCATGCAGTTTCATTTCGAGCGCCGCTTTTTCGTACTCAGGTTTCATGCGTTTACAGTGTCCACACCAGGGGGCATAGAACATAACAAGCACAGATTTCTCATCCTTAAGAGCAGGTTCAAAGCCTTGTGTAGTCAAATGCACAATTTCCGAACTTGTATCAGCTGACCAATCGGGTTCTTTAGCTTTCTGTGCTGGTTTGACAGCTGGATTACGCATGAACGCAATCAGCGCTTCTTTTGTGTTCTCACCCTCATAGACATGTTTCATTTTACCATTTTCGAAGTAGATAAGCGTAGGAAAACCTGTTTTGTGTGTAGAAGTTGATTAGTAATTTTCTTTTTCACCTTTTTTATATGCTACTCTGTCACAATACACACCTGTTATATTGAATAGCTTACGCATCGGCGCATTCTCCTGGCGTTCCACATTCATTGCTGCTATGATGTGTCCCGCCTTTGTCTTTAGTTCAGTTGCTACTTTAGAATAATCTGGTTTCATGCGTTTGCAGAAGCCACACCAGGGTACATAGAACATGACCATCATAGGACGTACATCACGTCGCAGATGTTTTGTAAAAGTACCAGCATCACTGAAATGTAAGACATCTGCACCGCTGGGATCCTCCTCCCACGGCAAATCACCAGTCGGATCACGCATGAATGTTACCATTGAACTAACACTCAACTGGCGATCATAGTCCTTGTGAAAGTCACCATCCTTGTAGTGTTTCAACACATACGGATCTGGTGTTACTTTAAGCTTTTTACATAGTTTTTTACGTTCCGCTTGCGTGCAATCGACTTCAAGCGTTGTTCCTATGCCACGTATGGCATCTGCAGCTTCACGAAACAAACGCAGCTCTGTGGCTGCTGATTTCGAGCCGGCATAGAATAGCGCTAGCACATTTGTCTTTGTGCGCAGTAGTTTCTTGAAGTCCTTTAGTTCCACTATATTATCGACCACTGTGCCGGGTTTCGCTGCTGCCGCAAAACCGGCAACAAGTGCCAGTAACACGGGGAGTAGCGGCAGCAGTGCATTCCAGCGCTGTTTGAGATTCGTGCCGTGCATATTTCTCTTGCTTTGAGATTCTTTGTTCTGTGTAGGAATGTATGCGACTGTTTTATTTCAATCTAAATTAATTAGATTTTCACAGCATTTGTTATAGTTATAAACACATTTTACGCGCACAAAAATTAATCGCCCCCGCTTCTACACTTAACAAAAGTAACTAACAGCGCTACACAATTCTCTGAGGGCATTTGAGGGATGCATTATGTGGACGCAGGTTTGCAGCTATATTATTAAGCGAGTGGACACTGCAGTTAGCTAAAGTATCGATTTGAGTTTTTCGGTTTAAAAGTATTGGCGGTTATTTTTTTACTGTTTTTAAATTGGAAAGATTATAATTGATTAGTTGAATGTAATCTGGAAAGCACCACAAACTGACAAAATTTGAGTGATTAAAATTTTTTTTCCAAATTGAAAGAAATTGGCTGTAAACTAAAAAGTAAAAGTAAGGGATGGAACCCTATAATGACGACACCCGCAAACGATACAAGGTCAACGATTTACGGATATGCACCAGGAATGTCCGCATCCTTAATAGGGATGGTGCAAGTATCCAGCTGGTTGAAGTCCTCTATAGATATAAGGCTGACAGCACTGCAATCCAGGAAATACGATGGATACTATACCTGCCATGAGAAAAAGCACCAATTTGGATGCGGTATCGTGGTTAGTAGGAGAGTACATAGCCTCATCTCCAGATGCCCGCCTGTTGAGCGCTTAACCTCAATACGCATCAAGTCTAAATATTTAAATGTAAGGCATTAAGACGACGATGCTAAAGATGAGTTCAATGAGCGCTTGGAACGTCTATACGAACGCTGTCCCAAAACGATGTCAATATCGTGCTGGGCGATTTTAACGCCAAAATTGGGAAGGAAAGAAAAAATTTAGATTTATTCACTACCTCCAAGAATAGAGAGAGGCTAATCAATATCACTGCAGATCGGAACATCGAAATTAGGTGCACCAGTTTCCAAGACCTCAAGATCCACAAGGCTTCATGGCTGAGTCCCGATCAAATTACACGTTGCCAATATGATCATGCTTTGATTGACGGAAGGCACGCATTGAGCGTATTGGATGTGCGAGAGTTGTGTGGTCCCAATATCGACTCGTTTCTCCTTGCATGAGGGTAGGATAGAACCTCTCCGAAGCCTTTGATATCAAGAGATGTTTCAGGCATGGCGATGTGCTGTCGTGCGATTTTTTCAATCTTCTGATGGAAGGAGAACATCAGAACATATCGGATTCGATCTTCCAAAAGGAAGTGAAACTGCTCGCGTACGCGGATGATATTGACGAGTCAGCAAGACGTTCTCAGAGATTGAAAAACAAACTCGGCTTATGCGTCTAGCGTTGAATGAGTACAAGACGAAGTAGTTGGTATCTCCTCGCATGCCGTCATGTCGTCTTGGACGGTCAGTGACAATGGAGAATTTCAACATCAACGTTGTAGAAAACTTCGTCTATTTTGGATCTGAAATAAACAGCAACAGCCTGGAGATCAGGTGAATAATCACGCTTGCAAACAGATGATTTTTTGGGCAGAGCAAGCAATTAAGAAGGTAAGTCCTCCCGAAATTGATTTGGACGAAACGGCGTTGGAAGTTTTTGAGAGCAAGATTATTTGCAGGATTTTTAGTGGATATGTTTTCAAATCAATTTTCTACCTGAAGTAAAATTTAATAAACATTGCTCTGTCTTTTAATAGTTACTGTTGTTTTGATATATTTTAGTTAGCTAATCCTTTTTTTAATATTTTCTATAATATTGGACAAAATGTTAGTACAGGAAGGAGAGTAAAAGTTGTTTCTAAGAAATTCCACGATTTGAATATATAAATGCTTTAACGGCTTTATTCACTAAAATCGTTTTCTTATTATAAAAGTATCGTTTGAACACTAGTATCGAGTATTTGCACAGCTCTGCTAAACGCATTTCGTTTCGCCGTTCATTCGCCAGCATTGTTTTTATATCTCGCTTTTGTGCTCGTTGGAGCGGTGGCGTGTATTGTATGTGTTTATGATGTTATAAAAAAGAATGTTTATTTATTTATTTATAAATGATGAAGAAATAAATTAATTCTAATCAACTTGTTTACGCTTGTGCTGTGCAAAGTGTTTTATTTTGTGTATGTAAATAAAATCAAATTGCATTGATGCGCAGCTGCTTGCACTGCCGCATTACAATAAAAACAACAGTTATAAAAAAATTGAAGCAGCAATACCAACAACAACAGCTGTTAGAAGAAAAAAAAAACATTTATCTATGGAATATTTTTATGTTAAATATTGTTTAATTTTTTTTTTTAATTGAATTTGATGATTCAGTGTACGACAAAATATTTTTGACTTTGTCTCTGTGCCTGTCGTTTGTTTTATCAATAATCAAAAAGGTGAAATCGACCAAAACAACAACAACAACGCAGTGATCAAAGAAATACACACAAAGCATAAAAAAAAAAAAATTATGTGATAAACGTCTAAAATCAAATTTAAATTATATTCTACGCTGCTATATAATGTATAAAATGGTCAAATTATTCTTCAGGTAATTATATACAAAAAAAAAATATAAATAAATAAATAAAACCTTTTGTAATTGTTAATTAATGTAAAAAATACGAAAAAAAACACATTAAAAAAACAACAAAAAACAAGCTGTTGTACTCAATGCTTTTTGCTTGTTTTTGTTGTTGTTGTTGTTGTTGCTGCTGCGGCTTTATAGAGAGCGCTGTATTTATTTTTGTGAATGACGTAAGCTCTCCAAAATGCTTTTGGTGTGCTCGCGAGCAACAACAGTATGTAAAGGGTGTTTTTTTTTCGAGGTATAGAACTTTAAGTTGGCATTACTGTTCAAGATGGCGACCGATTTAACAGCTGTCAAGTGATTTATTCTCAGTTTGGTTTGGCAATTCATCATGTACAGACTCACGCCTGAACAACGCTTGCAAATAGTGCAATTTTATTTCGAAAATAATGGTTCTGTGCGGAATATGTACGTATCGCGCACTACGTCCATTTTATCTTCGACAAAATCGTCCATCAGATCAGTTAATTCGATTAACCATGGAACGTTTTCGCACCACGTTTACTCTTATTGATAACTCGCATCCCCAGAGACGTCGTACGGTGCGTACAGAAGTAGCTATTGCTGCTGTAGAGCGTAGCATTGAGGAAGACCCGAATGAGTTACAGCCAGAACCTTACAGTCAATGGTGATCGGTATAGAGCCATGATTACTAACTTTTTCATTTCTGAACTGAACAACCATGATGTCCAGGAGCTGTGGTTCCAACAAGACGGCGCAACATGTCACACAGCTCGTGCCACAATCGATTTATTGAAAGACATGTTTGGTGACCGCCTAATTTCACGTTTTGGACCTGTGAATTGGCCTCCAAGATCTTGTGATTTAACACCGCTAGACTACTTTCTGTGGGTTTATGTAAAGTCATTGGTCTATGCGGATAAGCCACAAACGCTTGACCATTTGGAAGTCAACATTTGCCGTGTTATTGCCGATATTCGGCCACAAATGTTGGAAAAAGTCATCGAAAATTGGACGTCCAGATTGGACTACATCCGAGCCAGCCGTGGCGGTCATATGCCAGAAATCATATTTAAAATGTAATGCCACAAGATTATCTTTCGGATAAATAAAATTCATGTCAATCGAATAATGCATCGTGGTTTTATTGCAATTTAAAGTTTTATACCTCTAAAAAAAAACACCCTTTACATAGTATAACAATAAAATAATAACATTAATATATGAGCGCACATGTGCTTCGAGAGAGTACGCTTTGCTTAATAACAGTGGATGGTTGACCATGCGTGTGTGAAGGAGCTTGTTGGTCAACTAGTTAGCAGGGGGTGTCACATAAAATGGCTTTCAGTCACCAGATAAACATAAGGATATGGCTAAATCGTCCAGTATCGTCCAGTATCGCTCATCTCTCAATACAGAAATTATATAGGATATCTTGTGCGCTACAAATATGCTTTAATCACTTATTTTATACCTCATTAAATTGTTTTTTTTTTATTTGATTCACACACACATACACTTGCTTAAAAAACGTGCGCGTTATATTTGCTCTCTTTTTTTTTTTCGTGTTCTCTAAATGCCAAATAGCAACAACAAAACATTGTTGAAGCACAATATTGCTGCCTGCCCTCTGCCCCTCTTTTTCTTTGTCTGCCTAGCTTTTCGCTTTGGCTTTAAAAAAGTTTTCTTCTTATTTTGGTCAATGACCTAAGAGTTTTTGCCGTTTTATGCGCTACTCTTTGCTAGCTTTGATTTCTTGGCTAGCTGTACACTACACAATGATATGTTGTATAAGGTGTATTTATTTTGTGAGTCGATATGTAACAGTTTGAAAAATGTTTCAAATCTTTATATGTACATATATATATTTTTTATTTGTGATCCAAAAGAATTTTCATTCATCTTATACAATGGACTTTCGCTTTTATTCAATCCACTCTGAGTTCCTCAATTCTAAAATGTGGACCATAATTTCTGAACTCGGTTTTTGAGCTGTTATTCCACAAATATAATTTTAAGATTATCCCACGCTATATGTGGTATATATGACGCATAAGTAATAACTTTTCAAAGTATCTCCAACATCTTATATTAAACTTACATACGATATGCTTCTCCAATTTTCCTGTCGTCTAAACTTTACATAATCAAAATCAACAAAATTTTTCTCACCTCTAGCAATATTCTAAATTCTTTAAACTTGAATTATTGTAGGGTATTTACGTATTGACATGCTTAGTACAATTTTCTAGGCCATTGCAAATATTTGATGTTTCCAGTTTGTTTAATTAGTTCTAATTTTTTGTAAACCGTTCCGAAGAAATTTTCGGACCGCAAGGTTAATTGACAGACAGACGGACATCATATCTCTAATCTTAAGTAGGTACTGCGAAATAGCGCGTATAGCCTTGATAAATTTATGTGTTCTTTGGTTTCAATTTTGTTTATGTTCTTGATGGATTCTACAGAATGAATAATGCTTAGCAGTAAACAAAATAATTATATTAAATTTCGTATGCGAATTGTTGTGAAACTAGTTCTTAAATGGAATTTAAATTTTTTTCATAGTCACGATTAGTAGTCAGTTTTATTTATTTAAAGTATATCATGACTAATTTATGTGGTCAGAAAAATGTTTAGAAGTTGAAACAAAGATTAGTACCACCGATTTCGAAAGAAGTTAATTAACTTGGAGGAAACTGTAATCCGCGGTCTATCCAACACAATTCAGTGCGAAGACTTTATCTATCTACCGCGCTTATCACTGTAGACGTCATTGTGGATCATCTCGACACCTCCTTCGAGTAGATACTCTCTAATCCTTTGATCATCGGGAGTTGCAGCTCTGCTTGCTGGGAAGAGACGCCTTCGCCGAGTCTGGTACAATTCTCGCAACCCAAGAGATAAAACTGCCTTTATGAGCCGCCAAGAACGTCAAGAAACTGTTGTTCAGTCTTTGCAAGTAGTCTCTGGAGCAGTTTCTCGACCGTTTCCCCAACCAGTGAAAATATGCCGAAATAATCCTCATTCCTGGGAAGTCCCCATAAGTTTGTTGACAGAACTCTCCAAAATAGTCGAAAGAATACTTCTACGTAGAGTCCAACCGATACTGGAATAGGCTGATTCGATTCCTCATAATCCGTTTGGCTTCAGAGAATGGCATGGTACGAATAAACAATGCTATAGACTAGTCTAGAGAATACTGAAAACATTTCAATAGCGCAGGAACTTCTTTGTAAGATGTGGTGAAAAAAGTTCTGAAATAAAAGAAGTTATAGTCGGAGTTCCACAGGGAAAAGTGCTAGGAGTTGTCCTTTATGCGCTCTATACAGCTGACATGCCGATTATCGGGGAAGACAAGTTTCTGGTCGCTACTTATGCCGACGACACGGTATCCGACGTCTTCCCACAGTTGGCTTGATCCTCAAGGGCAGCTCGACACCATCAATACTTTGCTTAAGAGGTAGAACAGTTCACTCAAACGATTTTCTCGCTGATAAGAGGAGACTGTCCCCAAGTTTATCTCGAACAGCCGGTTTTGCTGGATAGAAGGAGAACATGTTGCTAAATAGAAGAAGAACATGGTGGCCTCATCTGCTCACTAAAAAGACTAAACTCAATGAAAAGCTAAAAAAGTATAGGTCGAGGTCAACTCTTAGGCTGAGGAACAAGCTCGTACTATACAAAGCGATAATAAAACCTTTATGGACCTACGGAATCCCAATCTGGTATATTATTCAAAAATTTCGAAACGGGGTTCTCAGAATTATCTCCAACGCGCAAATGTTCCATACTGTTCGGGACTCCCTGGACTCACTAGGAAGTTATCAGACTAAGCAGCTTCTACCTAAATCTTTTATGGCACTTTCGTGCCTATCTCTCTTCTTAGCTTCCTTGAATGATCTAGAATATAAATCATTGATGTGTAATAATGTATTATTAATGTGTAATATCAACAACAACAAAGATCTTATCCTGTTGCTCCGTTTTTATATTGACTCATACACAATGCTTTGTTATTATATTTATTTTCGCCATTTTGATTAATTCACACGTTTTTCACTTTGTTGTTGTTGTTGTTATATTACCCTTTGAGCACATGATCTATGAGTAAATACGGAAACAACAACAGCAACAGCAACGCAATAAATAGCAAAATATGCCGCAATATAACACAACAACAACAATAATGTTGACGCAAAGACAAAGCCAAAGACAAAGACGATAACAACAATAATTACATTTTATTAATTTCATTAATAAATTTTACACAACACAAAAAAAAAACAATGACAATAAGAAAGTAAGAAGAAGACATGAACATACGCACGCACTCACAGAGCAAAGAGGATGATGAAGATGAGCGTTTGCTACGCTACACTACGCCTCTTCTTAGTTGTTGTTGTTACGACTTTACGATAAATGACAGCTACAACAACAAAAGCAACAACAACATTTACTATTTGTTTACGGATGCTTTTTGTAAAAATTAAATTATAAAGATAATAAAAAAAATAAAGAAAAATAAATTGTTTATGGAAAAGAGCTTGAAACGAGCGGAAGTGTCGAAGCAGATGAGCATGACAGTGTGAGTACAGGGTATGCCAATTTAATTTTAAGTCTACAGTACTACATCGTTTATCTGTGTTAATGGGTTGAAGAGGTACTTCGGTTAAGCGAAAACTTTGATAAAGCGAAAGGAATAAAGAATTATAAAGAAAAACTCATTGGTGGAACATTTTTCCAGAAATTCTTTACGAAAAAACGTCGATAATGACGTCTGGTTATGCAATAAAAGTCACGTTTGGTAGAAAAAAATTATTTCGACTTTTCTTTTGAAAATCGACTCGTTTTAGTGCGATGGAGCATTGTCGAGTAACAGAATGACTTTCTTCGGAACATCTTTTTTTAAACCTTTTTTACAAAAGGAACAAATTGTTTGAAAAGCATTTTTCGAATAATTCATCGAACATGCCTTTCCATCCTGGCACTACCGCTTCTTCTCGTGACGCTAATGTCTATGGGCAGTCCAAGTTCCTACTAATTATTTCCGCATTTTGACTTGATTTTAATGAAAAACTTTGTTTCTGGCGAAACTACAGAGAGGAAAACTTCAAGAAGCCCTTGAAATTACTTCGGCGCAAATTTTGGCTACTGGGCATAGTACGTTCATTCATCCTTTTGCGCAGCAGCACACTCCGAGCGCAATAGATTTTTTCGTCCATAATGGACTGAGATTTGATGAACTAAGTATCAGGGTGGAGTATCAATTATGCGCCTTATTGGTAGACCTACAATTTAAGGCTCCAAAGAGACTACTGCTACCGCCTTGTTCAAGTATAGCAGTATTTCGCCGAGAATTGGAAGAAGTGCTAGATTTCAATATTAAGATTATTTAGGCTGAGGATATTGAAGATGCCTACACACTTTTCCTTAACAAAGTATACTCTTCAACCATCAGTGCTACTCCCTTTTACTCTAGTCAAAGATCTACACCTTTAACGAGGCTTCCATCATCTATAGATATGCTATTGCTGGAGGTTAGTGAAGCATAAACACCGAGAAAGTGACCAATTTTTACAAAAAGTCAACTTGCCATCCCCGTCTGTCGGACAGAACCTTTTCTGTTGTTCTGGATGGTATAGAGTCGAATGTCAAAGTGATCCGAGCTGGAGGTGTATCTCAAGGAAGTGTGCTGGGTCCCACGATGTATTCGCCACATTTGCCAACGACACAGCTGTCCTGTCCAGAGACATATGTATCTAATTAAACAAATTATCCTTAAAAAATAACAAAGTTAGTATTTATAAGCGCATAATAGTGCCAGCCTGGCAATATGCAATACATATCTGCCTATATCTGCTATGCAGTCTGAGTCATTCTTTAGCACATCTAATTACATGTTGCAGTACCTTATTAACTTTTGCATTATAGCCGCTCCTTATTTCATTTTTCTCGCTTATTATGCATAGTATATGAGGTTATAAAAGTGCGCTCTTTCTTATTGTTTTGTTTCATCGATTTTATTTCCATTGAATTCTAGTTCGAAAACAACTTTAAAATCTACAAAAAAACACCTAAAATCGAATTAAAAACATTCAAAATCTGAAACAATTTAAGTTGGAACACCCAGTTTCGCCAATGTATTGAAGGCAGCATAAGTTATGCTCTGCTAATATGTATGAGTGCGACGTAAGAAATATGTAGATGCTGCACTGTGCTGATCAATTGTTCTTAATATTGCTCTTGCTTTCATGTATACTCTTTACTCAACTCTCACACATTAATTAATTACCTGCACAATGCAACTGTGAAACTCTCTTACATCTCTGTTAACGCAAAAACAAATTCGAAAAAATTATAAAATAAATTAATTTTTCAACAAAATTTTAACAAAACAAATTTCTGTAAGCAGGCAGTCAAGTGTATAATTTATTATTAGAAGGAAGCACAGCTGTAATGCTGTGAAATAAATTAAACAATATAAATTATACAATAAGCAATCAATTAGTGCAATAAACTCAAAAGAGCTTAAAATTTCAAGCAGCGGAAAATAAATTTAAAACAATAAATTTTACAGAATAACGGAAATAGTGTACAGACAATATGTATGGAAAAAAAATTAAATTAAATAAAAAAGAAGAAATCGCCAACCGCCTTGAAGGTCGTCGCATACGCTTGTCGATTGTTTGCACAATCAGCCACATTCATACAAATATTCTTATTGTATATATGTATGTATGTGTGTGTATGTATGTACAAACACATAAAGGGAACAAATATTACACATACGCCACCGCGTATGCAAAGTCAATTTAATTGTTTATTTATCTAGCAGCAGCAGATAAATTTTTGTATATGCAGAGTAGTTGTTTTTTTTTTTTTGCTTTATCTATGCATATAAAATTGAAGAGAGCGAAAGCGTTTTTTTTTATTTGCCATATGCTTCGATATAATCGATTAACTTATCTAGCAGCGCTTATCAGTCGATATACATACATGTCTGACAATGTGCGTCGAAGAGCCTTAAATAAATAATGGCTAGGCAATGCATAAGTTTTGTATATTGCGATATTTTTACACCCTGCACTTATGTATGGTCATTGTTTGACAGGAACCTTGTTTCACGACCGCTGGTATAGCTTCACTATGGTCAAAATGGCGTCGGTTGAGTATGTGCTTCATTCTCGGAAAACGAAAAAATTTTTAGTAGCTAATTTGGGGCTCTAATGTAGTTGCGGCAGTGTTGCCACAGTGTCACCAGTTCGGGACCAGCTTTCAGTATAACTTTCGCTTGTTGTATAACTATTCTCATTCCACGGTCAGAATTCAACAAATCATACATATGAGTCAAATTTTCATAGCTTTCCGTCTAATGGGTTTTCTGACCCTGCCAATTGTTTTTCAGCCACTTTTCTTTTACGGATTGAGAGCAATGTGGTTACTTCAACACCAAACACAAGCTGAGGGACAGGGGAGGCAAGTGCTTACAGGAAGCAGTTCTTATCTCTTCTAATCAAATCAATGTTAAATGCCTAGCGCCATCGACTTCTTCATCTTCAATAGCTGGCGACCAAAAGATTTGTCAATACAGACTGAGTTTCAGCTCTCCTCAGATCAGATCACCTGCCACTTGTGGTTACTTTAGATTACTCTCCAAGTACCAGGACTCCCATGAGACGGCTGCTATCACCGTCTTCTAATAGGGCTACTTTGGCGATAATACTACCGCACCAGGGAGCATAATGTAAATAGGGTCGCCAATAGTATCAGTAAGCTTGTGACGCTGCGGAGGTAGAGGAAACTGATCGGTGCCTATAAAATGTTACCCCTGATGAGAACTCAACACACTCATTGTGGACACTGGCTTAGAGGTATAAACAGCAATTGCCCCAAATAACATTGCCCCAGATAACATCACGATCATGGCTTTGCCTGTGAATATGGTGTTTTTTCTTGTCCACATTTGCAATGCGTTGCTTATACTAGGATACATTCCATCACCATAAAAGACGGCAATGATTTTTATGATCTAAAAGGCTGGAAAAATCCATTTAGAATTGGAATCGTACAGACCAATCAGATTGTTATCAATTCTTCAAGAGTTATTTCCTAACGAATATACTTGCAATCGATATAGTCAGAAGGAGGTTACGATGGAATGGAACGCCAGAACAGTTAAATAGGGAATAATGACGGAATAATAAGCCAAGCTTTCGATAAAGTGTGACATGATGGCCGCCTGTACAAGCTCAAGGATCCATTCCCGGCTCAATTGTTCTTGATAGTGCAGAGTTATTTGGCTGACATAACCTTCTCCTTTGTTCTGGATGAAGTAGTGTCAACGGTGAGAGCAATCAATGCTGGTGTAACACATAGAAGCGTACTGGGACCGACAACTCATTCGCTTTTCACCAGTGATGTGCCCTGGGCTCTTCTTTGCCTACGGATGAACCGCAAGACATTATGTCTAGTGTCTACAAAGTGTATACAGCTGCTAAATCGCATCAGGGTTGATATTCGCACTCATAATCGAAACCTCAAGCTCTCGATGTGCTAGCCTCGTCAAGCAAAGCGGATGATTGTTATATAAAGATTTAACAAAATTTAACAATTCAGAACTCTACAGTCGAGAGGGTTCGACTACGCGTTACACTGTTCCTACCGATTTGTTCATGGAAAAAAACATGGCTCCAGAAAAAATTTTCTTCGAACCTTTTTTCTCTGTATGCGGTGTATTCCTTCTAATGGTCCGAATTTGGGCTATATGGAATATTTTCTTAGTAATCATGTAAGATAAACAAAAATTGGTGTTTTAAGCAAAATAAGCACAACAATAAAAAATTTTTCATACAAAACTCAGAAAAGTTGGACAGATTTAATAAGGATTTACGTTAGGTAACCCAAATTAGGTGTTTCTACTAAAATTAACAGCATCCATAATATTTTTTCATACAAAAACCCAGAATTAGGAATTGGTTTGCATGGTAAGTGTCAATCCAATTTCAGTTCAGAGCCTAATTCAGAGCTAGACAATCGAATTCCTGAAAACTTCTGCCAAACAAATGGTTGTATATCATTCAAAACTCACCATTCTACGTTGCTTGATCTACAATTGTAACCTAATAAGGCTTAAAGAGGCGTTGATTAGTTATATTAAAGGCAGCCTTCGTACTGTTCTACTGTAACCAGTGGATGCCTTCAATATACTTTTTAAGATTTTTTTCGTAAAAAATTCGAATTGGTGATTATGGGAATTCATGTCACGATGACTTATAAACTAAATCGACTCTATTAAACTGGATTTATTTTTCTTGTCGCTATCAACCATTGAAAAACAAATTTAGTTCCTCAGAAATATATCATATTTCTTAATTAATTCAAACAAAAAGTTATGGAACTTATTTTTTTTTTTTTTAAATGGTTCTTAACTCACCAGCTCTAGTTCTCATTTTTAAAATACTGATTCGCTACTGTTTACTTCTTCAGCATTTATTTGATGTTCTTCAAGTCAATTTCTCCAACAAACAAATCAAAGTCCACACTTGTTTATATCTTCAAAACAAAAAAAAAACAAAAACTAATTTAGATGTGCAAGTCTGCAAAAAATATGGCAATATGGCAAGAAATCAACGCTTTCTCTTTTACACAAATTCGGTTTTGTTTATCTAATTGGATACATCAAAAAAGTCTTTTGTCTACACGAATTGAAGACCGCTTCAACTTCAAGCATAAACAAAAAAAAGGAAAGTTTTTGTTTTTCTAATTTTTAGAGGGCGTATAAGCTGCGACATATCTATGCAAAAAAAAAAAATATTGATGCGCATAAATAAATTTAGCGCGGCTTACATCATTCACCAAAAAATACTAAAATTCAATAAAAATAAAGCAAAAACCACAAATTCCAGTTTAGTTAACATGACTAAGCCAATCCGTAATGGAATTCATGGTAATATGTTGTTCAAAATGAAATCTATCTCACATGACTGTTTGTTATCCATACTAATTGCAATTGACAAAGTCCATCTACTACTAATTGAAAGATATTTATTACTAATTGTTATATAGTGCGATTTTTTGATAAGCAATACATAATTCAGTTAATTAGTCATTGGCTGGATTTTAAGTGACATGCGGTGACCATTAAATGTGAGTTAGAAAACCTTTTAAGGAAGATAGTAACACTGAGTCATATGAAGTGAGGGCTGGGAATGTGAAGAACTAAATCTAAGTTTGAGCAGAGGAATATTTATTAAAAAGTTTTACATATTTCAAATATATTTAAAAAAAATCTAAAAGATCAACAACATATTTCTATAGAAGGATTTCCGTTTGAAATGCCACAAAACAAGCTGAAATATATTGCAATGGACCTGATCGGTCGTCATTAAAATGATGTTTTTTTTTTTTTTTTGCTTTCTGCCTATTTTGATAGTCGACAGCTGTTGTTGTAGGTGTATTCTAGCGTTCAAAATATTTCTAAAATATATATATAAATTTTTTTTTTTTTTTTCGCTTCGACACCAAATTAGAAAAAACGCTTTCTACCATGGCAATAACAAAACCAACAACAACCACAACAACAAAAGGCGTCTTAAAATTTCATGTACCACAAAATTTATTGGCATTTTTCAAAATGAGATTATACGCGCGTGTAGGTGAAGGCAAAAAAAAAAAAAAAAAAAAACAATTTAAAGATGAAAAAAGAATTCGAATTTAAGTCAAAAAAAAAAAAAAAAAAAAAGAAGGCGTAACTACAAATTACTTTTATTAATATGTATGTCAGGGTTTGCTCTTGGCACTTGCCGCTCTTAAAGTTCAAAATGCTAGTTTTTTGAAAATAGATTTATTTTAAAAACAACAACAACAAAAATTATGTACATTTGTGTAAAATCTTTTTAAAATAAGCATTTATTGCAAAAATATGCGCCAAATTTGGATGAGCTATTTGAAAAAGAGGCGTTCCTTCCGTGTGTTTCTCGATGATGTGTCATATATTGTTTATAGCTTAAATACAATGTATAAAGCCTATTTTTGAAAAGTTTTTTTTTTTTATACACTTGTTGATTATTTATTAGTAAAAAAAAGGGTAAAATATGTCAAAATATGAAACGCCTTCATGTGGCGTTGTTTAACCCTGTTTTGTTTTGCTTTAAACTTGAACATCTTTTTGTAAGAAAAAAAATATTTTCCTTTTACCATTTTTATGTTCAACTGTATCATTTGTTACGTGTTATGTGACTTATAAGTCCATACATAATAAATAAGTAGAATAAGTAGAAAAAGGGGACAAACCATCCGTCAGTTGAATGGTTACTATGCTCTATAAAACTTTTACAACGGCATAATTTATTTTATAGATTTAATAGTGAATTTAATGATTAAATGATTGTAAATTGACCACAAATATTTGATAAGAAATATCAGCAAAAAAAAAAAAACCTTAACGAGGTAACAACAAATTTAATTGAATTGAGAATTTTTATATTTGAGGATCAGCCACAGAGGTCGCAGAGAAACTATTAGCCACAAAAGCTAATCCTAATATTCAAAAACTTCACGTTTTACTTTACACAAGCGTCGATTGAGCACGCAGTTTTTAACTTTCTCGGACCGGTGTTCAAGCATGACGTTGTTGTCCCTCCTAAGGCGTTACAGTGGTGCACGAGCAGGGACAACAACGACTTATTTTTTAGAAATTTTACTCGAGAAATTTGATAGAACCATTGATGGTGCCTTAACCAGTATTGATTCGATCTTAAAAGAAAATATCCAGAAGAGAAGTATTTTAATAGCCATTTATGCCAGTCCTAAAATAAAAAAAAAAATGGACCAACAATAATAAATAAAACCTGGACTAACCGCAGTCCGTGACGAATTAACGCAGTTTGCACTCCAAAGAAGCTGAGACAACGATTACTTGAGTTTATCAACAATCATGAGATGAAAAGTAAATACAACACCTATTAAATCTGGATACAAAAATTGCGCCATAATAGAGGTAATTTCAAGAATGATAGAGCCGACACACTTAACTACAGATATAATGGAAAAGGTCAGATATTGTAGCGTTCGTTTTTAGGGAAGCGATGACCCACTGATAATCATCGAGCGAATTGAAAGAAATAAACTTAAAATAATTTTACTTAAACTATGCCAGAGATACTCACAAAACACGACCTAACTTGATGGTCTAATAATCACAGAATCCCCGGTGACATTCCATGAATTCTTTTTCCCGAGTCATTAATTTGTTCACCTAGACATAGATCAAAACAGAAAATTTTATACAAAATATGATTGAAAGAGTGAAGAGATTAGTTGAAAAATTCAAAAAATAATGGGATCAGTTTATGACGCTTGACGCACACTGGTCTCCATAAACAAGCTGTTCAAACATCAATTTCAAAGCAGTTCGTGAGATTATTGGTGATAGTCTCAGAATATCAATTTGGCGTTATGGGCAAGAATTACAAATTACAAAAGATCAGTGATGAAAGATCTCCATGCTTACAAATATCAATTAACACAACTACTGAAGTCTAATGACCATGCACAGCGAAGAGAGTTCGTCGAGTGGATCAACCAACAAGTGAATGTTGATTTCTCGTGTGTCACTGTTTGGTGTGAATTTGACCATACTTTTTTTGAAAATGCGAAAATAAAGCTGGTCAAGAAGTGACTGTTACTGGTGCTTGGTAAAGAAAAATTCATGCCGAGATTGGATAATTTGATGTAACAATTATGTGACTTCAACAAGACGGTGCCATTTGCCATTCAATAACTGCATGAGACATTTCCTGGACTTGTACTCACTCTTTCCGGTGAACAGAATTGGCTGCCTAGAAGATCATCTAATTCAGCTCCATTGAATGTCTTATTATGGAGGAGGATATTAATGGCTGCAACACCGAAAGTCAACTTTATGCATCGTCATATCTGTGTTTCTATTTAATTCAAATCTTACGTGACTTCTGAGACATCCTTTATAATCAGATTTTTCGTTTGGTTTGATTTTCTCGTCCGATTCTCATACGTTTAGCAGCTTTTTTTAAGCTAAATTTGAAATTTTTGTAACAAAAAAGGGGTATCGCGCGAGAGATGAAACTTTGAGTGAAATGGAAGAGAAGGGGAAATGGTCGTGAAGCATGAAACCTCCGCATTCTGTCAAATTTAACTCCAACCCAAAATTGTAGCTTTTTCATGATTTATTCTCGGATAGAACGAAAGAAGCTAAAGTTAATAAAATATTTCAAGGAAAACTTCGTCAAACGGTTCCAATAAAGAGTCTTACATAAAATACAGAGTATCTTGAAATGGAACACACTGAGTTTTTAGGCCCTGGCAAATGTATGTAACAGGTAGAAATAATAATCGGAGACCCCCCAAAGTTACCCCCATTATGGTCAGGAGCGATAGAGGAGTCGATATATACATGTCCGTCTGTCCCTCTGGCCGTCCGTATGAACGAAAGGATCTCGGAAACGGTAGTAGATAGAGACTTCGTGTTTTTTGCATTCGACTAGGACTGCTCCGAAATTTTACAAGTTTATTTTAAAAACTTGCCCCTCCCCCCAGTATAGAGATATCGTCCTTCTTAGTCAAAATCTAAAAAGTTCATCAAAATCGGATAATAAATGACGATTTTATAAGCAATTGAATTTGAGCGACCCCCCTTTTCGTTTCGTACATAAAAAAATGTTTTATAAGGCACTTTCGTGCAGTGAGAAGTGGTCATGTGTTTGGTCATAAGCTTGGGGAACATTTAATGTGTTTGTTAGGCGACCTGCACTGGTACAGGGCCTCTTACAGTCGGTTACGCCCGTCTGTGATTTTCTTACTTGATTTTCTTTATTTCATGCTCTACGCATTGAATTGGTATTGCTTTTATACTTAAAGCATAACGAATCTATTGGAGATACAATGCACGACTATAAAAGCCTCAAAACTGCATTAGAAAATGTTAGATTTCTATTGCAAGCCAAACAAAGTTGACCAATAAACTCGAATAGAAACAGCTTTGCCGAAGTTGTGCAAGCAAACTAAACTAAACTAATTCTGCGGACTAATAAGATATTGGATAAAATAACAGGCTTGCAGAAGTGCACGCGCCCTCGCATTGATTTTATATGCGCTCTCTCTCTCTCTCTCTCCTCATACAATTTTTTTTTTCGATCAAACTGGCTCAATACGCTTCCAAACATTATGCTCCTACGACGCCAATTAATATATATATATACAACCGATTTGAAGCATTCGTAACGCCGAAGTTTTGACAACAAAACGAACGAATGATTGACCGAATGAATACGAATGAAACCGACTTCTCTGTTCGCAGATTAATCTGCGCGCCATACTCGTCTCATGCAATCATTTGATTGCGTTGGCTCAACGTGCACGGTACTCAATTTGATTTGATGTGTTTGTCGTCGTCGCCGTCGACGTATTTCTTTTGAAGAAAAAAAATCGAAAAAAAAAAAAAATAATAAAGTACTTCGTTGTCGACCGATACTTGGCCGGCACGACGGACGACTACGACGACTTCCGTTGGTATAAAATCATTTCTAAATTTATAATAAAAAATAAAACGCGAAAAAATCATCAGAAATAAATCGCAAACGCGACCTAATGTCAATGTGTGTTGATGTGTATGTGTCTGTGTTTGTGTATAATTTTTTGTATTTGTATCTTTGTGTCTGCAAAGTGTTTTGAACGCCCCCCTCTTTTTGTCTCCTAATGCCGTGACGCGCCCACTTCTAATGCGTTTTGTTGTGGTGTGTTGAAAGAAAAATAGAAATTAAAAGCAGAAATATATTATTAAAAGAAAAAATATATATATATAAATATTAATAAAATAAGCGCAAAACAAATATAAATATTTACAATAGATGATACCAGAGCGTGCAACCCACACAATTGAATAAAAGAAAAAAAAAAAAAAAAAAGGTTGAGAGAAACAACTCGTGTTTACACAAAAAGTTTAAATGCCGCAAAACAACATAAATTTTAATATTTATTTTGTTGTTAAATAAATACTAGATATATATATATATATTTCTTGAATATATATATATTATACGTATAAATATTTTGCGTTGCATTTAAGATAAAAAAAATAACAACAGCATTTTTATTGGCGAAAATTTATTATACACAACGGTAATTAATGACTTAAAGTGTGTTTCTTCTATTATTATTTAAATTTTTTTGTTAAATAAAGTTCACCGGCTAAAAATTTTGGCTATAAGTTTCTTGCAGTTCTGAAGCATATATATTTTATTTGAGCTTATATGTAT
Source organism: Leucophenga maculata (assembly GCA_035044805.1). Lineage (NCBI taxonomy): Eukaryota > Metazoa > Arthropoda > Insecta > Diptera > Drosophilidae > Leucophenga > Leucophenga maculata. The sequence goes on along the minus strand of JAWNNP010002837.1, from coordinate 263,674 downwards.
ATGATCATGCTTTACTTTCCGCTAAAACATCTTAAAATTGATTAATTATGTTTCAATGGTTAAAAGATTTACTATACTGAAATAGTTTTTATTATATGTTTCCATAGTAGGTTCTTAAAGTGCATAATAATTTATTAACTGATAAAGTTTTAATGGGCAAGTTTTTTCTAGTGTTACTAATTATGGCACAATATCTTAAATAGTTACTTAGACTAATTGATTTTAATTTGTGAGTATTGAAGTATCCCGATTATTTATATCCATGTAAAAAATATCATCATCATAGCAATTTTTACATAAATATTTGTCAATGTGCAGAGAGAAATTAATTACAAAAAATGTGAATAAAATTGTATTAAAGTGCAATAGAGACACGTGTTTCGATTTTCGTTACAAAAGCTCATCTAACCACTTGGCTGTGTCAATATAAATGCTTGCTTATATACATGTCTATTATGAAATGCGATCTGTGAATCATAAGAATTGCATGAATGATAAATGCTATAGGCATGAAATTTGTAGCAATGCGCAATGAGTTCATATATTGAATAATTCAGAAAGCTTAATATATAACGGACTCAGAAGTAAAAGGTGCTACAATGAGTTGCTCAAGTTTCGCGGATGACATCGAGTTATAAAAGATAATATTTTTGAAAGTAGAGACATAAACGTGCTCTAAAATACAACGCCAAACAGTTCGAAAAGTTTCCAAATTGTAGCCGTGCAAATGATACATCAATCATTTTGAATGACGGAAAGTATTTCACTTTTCACTCACCATAATTTGGCGGGAAAAGACATATGGATATTCCCCTGATGATGTCAGATATTTTTGGTCATGCGAAATATAAGCAAGAAGTAGTCGTGTGGATTGGATAGAGAAGCGATCACTACTGATGTATGAATATATAAAAAAATATCTCCATAAAATGAAAAAGAAACACCATTGGCACTTACCAACAAGATAAAAAAAATATTCTGGCCGAAGCATTTGTTTTCAATAGCTCAATGAAAAAAAGTTCCTTTCCGCCAAACGTTCCACAGATACGTTCGGTTGAAAATTTTTGGGGTGTTCTCACGCGTACGGTGTACGATAATGGATGAATTGAAAGCAAGAAGTAGTGCATAGTATTACTCTAAAGTTGTATGAAGTTGACATACTTGTCATCCCGGCCATGATGAAGGATATCAAGAATACGCTTCGAAAGTTCAAGATCATGGCCCGTAAATGTGTTTTTCGAAAAGTATTTTCAAAGCACTATTGCTACAAACCAAGCTCTTTAAGTTTGTCTTAAGACTTTTTTGACACCTAATAACGGTATTGGGTGTACAAATAAGTTTTCTAGGTTTTTTTCTTATCAAAATTTAAGAATTTATTATGAAGCACCGGCAGTCTATGGTTTATTCGAAAAAACTGTCTATCGCTTAGCATTATTTTTTCTTCATTGCTTAATTTTTTAAGGATTACCACGAATCAATCAAGCGGAAGTCAACAGAAGCAATGGCTGGTGAATATGGAGGATAGTGTAAAACTTCTCAATTGCGCGTGTCCAAATAGATTTAGACTTCCAACATTTGGACGAGAATACTCGTCATGGAGGAGAATGACTTTGCCATATGTGTAGTAGTATTGGGCATGACTTTTCTTTGAGTGTTCGACTCCATCTAATCTCAATTGTATTCGATAGATAGCCCCAGAAGTTCAGTTTGAACAAATCATAATACACGACTCAAGTCTGATCCCCTCCTAAATACATAAAAAGCGTATTTTTCTATAAAAAGCTTCGCTGTAGATATTAATATTAAAGCATTTTTCCATTTCTTACAAGAAGGGTTTTTCTTTCAATATTTGGCTCAGCTTAAGATGCTGAAGCATGTCCAGGTTGTCTCCATGATTTCTTCCTTTTGTTCCAAAAAGAGTTTTTTTTTTTTTTTTTCTAAAAATGACCAGGTGGTCCCCATGATATTTTTAATTTTTTTTGAAATTTGTACAATAAACTTGTTTTTCTATAAATAGCTTCGCTATAGATATTGAGGCATCACCATGATTTCTTCCTTTTTTTTTCCAAGAACTGTGCCTTTTCTATAAATATTTGACTCAGCTATAGATGCTGAAGCAGGATCAGGTAGTCCCTATGATATCTGTCTTTTTGAAATATCCTTTCAATTTTTCTTTTGTTCGAAAATCAACGTTCAATGTCTTGCGAAGTCAGTTCATATGAAACCTAATTTTCTTATTTTTCAATCATTCTCAATGTTGCGAAATTGCTTCTTGAGTCACTCTTAAAATAAGGTCAAGATTTTTTTTTGTTTTTGGTTTGGTACGAATCTTGTTGCAACAAAGCTTTGAATGCCGCGTCTTCGTACACTTACGGTCTTCCACGTTATTTGTCATTGATATAAAATTAACCGTTATAAATTTTACAAACAACTCACGACAACTTATTCCAAGCAAACTAACAATATCATCTCCAGATTTCTCCAAATTGAAGAAATAAATCAAAAGTGCCTCCAAGTGAAGCTTATTGAGCTGAAAACTGGAAATATTTTTATACATATATATGATTCTGATACCAAATTCGCTAATGATTACTTGACGTCAATGATGCTGTGTGTCTGATATAAAATTTTAACCATAACTTTCTTATTTATATACTGGATATTATCCAGCAGAAATCCGACCATTGACGCCAAGTTTCTATTTTCCCAGTAAAACTTATATATTCTGGTTTCCCCTTTCAATACGTTTCACAGTAAAATACTATTACTTCTAAAAATGTTTCGGGACTTGGAATAGTACCGACGGAGTTTCTACTAAAGCCATAGCTTCTACCAATTTTTTTTAATTGAAAAAAAAGTGCAATACAATTAATTACTTTTTTACGATTCCCAGCTCACAAAAATGTATTTATTTATATATAAACTTGCAAAAAAATGTTGGTGAACTTTATATGCTTATATTATTATTTTATTATCAAATTTTCCATTTTACTATTTTTACTTATAATTTTCTTTTATTTCTTCTTTTTATTTTATTTTAAATTAAACCATAACAAAAAAATGCCAATCGTAAATCGTAGCGCACCATCGAATGAAAGAGCGGCAAATTATTATCAAAAATGGATAATTATTAACGCAAAGATAACAACAACAAATAATAAAATCAAATCGTAATCAACTTGAAAAGTTAATAACTGAGAAAATCGTTGAAAATTCATAGAAAACGTGCAAAAATGCGACTGCATGCTAGAAATGAGAATAGCGGCTTTGGTCTTGGTGGTAATGGTGCATCGTCAACATCGTCAACGATAACAGCGACAAGAAATAGTAGCGCAGCCATTATCAGCAATAATAATAATAATAGTAACCACAAAAACCACAACAACAACAACAACAATAATAATAATAATAATAATCAACAACAGTCGTCGAAGCCAGTTGCATCATTTATTAAAAATATCAAAATAAAGACACCAAAAATGGCGAATAGTACTAATGGCATAGAGGAGCACACCAACGCCATTGATGTCGTTGATGTTGTGCCCACGTCAGAGGAGCATGATGTTGATATTGAGGAGGAGACCACTGATGTTGAGCTACGTTCTACATCTTTGCATTTTCGTGGCAATCATGCCTTTACAACACTGCGCAGTAATTCAACTTCCGCTATTATTGCTGTCGCGGAAACCGGAAGCTGTTATCCAATGAGCATGTCCTGCGCAATGACACGTCCGCGTACCTTGAATGTGCATAATGGACTACAAACGCCTACGCATATGACGCAAATGTTTTTCGGGTATGTTTTTGTTTTTATTTTGTTTTTAGTTTTTTTTTTTTATTAAGTTTGAGTTTTATATTTAATATTGGATAAATCGGCTAAAAAGTTTAAAATTTATATTATAGACACATTTTTTTAAACGTTTTAAATTTCTAAAATATTTATTTAGCAATGAATTTGCCATAGGCTTGTTACAGAAACAGTATATTTTAGTTTAGCTTGAACACTTTATAAAAACGTATAAAACGAATTAAGTATCTAAAAGTTAGTACATATACGGTTAGGGTTCCAGCTAAAAATTCGTATAGATCTAATATAGTATATGTGATCTGGTCTATGAAAAGGGAGCTTCAAATCAAACAAATCGTGACTTTCTGGTTTTTATCATGTGTATGAGCGCCTTAAACTCTATCCGAATCGGCAAAGAAGTGTAAATTGATTTTTTGACATCGAAGTCCTCTTTCCACAAACCAGTTCACATATATCATATATTTCTTAAAGTTTTTAATGCTGAATACATATGTCTTAAAGGAAATATTTCTTAAAAATCAACCATTATAATATTTCTTGAAAATAAACCACAATTAGTTTCATCACTTCGGATAAGATGGATGATTTGAGTTGCTGTTTAATTTTTGCTGATGTAAAATTTTATTAGCCCTCCTTATACATATATAAATCACATTCAATCATATTCATATTCAGCAGTTTGAAACTGCAATTCGGAGAATATTGCTGACTAAATAATTATCTTTAGCTATTTATATCATCCTTTGATGTTGATATTATGCTACTGACTGACTCAATGTGATACAGTATTCAATTTTTACTTTTATAAAACTTTTTTCGTTACAAAACAAATACGATCCGCTGTTTAGACACTCAACGCAGTGGCAACATCTTCGATTTTTTTATAATTTGTGGGAAGCTTCGCATTGAATAAATTATCGATGACTACACAATCGATACTGTTTAAATATTAAAATATCCCACCACTAAGAAACTTTGCAACACTACTTATTATAAAGCAACATATTGCACGATATATTTGTATTGAAAGGAAATCGGTCGCATGATAACTTTTAATTATTATACTCCACTATAATGCACTATAATGATATAGCATGCTGATGATGCATTCGAAAGCGAAAAATGTCGTTAAATGACAACTGATTAAAATATATATGTATATATTACGTTTGCTTCCCTTTTACTCTATTTGTAGAAAAAGTCATTATCAAAATATAATAACAACTGACAACAGTTTATGGGTTGACGTCAGAATTACAAATAGCTAATGGATATAATATAAATATAATATAATGGCTAGATTAATTACGAACAATTTCCAGATTTTTATAGTACAGTACAGTATAGTACTTCTTCGTCAATTTCCTTGTACATTTTTTTTTTAACCGTTGCCAAGCGCAATTATTTATGCTATAAATAGCACAGAAAAATGCATTAAATAAACGCCTACTAAATGACATCATTATCGATTTTGAGTTCATTGCCATAAATTGCGAAAAAGAATTTAGAATTTTAATTATAGCAAATTATTGAAGACTTAGCGCTTTCAAATCTAAACAAAAAAAAATGCTTTCATGGTCTTTTAGTTTAGTTGTGCTATGTAAATATACAAGAAAATATTAACATTATTTTTTCGTTTCATATACATATAATGCTTCAATGCTATAATTTTTATGGCACAGCAGCAAAAGTAGAAAATAAATAAAATATTTACGTTTTTTTCATCTGTTTATTTTCACTGTACTAAAAATAAACATAAAGAAAGTGTGAAATTGTGGTACGATCTTCATAATTTACACAACACAAAAGCTTAAGACGTACTAAAAAATAAAAATAAAAAAATAAAAAACGTGCAAAAAAAATTTAATTTTTTATGGCAAGCTAAATAAATAAAACCACAGACAAAACAAAAAAAAGAAATAACATTTTTCAAATATTTTTCAATAATAAATTAAACAAAGGAAATTATAAAAAAATTTAAATTTCAGTGAGAATTGCAATAAGAAACATAATTTTGCATATACATAAATCATAATTTTTTTCTTACTAAAAACTTAATTACTATAATTAAGCACGCTTAATTATAGCAATTTACTGATTGATTGCTATAAAGCATAAAATCACGCATTTGAAAAATAAGCAAATAAATTGATAAATTAATGCAATTGATTAAATACAATGAAGCTAATAAAAAAATATGTACATTAAATAATAATAACAAATGAAATAATTGAAAAAGAATGCGGCTATTTTATTGTCAAGTGTTTACGATAATAAATTCATATCACAGTAAAAAACAACTTGGGTCCAATGCTTGATTGGTATCTACATATAAGTACATACTACATATATATAGAGTACATATAGAAAATTTGCAAAATAAAAAAACAAAAATAACCACCACAATATGCGAAACAAGACTGCACTTAAATGGCACTAAAAAAATATGCTATTAAAAAGTTTGAGTACGTTCTTTATTAAGCTATTAAAAATGTGATTTTTTTTAAACCAAATAGGAAGACAAATTTTTAAGTGTATTTTGTTTGAAAAAGCAGAACTAGATGCTTATAAATAGTATACAAAATGTTGCAGCATGCATTTTAGACAAAATTAAGTAAAATATATGCATAACCGTTTCGTCATTTTTTAACCGTTTCGTAGATATTTAACAAAAAAATTACTACTCTGCTATAAGACTTACAAACCATACTAATATTATTGATAATAGTTTCAAATTTTTTTAACCGCTTAAATTTGTGAATAAATGCACTCTATATTAGCAAAAACTTGAGCTAATGCTGTATTTTATATTAAAAAAAAAACAAATTTTTCATTTTAATATATAAAAATAATAGATTTGCGTGTTTAAACTAAGAGAAAAGGTCTAATAGTTTTTAACCGGTTCGAATTTTTTTTACAAAAACAATTACTAAACTGTCAATAGACTTATAAACGTTAGAAAAACTATGCTACATAGTTACAAAAGCACTAAAACTAGCTTTAAAATTTTTTAACCGCTTAAAATTGTCAAGAAAATTACAGTGTATTTGTCAAAAACCTAAGCTAATGCTATGCATGTTTATTAAAAAACAACTAGTTTATTATTTTCATATATAAAAACAAAAGATTTGAGTATATAAACACTAACATGAAAGGTCTAATATTTTTAACCGGTTTGATTTTTTGTTTTTCACTGATTTCCACAAGTGGAAAGCACTACAATTCATATTCCAAGACTTAGAATGTTCTCAGAAGATGGAAAAACGATGGGTATTAGATAACATTGCATCGACTAATCTTTTCGATGAGATTACACATAGACCAATTGGTATTTAGTGATCCCGAACATGAAGTTTTAAAGGCTTATATAGTCCTAAAAAATGTTTGAGTGTTTGGCGAAAGCCAGTACTGGTTGGTCACCAACTTTCAGTGCCGCGAATCATATATCTTAATGTAGGTGAGGTATTCCAGAGTTTCGGTGATACAAGGTTCTTTGCATTTTTGGCGACCATGTCGGTTAATCCTAACTTTTTCGCTCTTAACGCTCTCTTCATTAGAGATGCATTCTGATGGATTTTTGTGCTCGGGTTTACCACATTGTTCTGGATATTCTGTATCTTTCTACTTCTTTTCAACTTTGGTCCAATTGATCAATTTGCTAAATAGCATCTCTTCTTAAATTGAACTTAAACTGTTGCCTCTAGAGGTAAGAAGACTCCTTCTTTTGCTAGATCATCCACCATTTCATTATATGTATCCAGAAAATGTCCATAATTTTTGAGTTGCTAAAGCATCAACTGTTTCCCTACTCCTCAGCATATATCTGCAAGAGCTGGAGACCGCCTTCAAGACTTTAATTGAAGCTTGGCTCTTGACGACTATGTTTAATTGTTCTTGTGAGGTGTCATTGGACTCTTCAGTTGCTTTCCGTATTCGAAATACTTTTGCTTGGACTGTGCTGCAGTAGAATGATAATTTGTATGAGAGTTCTGTAAAGTAAACCGCTGCTCCACCTCCAGCTTCCATATGTAAATATGTTTCCGCCCAGTATTGGTCCCAGTGATGTTGGTGTTTGTGCAAAGTTGGTTTTTGGAAATCATGTAATACATCTATTCATCTAATCTATAGAACTTCCTATCAATTGAGCTGTGTGCATAATTTTATGATGCCATAGTGCCTGTCTTGGGAGAACTTCTGTGTTCATTCCAGTAATTTTTATGAAGGTAAAGCTCAAGCCTCCGTGATGCATACTAATGCCTTAAGTCTTAGCTATGAGATCTTCATCATTGCTTGACTCCATAGAAAAATAACATCATATAGTCTCAGTATTACTACTGTATTTAATGGTGGATGAATAAGGCTTGTTAAAAGTTCCCACTGGCCGCTCAGCATCTTTTGGGAGGCATAAAGCACAATGGTCCTCCCAGCGTCAAGGTATTTTACTTAAATTTTCTGTAATATTTTGCGAAATATTTTGAATAATTTACATAGCACTATTTTTTTTTTTTTTTATAATATAGTTTCTAATTTTTAAAGAAAAATAAATAAAACAAAAATTATGGTAAACACTCCCTTGAACCATAGATCTTTTTTGATGCCGTCTATATATTCCGAACTAGTTTTTTTTTTGTAATATATTATTTTCTTAAAATATAAAAAAAATATACAACAGTTTCTACTGCTTTTTTAAAATTTTCCAACAAATAACTATTTAATTTATTACGTTTAAACTATATAACCGCCTCAAATATGCAGTCAATTAATTTTCTAAACTTAACCGGTTCGAGTTAAAACAAATCTCTATTTAAATACCATGACAAATATGACACGCTAATAAAAACAAGTTTCTAACCAAATAATAAAAGAAGTTAAGATACAATAAACAAAAATTATCTTCCTTAAAAATTATGTCAAGTTGGCAAACACAAGGTCAACAAATTTTTATGTGTCTTTTATTTTGTTAACAAAAATTTAATTTGTCGTAAAAAAAAAAAAAATAACAATATAATGTACTACAAAAAAAATAAATAAATAAATAAAGAATAAAGCCACTTTGATTAATTGAAGTCTTTCGTTTTGAATATGAAATGAAAATTCAAGTAGTTCACAAAACGTTGCCAACACACTTCATTGAATGACTATACGTCCGGCTGTCCGTCCGTCCGTCTGACTGACTGACTGAATGCCTGAGTGACTGGCAAATCAATTTAATTTATGCCGCCCGGGGGTCAATAAAATTGAAATAAAAATGACAATTTGCTACTTTATTTATGACTTTATTAATATAAAAAAATAAAAAATAAAAAAATAAAGTGGCAAAATGCAAAACAAAACAATTCAATACACTTTACAAAGCATGACATTTTAATAGCCTATATATTTTTTTTTTTAATTTTTTATTATTTTATTTTATAAAAAAAAAGAACAAACAGAAATTATAAAAAAAAAAAATGCAATGCACGCGTTTCAATTTTGTGAAAGATCAAGTTCAATGAATTCCGCACCCGAAATGTCTTTGCACTTCATGTGATGTGTTGTTGTTGAGTAGTGAAAGATTTCACGTTCGTACATTAATTGAGCATATATGTATATACAATATAAATATATAAAATAAATATATCCTATATAAATGTTTATTTTAAAATAACGATGACAAAATCTGCTTCGTTGTGTTTTCTGTGTACAGCCTCAGCCTCAGAAAAAATATTTCTCAAGAGCATTCAGTTTGAAAATAATTTTACATTTGGAGAAAGCAATTAGAGAACAGATAAAGGAACTACGCAGTGTTGAAATTTGTCAAACAAGCCAAATATATTTAGACGAAACTGTCGTAGAAAAACAAAAATAAATACATTTAAAAAATCAAAACAATTAGCTGTTGACAGACTAAGCGACGAAAGTCTTTATAAGGAAACTCTGTATAAGGTTAGCCTAGGTCAGCAAACTGTTTGGCAAAACAAAATACATACCAACAATTGTTTATGGTTTAAACTTAGGCATGACTTATAATAAAATATAATATTTATGACTCGGCTTTGCGATTAGCTTTGAAGCTTTAAATAGAGTTACTCCACAAAACAATTGAATATGAAATTTATTATGAGTTATACTTAAGTTAAAATTCAGTTAGTTCGGTACAAATTATAGCAATTATCGATTATGTGCATAGAAACAGCTTCAATTCTTTCAATTCGATACAAAGTACCGGATATGAAAATATATCTAAATGCGCACATCACTATTGTGCAGTACATCATAAAGTCTTAACCCTTTTCTTTTTTTCCTCTTTATTAATTCATATGCAATTTTTCATGCTTTGAAACTTATCTCATTAAAGTTCAGCAAATACTATATATATATAATTATTGTATTTTTAAACGATTAACTCAGTTTTCTTATTATGCTTTATAGAGACTCTAGTTTTTTTTTAAATTCTTTTCATTGGCTAACCAACAAAGTGTTTAGATAAAATAAACATTTATTATACAATATTTATAGTTGTGATTTTTATTATTTTTATTAATGATCAGCACTATGCATGCTTATTATTCATAAAGTTAATTGTGTTGTATATATTTAAAGAATTGTTTTTTTTTTTTATATTTTAATGAATTAATAATAAACTTATTAATGAATTTTTCTCTGTGGGTAGACAGTACGGCTATTAGTTTTTCACAAACAATAAGTTCCGTCTTGAGTTTAGTGTTGGCTTATGGGTTTTTATTTTAATTTCTATAATATATATCTACTACCTGCAGGGCATAACAGACACAAAGTATTCTATTACAATTTTTAGTATAGTTTAACAGTTAACAGTTTGTTTTATGTAAATTTTTTTGTAATTTGATTTGCATTTTAGTAGTTTGAACCTATATCCGCACGGTAAATTAATTAGAATTCGTTGGAAGTCAGTAAATAAATTATTTAATTAAGGGAATATGTTTCGAACAATGATGTTTTAAATAGCGCAATGATAAAAGGTTAGTTCGTAGAAAGTAGTATGACTCTGTGCAATCAATATATGTATTAAACAGATAGAAGAGGGCGTAGATGATGCTTCCAAGTATTTGTATGTTTAATCAGCATCGGAAACTGAGTCGATTATAGCCATTTCCGTCTAGCTGCAAATATTAAACAGCAGATTTCAGAGACTAGAATCTTCCATAAAGTCTAAGCAGCTCGAAAAAGTAGATCTCCTTGTTTCCTTAGAACTAAGTTGATGTGGAGGAAAAAATCTTTTCAGTTTTAAACCAAATAGTTTGAACATCAATCAAAAATTTGTCACACTTGTTATTTTATTTGAAAAGGTTCCATTAATAACAAGGTATATCAGCATTAAAATCAAATTATATATCAAGATGCAGGGCCCTCTGTTTTTATCTAACTTACTATATGTTAATTATTGCTTCCTGTTTTGTCTGTTGCACAACCTTCTTTTCTTTTCAAAAAATTTCTATTAATATTTGATTTTTCTACACATTTTTCCTATTTGAATCTTCATTTGTCAATTTAGGTTAGGGACTAACTAATATTTATGATATCTTACTTTACACTAGTTCGCTGTCACAGCGGCCTTAGTGACTACATCACTGAGCTGGGAGTTTATTTCTTCTGAGAAGAAAGGCTTTGTCGGGTGTGAATTCCATTTATCCAAATAAATACTTTTTAGGAGAGCTCTTTCAGTAGGGTCGATGTCAATTTCAAATATACTAGGCTGATTCAATTTTGCCAGAGTTTGTTCTGAAGATTTAAGATTGAGCTCTTTGAATGTTTTCCACATTGCTGGTACTACATTACCCAATATTTACTAGGCATACATCCAAAATCCGTAATAAAGCCTGAGTTGTAAATGAGAACCTTGTAGTTCAGGCTTAACGACCAACGACTCCTCATGAAGTCTGAGGAGGTCTACCAGTCCTTAATATTGCTGGTACGTCTGTGAACGTGGTTGCTGTGAGTCCATGATCATTTAGGTTTATCGATATATCTGATGTTTTTCTGTAAACATCAAATATATCGATAAACCTGAAACAGAGGACGTTGCTTAAGCTACAGCATCATTGATTTTCGACTCTTAAATTATAAAGTCACTCTAACGTATTGCAAATCTGCTTTTACTGAGATAGAACTCAAGAACCTTGTTTGTGTTTTGCGTAACCAATTATAAGAATTTTTACTTGAGTTCATCCAGCCATAATCTAACTCAAGAAATTTTCTCGCGCAGCATTAAAGTCGCTCGAAAGAGGTTCGTATCTCAGAGGTTATACGATTGATTGATTTGTTCAATGATTCCTTTTTTCCCCGTAAACTAAATTTTGGAGTAGGACTCAACTATTTTAGATTCTCTTATTCATTCTTCAGATCACTTGTATTCAATGAGCACGATAAGTCACCTTTTGCTTAGGGTGGGTTGACACATATGATTACCTACTTCTCATTCTTAGTTTTTGTATGAAATTTTTTTTTATTGATTTGCTAGAAATGATTAAATTTGCTCTTAATTCCGCTAAAATATTCTATCTAGAACCAGATCGGTCCAAAAGAAAAGGTGGCCCTTATACAAAACTGTTACACCTTTTAGGGTTTTTGTATGAAAAAAGGTATGTTGTTGTTAATTCAGCTAAAAATGGCAAATTTTTTGTATCTTACATGAATCTTAAGCAAATATTTCATATAGGTCAAGATTGGACCACTAGTAGGGATAGCCCTTACACAAATCTCGAAATCGAGCACACTCGAGAGCGTTTTTTCTTGTTGCTTATTTTTTCTATTTGAAATGTATTGAGCTCCTATTGAGGAATACCCTTGGAGAAGTTGAATCAAGGCCAAGATTGGACCACTAGTAGGTGTAGTCCTCGTACAAATCGTTAGGAACAGGGTCTCTCGAAGTCGAGCACACTCGACAGCGTTCTTTCTTGTTCCTTTTTTTTTTCTCTATTTATTTTAAATGTATTGAGCATCTATTGAGGAATACCCTTGGAGAGGTTCGAGCAGTCAAAATTTCTTGGGGTAGGCTTCAATCCATATTTATGATAAAGCAAACGCTTCAAACTAATGTTTGAACATTTAAAAGTATACATTAATTCGAAGTTTTTCTAAAGTCCCCGATGGAGAAACTTTTGTTTGGCCGCCTGGTTGATCGGTTGCGCGCCTATATAGAGCTTGAGAGTGGTTCAAACGGGCGCAATATTGGAGAATTTATTGGTGACAGACCATTTGCACTTCTGTCGCAAATGATCTTCTTGCTTTGTAAAAAAAAAGAGGTTCCCCTGTATAAGTATATGAAACTATGCACTTCTGTCGCGAATGATCTTCTTGTTTACCAAAGGGTTCCAGAAATGTAAACCTAATTCTAAAATTGAGCGAATAAGTGAAGTATAGACCAGTTTAGTGGAGCAAGGGTAATTAATAAATTAAAAAAGTTAACAAATCTTTAAACTTATTTACATATGTAAGTAATAAGTAATTTTCTTTGAATTTTTTTCTATTTTTTATGTGCAATGAATGAAGTACAGATTTTGTTTCCTAATAATTTTTAGTCCAGTTTAAATAAAAAAAATACACAATAATTAGTTAAACAATATTAAATGAATATACTTTGAAAAAAAAAAAAATTAGTCGTACACCCAATCACATACTGACTCATTAACCTCCAAACTTCGACTCATTAACTCAATTCAAATCAAAGCAAAATGGCAAAGTTTTTAAGTTTTTTTTTTTTGTCTATTTAAAAATTTGAACTCATATGCGCAAATTTGTAGAGGAGATCTCTTAAATGAATAAATCAAGCGAACAAAAATGAAATGAAATGATTGTTAGTTAACCTTGTGCAGGCAAACAAATAAATAAATAAATAAATATTGCAAATAGAAATATAAGGTAAATATTTATTTGTGCAAAAGCTTTTTAAATTCCAAAATTATGGCATGCTACACCCACTATAAGACATCATCATCAACATACAACACACACACATCATAGTCATGTTTTTCTATGTTGATAATTTAGGCTTTTTTAGATTGGAAAAACTTGCAAAAAAAAAATATGTATTTTGATACGCACATGTAACCTATTTATTTTCGAAATGTTGACCTCATCAGTAACAACGCCTTTGTTGCCTATTGTACGTTCGATGGTTGTCTGGTTCACTGACTGACTGTGACTGTGTTTAGAAGAAGAACAAGAACGTCGCCGCCGCATGTGGTAATTGCAAGTAGCTGAAAAGCTGAAAGCTAGCGAAACAACTCAACTATGTATACCACCAAAAGCGGCGATGACAACTTCATTATCTTGAATGAACAATTGATGAAATGACTGAATGACAGATATACTTTTTTTTTTTTAGTGCTTTGTTTGTTCTAAAGCCGACAATGAAGTCAGTCAGGCAGGCAGGCAGGCAGTCAACGTTCAAAAAAGCAGCGCTGCCAACACATATACATACTATCGATACTTTCCAATCAGAAAACGATAATTCATGACATCATCGACAATATCATCATCATCGACATCAGTAGTAATACTAACCAATAAAAAATCGGTCTCACAGTTGGTTTCTCTCTCACGAATCAAGCGACTTACCAAACAAACTTAATTAGTAATTTTTTTTAAGTACAATTATAAACAAATGTTCCGTGCTCATTGATAGTCATCAATTTTTATAGAAAAAAAAAAAAAACAAAAACAAGAGTGTGAGAGAACGTTTATAAGACTCATCTTTGTTGTAATACCTATAAATAATATTATTAATTTGTTTTTTGTACGGATTATGACATCAAATATGAGTATATGATAATATACTTTTGTGATTTTCCTAAGCGACAACCACCAACTAACCAGAGTTGTAATCAATTTGTTTATATTATTTTTTTTTTAGTTTACTTTAAGACGCTTCGGAAAATTGAAAGTGCATTTTAATTGTAGCGTTCAGTGTGCGTTGTGCGCTTGTAACGGGCGGTTGTGTAACGGAAAAGCATTTTCGAAAAAAATCTTATATAGAAGTTTTTAAAAAAAAAAATTAAACAAAAAAAAAAAATAAGTTTACGAAGTGAGTTTTTGAACAGTTTTTGAAAAAAGCTGAAAGCCTGAAGATTATTATGGGCAGAAAGTAGTTTGATGGATTGATCAGTTCTGTAAATAAACAATTGTATTCATTTGAAATAAGCATCATTTGGATTAGTTCTATGGCATGCTTAAGATGCTGTCAAAATTTTATATAATTTTTTGAAATTAATTATATTCAAAATAGAACAGTTTGGGTATTATGTATATATTTGAAGCATTTTGTATGTTGTATTTGCCATTAAAAGATTACAATTTATAAATGAAATTAATAACAAGAAGCAATTTAGTAACTTATTTTATGGAGATATTAAATGAAAAAGGAAATTTTTTTTAGAAAAAAAAAATATAATAATTACAAACCGGTCTAAGAAATATTGCTATTAAAGCTATAGATTGATCGAATTAAAAGGAAACAATTCTTAACAAGATAATTTATAATTTAGAGATAAAGATCTTTAAATAGACTTGATGCATAACACAGGTCTAGAAAGTTTTTTTTAGGAATTTTTTTCAAAGCAATATTCTGCATGGAATTCAAATCGGAACTGATTTTAGATTATGTCAACAAAAGATGTATTTTTTTTGGCTACCTTTGAGGTTATATAGGGGCTGGGAAAACATGATTGTTCTACACTGTACCTGTAGAGACATGCAAGGCAGTATATGTTAGCTGGTCTATGAAAAGAGTACTTTCGTACGAGAAAATCGCCGTAAAAAACACGATTGGAGACAGTGAGTACGCGAACGCGTTTCATTTTCTATTAATAAATTTTTCAACAAATTATGACACCTAAGCTCTCTTTTCATAGACCAGGTCACATATATTTGCTTGATCTTAGCTGAAGGCCTCATTAGCCAATGCTATTTTTTAAAGCTAGATTTCTAGATTATTGTTAGATCCCGCTTGATCAAGAAACAAAAGTCGAGTCAATATAGACGTGTTCGTGTTTCTGGCTTTTCGTATGAATAATAAGAACTTGAAGACTATAAAAGATCGAACTAAGATGCTTAAATTTTGAGTATTTAGTTTCTCCAATTTCTTCTTCTTCAGTTAATTTGTATTTAATACATATGACAACCATCCCCAGCATGAATATCAAGAACATTTACTTATATCTTCTATTATGTCTTCATAGAAGTGGTACTTAATAAATGTGTCAAGTCCTCTCTAAGGGGTTGTACTAATAAAAATCTGTTCATCTTCTCTAAATTAATGTATAGAAATTTTTGTTTTATTTTAACTAAAAAAAACAATTTGTTAAATTTTACTACAATTCGAATAAAATAATCCATATCGAGCTACTAGAAGACCATCACCACACAACTCTGTTTTCCTTTTTGTAAGAAAAACATGTTAACACCCTTTTTCTATAAGAAAAAAGAATGTACTATGTTTGTGCAAATGTATGTAATAGGCAGAAGGACTCTAAAAAGTAGATCACCACCAAATTCGAGTCGATCTAGACATACAGCGAGTGTTTCCGTCTGGCTGTCCATATGTAAATCAGGATCTTAGCTACTATAACAAATAGAACCTTTAAATTTGCATATTTAGATTATAATGCTTTAGATAACTTGTATTCAATATATACGCTAGCCCCTCCCTTCCCTAAGAGGTTGTTTTCACTTATGATGCGTACCTTTTAAAAACGCCAAATTTGGGTTGTCTCACGTTAATTCCTATCAAATATTCCAGATTGGAGCACTAAAAAGGGTAAAGTCTTAGTATAGCTTGACTTTTTGCGACATGAAGATTTCTAGATATATGGATGTAATGGTCCTGAAATAGTTTCTTTTGATTATGTTTAATAAAAGCAAATTTTAACTGAAAGAATTGTTTACCTTATTTTTAATATATAAAGATCTCTTAATATAATTTTAGACTCAGTAGATCGTGGTCAGAATGATGGACATAATGATTCTTCAATAAATGTAGATAACGTTCCTTAAATAGTATTGTTCGACTGTGAACATTAAATCACATTTTAACTGAAAGATTTGTTTATCACATTTTAAATAAATAAAGATCTCTAAATATTTCTTCATTTTTCCGATATGAAGATCCGTATATATATATATAGAGGTAATGATCCTTGAATAGTAACAATCGATTATTACTAACGAAAATTTTTAAGTGAACTTTTTTCAGGACATGCCCATGCCCCATAGTGACTTTTTATATAGAACAGTTATAAAATTTAATACGCTTATCCAGAAAAAACTTTTATATAAAAATTTGTATAGCTTGCTTCTTGTGAGGAATAATTTTTCTGAATGATGCTTAGAAAGATTTGCAGAAATATTTTAGCCTAAATTCTCTCACAGATTTAACAGTTTTTTTTTAGTTCAAGTAGTTCCATGAATAGTTTATAAAAAAAGTTCAAATCTTTACAGCTTCTTTGGTGATATGTATTTGTTTTTGCTGTTTGTGATATTCTGAAATTAATGACTTCAATAATGATTATGAAGTGGCAACGAGTTGAAAGATCTCATAAAATAAAGCGGTAAGCGCATATAAAAATAAAATCAAGAAGTATACTAAAATGCTTATAGGCACACTAATATTTAATATAAAAAAATTATATATATAAGAAATAATATTTAATTTAAATAACCTTTAAAATACTTAGAATAAGTAAATATAAACTAACAGAATTAAAAAAAATTCACCTTAAATAAATCAGACTATTAAATTCTTACGTATGCTGAGTTCTTGAATCCGAACTCGAGCTCAGAATATACAATTTTGTTTCTCATTTTTTTCTAACCTCAAAATACTATTTTTTTATTTAATTTTTGCACTTTTGAGTTAAGCAAGAAATGGAGATCGAAGTTTTACATTGTGATCTAATATTCTGATATTCTGATTGGTATGGTAGGATCAGCTTTTCTTCAAAACGTAACAAAGTTCCACTAAAAACGATTGCAAATTCCCTGAATTGAGTTTAAGATCACTGGAAAATATAAGATCATATTTTAAAGTATTAAAGTTATGCAAAATATTGAAGTTTATGAAAAAAATGTAACAGGGTGTTACATACAATATTTTAATCTCTTGAATAGAAAAACTAACAGCTTGAAATTTGCATTCATATATTATTAGATACATTATCATCTGTTACCAAGCGTTGCTATGAACTGTTGAACTGCAAATTAAGCCCATAAATTATTAAAAACTATTTATAAAAAAAAAAAAAACAGTGTCATCGTATTTACTAAGCCTATACGGCGTACTATTTAAAAGTTATGAAATATATTTATTTTTTTAATATCAAAATAATAACTAATAAGTGCATAAGAATATATAGAAGGTAATTTAGACCAAAAATCCTATTTTAAAATATTTGTTTATCTTTTCGAATGTTTGTTCCACCTGAACTTCGAAACGGCTGAACCGATTTTGACAGGCCTTTCATTGCCTGATAGCTGATGTTATTAAGATTAACTTAGGCTCATGATATATTTGCTCCTACAAAGACTTCTATGAGATCATTTAACAAACGGCATACATACTTTAACTCTTATTAGTCTTTCTAAAACTTCTTATACCCATTTGGTCATCTCAAATTTAAAGAGGCAGACAAGTATATTTGAGAGTTCCTGCATCTAACACCACCGCTTCGAAGCTTTCATAAATATTGGCGCGCACCCTATACATATATGAAATATATATAAATAAAATATTGGCAAAAGAAAAACACGATGTTCTCGATTAGATTACTTATCGCTCCAGAAAAAAAAAACCGTATAATATATATAAAATAACTGATTGCGTGATTGACAAATTTTTACGTTGTTCTTTGTGAATTTTTTCCCTAGTAGTCGCACGTCTGCGTTGTACGGTCCGGTTCGGTACGGTCCGTCGAAAGTTTTGTTTAGTCAATACGTAGTACTACATTTGAACTACATATTAACATTAATTATTTCTTAATTTTACAAGTTACATGTGCCGGCACATGTATGCATGTAGGTTGTCTGCCAGCCAGCCTGCCTGCCAACTTTTACTATAATATTTCGATTTGTTTATATTTAGAAAAATTTTAAGTGATATCATAGTGAGACGTCGACGTTGTACAATTTTATACCAAAAGCGTTGAAATAAATTACGAGAAAGCGAAAAGAAAAAAAAATTGTTGCCTTAAAAATAAATGTTGATGTCACAGACAACAATAGAATAAATAAAAAAAAATAACAAAAATAAAATTAAATAAATTTAAGAACAATTTATTTACTTTTGAACCATGGCAAAAGGTTATAGGACAATGACTTTGTAACAGAAATTGTTAAGCATAGAAGTTTTTGTATCTCGTGTGGAGAGTGATGTGTTATTTAATTTGATGTTTTTTTTTTTTGTCGGGTATATGTCGCTATTTATTGTGGTATTAGTTTGTCTGCAGCAGTGTCTAGTGCGTGTTAGACTCAAGAGGCAGAAGACCGCCTGGGAATTCATGTTGGCAAGGTAATAAATAAAAAAAAGAAGAAACTTATTTCAAGAAATGAGTACATGTTTGTTTAATTGAGTGGGGACTTTGTAATTAAGCGTTTGGCTTTGGATATATTAATGAAGGAATTGGCAAGGGAATATTTTTTGTAAGTGAGCAATTAACGATGGCATAATATGAATATATTAGGGTATATGAAAGGGTATATGTAATCCCGGGATACATAGCAGTTGATTAACATCAAAAGTTAATTCAATATACAGATGTCCGTCTAAAAGTTTTTGTGGACGTCAGGTCAACTTCTCAGAGTCTATAAATGTTATAGGTTTTAAATGTGAATATTTAAAATATTTATTGACGTCTTCTGTTAAAGTTTATAGTATAAACATTCCAACACGCTCACGGTTAAGGTTAGTCTCCATGCAATATGTAGCAAAATGTGAACCTACATGATGGTATGATTTGAATTGACTCGATCTAGCAAGTCTGCTATTACCTGTTCTCGATACCTTTTACCAAAAGCCATTTGTAACATTTTTAAAAATTTACTTTGATCAATATTTTCTCTCATATTTCAATTAATTTAAGTATCGATACTTTCTTTATATGTCATCTTGCACTTTTTGAGTAAAGTTGACCTTTAAAAACATGGATTCAAAGAATACTTTAATTAAACACTTTATAGTTTATAGTACTTTCTGGCAACTTTTCTGAAGTGATTATTTTTAGAATGCACCTGGGCACGTATTTGCCAATTCACTATGGTCCATTTAAGTCAAGATATGTTTCTTTTAAATATTTGTAGATACTCTGTGATTATAGGAGTGAATCTGCTATTCGATTAATATACCGCAGATGACAGATCTGGAGTAGTAGGAAATTTGGGACCAATATATGTTACTATTTTAATAAAGCATAGATTTATTTTCAGCGCAAAATAGACGGTTAAATATCAGGGTGTAGTATTGTAATAATGGAACATTGTTTCTATCTTATGCTTTCCAACAAATTCAAACTGGGTCATAAACTATTTTAGAAATTATTATTTTTTAAGTTTCAAATATAAAATAAGAACTACAGATAAATATTGAAAAATAAGAGTTCCACCAATGACTTCTAAAAATCAGGGTGGATTTTGTACCGAACCATGAACCATTTCAGAAATCATTCTAATTTAAGTATAAAAATTTAATGAAAACATTTTAAAAAATGAGAGTTCCACCAAAGGTTTATAAACATTTTCGTCGTTTTAAACCAAGAACTACAGATAAATATTGAAAAGTAGAGTTTCACCAATGGTTTAGAAAATAGTTGAGAACAACTGATTAAATTTTTCTAACCCGTTCCCATAGTGGCGAATCACTTATAAGTATAGCTAGTTTTATTTTTTTTTTTCGAAGAAAATGATTCAATTATATAATGGTCCTCATCATTGATGTGTAGTACAAGTATCTCCAGTTGCATCTCAACCTTTTTATTAAACGTTTTTATTTAGCTTGGCCTATTTGTGTAAAATTTTGTAATTAAAATTTGATCAATTGATATGAACTTTTGGTACACACATTTAATGCTGATGACAACTCCATTATGTATGCTTGATATGCAAATCTAAGATGGACCACTACAAAATGGACAAAAAATGGGTATCAAATAAAAGGGTTTGACTAGTAGAATACAGTAAATTATAAAAAATCAAATTTATGATAGCTGCCACTACAAAATGACGTTTCTCATATAAGTTTATGTATGCTTGATATGCAAATCTAAGATGGACCACCACAAAATGCCGAATTTAATTTTTTTCAACCCCATTAATATGGGTCTAAAATAAAAGGGTTTGACTAGTAGAATACAGAAAATCATAAAAATCAAATTAAAGATAGCCGCCACTACAAAATGGCGGGTTTCATAAATGTTTCAATACCCTTAATATGGGTCATTTATATCAAATGAAAGAGCTTTACAAGTAGAACAAATTGCGGATCAGAGTTTAGATTGTGTACACATTAAAACGGAAACCTAAACATATCCAATCAAAACATAGAACTCTGTCAACTTAGAATCTGGATTTAAACATGGGTCTCCCACCCAAGATATTATCTGAAAATCATGTAAGTAGCAGCATATGATCTGTTTGGGAGAAATAAGATTTATATTCTATAGTTTGTCTTGACTTGTTGCAAAAAAAAGGGTTTATACTTTCTCAGCTCAAAAATATAATTGGCGGAACATGAAGGCTTACTATGAAACAATATGGTGTATGCAGGGTATACAATAAGGGAACAACTCGAGTATAGTTTTGGTTTTATATTGTAGTAAGCTATCATATGGTTAAATAGTGCTCAGGAAATATAAAATATCGTTTAACGAAGGGGTCACGCATTCTAGACTTAGTACGGAAGCCTGCAGAGCGCTTCATTTTTTCGAAAAGTATTTCATAAAGTATGGAAAAAAATTCGTATGAACAGAAAATCTGTACGGAAGATTTTAGAAGGCATCTATTAGACGGACTTGTACATATTTAGAACATATTTATCTAAGGAAGCTATATTGCAATCGTTTCGATATTTTTTTTCAAAGTTTTCCAAACTGAGCTCAAATGAGTAAATTGCAGTGAGGCACAAATAGGTATAGGGGCAAAGTAGTAGCTTCGAACAAAGGATATTTTAAAAAAAAAAAAGTTAAATTGCATCTTTTAATATAAATATGACAGTGAGTGCAAAGAACTTCCCGGAAAGTTTTCGTGCTACTTAAATATTGGACTTCACCTCATGCACACACAGTACAGTCTAGCCAGAAATTTACCCAGTTAGCTCATCTCTGCTTGTATCGTTTAAATTTATTTTATATTATTTTATCTAAAAATGAATTTCGTAATCAAATATCAAACTTCTCAAAGCGGTTTAAAGCACGACCTAGATATATTTTTCATTTCAACCCACTGCGCTTCACTACTGCACACCAACACACAGTATAACGCATGACGACATGTGTCAAATTTATTGATTTATCGTTGGTAAAAAAAAAAAACAAAAAAAAAAGAGATAAACGAGGTACTATATATATTTTATCAAAGATAAAACAAATTTTTTTTTAAGCACTATTCGAAATAAAATGGATCATAAATAATAATTTGCCCAAAAATAACATGTGTGCAAGCACACTTGAATAGACGTATTATCACGCGCTATACTAATAGATTATGTAGTTTCATTCAATAAACATGCCAAAGCCAAATCAAGTCAACGACAGCAATATAGATAGGCCGGCATAGGCGTTAGTATCAGCTAGTAGTGAACTGTTAATGATGTGCATAGTACAAAGTTGGCGTTAAAAAACAGCTGTTTGATTTTTATAAACACATGGCTTTTTTTAGCTTTTTTTTTTTTTTGTTGTTGCTTTTTTTACTCATACATATATGGTTTGTTTGTCTTCCGCTTTATATTTTTGTAGTAACTCCAAAATGCTCTGGGATCTGTTAAATTTTGATAGACTCGCGCGCGCTCGCTCAGTACGCTCACGACTGGTTTCTATATGCTTGGATGCCGGAGCGTGAGAGCTCTTGGCTGACTGACTGTGACTGCTTGCCTGACTTGCCTGTTTGTTTTAGCAAGAGTCATTTTTATTATTAGTTATGACCTCATCATCGATTATTTTGTGGTTGATTCTTATTGAAACGAGCCGAGTCGTTTTGCGCTGTGTGCGCTGTTTTTTTTTTAAATATTTTTTTTATATTTTTTTATGGTACACGATTGTTCAGTTCAGTTGAGTTGAGTTCAGTTCAGTTTGCTTCATTTCAGTTTATACATTCGATGCGATGCGATGTGATATGTGTGTTGTCTGTCTGAGAGTAGCTTGTTTATAATATGGAAAAAAAATCTGCGGTTGATTGGCTACCTTTTGACTTTTCCACACCTGCGTTTAGCGTTTGTAAAGCATTTTGCTGCTGCTGCTGCTGCCCCCTCTATCCATTTGTTTATGGCGCGCTTTAGAAGTCGGTCTTTAAGTTTCTGATGCTATATGCTATATACACACCTCTTATTTATTTTTCTTTTTTTGTTTGCTTATAATATTCGCAGCTGCTCTGTTGGCTGCATTCTTGGTCTGATTTTTGATTAATCTTTGCAGAATAGCTTTTTGGTGTGCTGCCATGCAAAACCAGGGATGGAGCATATTTGTGTAGTTAAAAACGAAATTTACGAGCTTGAACTGTTGCATCTTGTGTAGCTTTGCAAAATATATATTTTAGCTAAATAGGTTGCATATTTTGTAGAAGTTGAAAATGAATGGATGGTCTATTTTTTCCATATAAAATAAACGTATATCCAGATTATGGAAAAAAAAAACATTAAATTAAAAATAGCCTATAACAAGATGTGCAACCTTAATATTACACCCCTCAATTATACAATACCCGACCATATCGTAACATCCCGTCACAGCCTTAAAAAAAAAAACCAGAATCCCCAGAAATCTACCGTTCAAAATTTATCGAGCTATAAGATTCCTTAAAAACATACCAATTTCATTATACGAACGGATCCAAATCAATATCAAGCACACCATAAAGCGTCACCTTCTCCAACACAGTAATCTTCACACAACTTTTACCCAACTACTTTTCTATCTTCACTGCAGAAATATCAGCCTTCCTAACCACCTGCAAATACGCAATCAGCCAACCTGGAAATTTCGCCATATGTTCGGATTCCCTTTCCGCACTAAAAAAAAATGTTAATCCCAACGTTAGAGAATTTTACTCAAGCTCAGTAAGAAATTAAATATAATCCAAAAACAACAAAGATCTTCTCATTTGCATAAAAAAGATGACGTAGCAGCTAAAGAAGCTCCAAAAATTTCTTCACCTTAGAAAGGAATGCTCCTGGTCTATAATAAATCTTTTCGGTGGTCGGAAGCATTAAAGTTTTTATCTAAAAAGGAGGAGCTTAAGGAATTCTTTAGCTGCTTAGATCTCAAATATAAAAATACATCAATCCTCATTAAACAATCTCCAAATTCTAAATCCCCAAGCCTGAATGCAATTAAATGTTCCCGAATTCGCCTCGGCCATACTGTCACCATCTACAAATATATATTTAACAGGACTCCATATCCAATCATGCATTAAACACATCGCTTTGGAACGCCTCAACTACCTAACACAAAGAACCTAATACCTCACTCCTATGCACTTGCAATGCCACTCCTCCCAAATGGTCTCATTCCTTAAAGTCATTAAGCTTTACTACTTCCAATACTATACACATTTTGCTAAATATCAATCATGTCCGTGTGTCTGTACGTATGGAGTAGGAGACTACAGCAAATAGAGCGTTCAAATTTACATATTTAGAGTTTCAACTATTGCATATCTGCTTACGGTTAGAACTTGAACCATGGACCATCCCAATCATTAACTTCTTTTTTTTTTTTCGAAAAACAAAATATAAACTAGCATCCTTGCTTATGATTGGCTTAAGAATAAGGTTTGTGACATTTCTCTATATAAACGAAATAAATGTCAGGATGTCTTTTATTAGTTCCATCGAATCTGTGATCCTGAACCGTACAGAGAACTAAAGCCACTAGATTGAAGGTTGCCAACCGTCAAGAAATTTCTTCAGTTGCTTTCACATCAACAAACAAAGAAGTACGCTGCAGTCGAGTGGACTCGACTACGAGATACCCCGTTCCAAACAAATTTCTATGATGGCTTCCCCCTTTTAGTGATCCGATCTTGGCCTATAAGAAATATTTTCGTAGAAATCACATATCAAATTTAACGATTCAAGCTAAATAAACAACCATAATAAAAATATGTTCATACAAAAACTTTCCTCTTTAAGTGGTCCGATCCGAACCTGAGTGGAATATTTAAAAAACATTAATGTAAGGTAATTAAAATTTGGTGTTTCTATCAAAACTAACAACAACAATAAAATTTTTTCATACAAAAAATTTAGAAAGAGGAGTAGGTTTGCATGGTAAGTGCCAACCAATCTTAGGGAGGGGACTAATATTATCTCAAGCATGAATAAGAGAAACTAATTCAAAGGCTCTACTTCTTATAGTCTCGAAGATCTTGATTTTTATACGGACAGCCTGGGGGACATCTCTATATCGACACGACTTTTGATGCTGATCTAGAATATATATGCTTTATGGGGTCTGCCATGCCTTCTTCTACCTTTTCTCTATGGCTAATGGCTCATAGCTATTCAGCGGTTCTCCAACACTGGCACTTAATACTAACTCGCGACCTAACTATCGTACATGCAATCGCCTAACAAATTTAACATAGGTATGTTAGTGGCAGAGACCGAGCGATATGGCGTTGCATCACAGTTCGTCAGCTATTCGCTAGGTAAGTGGAGTTAGCTGTTCGTTAGGTGTAGAGTGTTATATATTCGCTTAGAAAATGAGTTAGGGAAATGGAGTTAGCTGTTCGTTAGGTGTAAAGTGTTAGCTGTATGCTTAGCAAAGGAGTTAGCTGTTCATTTGGGAAAAAGAGTTAGCTTTTCGTTAGGTGTAAAGTGTAAGGTAGCTAGGAAATGAGTTAGCTCTTCGTTAGGTGTAAGTTAGTTCTTCGCTTGAAAAATAGTTAGCTCTTCGTTTGTGAAAGGTGTTCCCCACTTCATTAAATTAATTCTAATTATTTTTTAAAATATTTTTGTATATAGTTTAATTTTTATAGAATTTTAATTTAGTTTGGGTTATATTTAAAATGTTTATAAAAACGGTTTTACTGTTCGAACCAGGTCAACGAATCTCCCCATCTTAACCTAAGCAATTCAGCTAACATCCATTTAACTCATTAATATAACAATTCTCCAAATCTTTTCGCTAGCTAAGAGCTAACGACAAGTGGTTAGCTAAATCGTTGGGTTTTGTTGTTGTTTTTCTTATCTCAGTTTGAGCATCGTACAAATCTTTTATCGAGTTAATAGTTATGGAAAAGTAGGTACATAAATCGATAATACTAATGACATGTAGTTAGCAAATCCCTAGTGCATTCGAACCTCGAATTAACGGGATAAACGCATGGCATTTATCCCTTGTTCAGACGGTCGAATATATGCAACTCTCTCATAAAATTGCATTAAAAATTGTTTCAAATGTATACAAATTTCAACAAAAAGTGACAGCCAACTCAACTAAAATAATAATTATTGTCAGATATCTGGTATAGTGTGAACCTGTGACTATTCCAAGCTGCACATATATGCAGTTACCGATCTATGATACGCAGCATTAAGGCGCAATTTACTTAAAATAGACTTTGTTAGAACTATTTATGAATTATAAGTCATTTCTAATGAAAAAGTATAAATAGAACAAGTTATATATACATTTGTTATCAGTTACCTATAAAAGCCACATAAGAAACTCATACACGGGAAATTTAACTTGGAAGCTCATAGAATATAATCAGATGATGAAAATAGATCTAAACATTGAACTGAAACTGGAAACATATCATACTCCCTTCTATATATAGTTCAAATGAATAAGCTTTTTTACAATGCCAAAGAATTTTTTTTTATTTGTTGATTATTATTACAACTTTTTTTTTTTTGTTTGTATCCCTGTCAGCCGATCAATATCCAAGATCAATAACGCCAGCACAACAACGGCCAGCGGCGGCAACTTTGGCTAATCTAGCTGACACATGTTCAGCAAATTATGCAAATCATTTGCGTGCCGCCTCATACATCAAAGCGCCAAATACCAAATGTTTGTCACAAACAATAATTTTCTTGTCTAACAAAATAGCACAGAAATATTTGCTATATATATATGTATATACATATATATTCATTCATGCACGATTTATTGTAAATTAAGAATTCAATTGAATTTAAAATGCATTTTAATCGTTGCGAAAATCACTTTTGATTTCGCATTTCTCATCAATAAGTAACTACATAAAAAAAATTGAGTTTGTTTATTGACTCATATTGTCATTAAATGAAATGGAATAAATTGTCTGCCGGGTGTGTTTTGTTTTTTGTTGCATGGTTTATTAGTCATTTAAATGCAGGCAATGAAACCAACCAAGCAACCAATTAATTAAGTTGTGTGATCTGAGAGCAAAGTCCAGATTGAATTAAAAATTCCGTGGAAGCACTTTGTAAAGAGGCGCCTAAACACAACAGCATGACTTGCTAAATAGTATCGTACTAACTGGAAAATAAACTATTTATTTATGAGGCAAACAGTAGCCGTATTCGTCGTCGTTTACATGCCCAGATAGGTGAAAAAATAGGTTTTTAAACGTTGTCGGAAAAATACTTCTAAACGCTTTATCAGTAAATATATATTTTATTTTTTATTTGGTATGCATTTAGCTTACACGTGAAATGCTTTAAAGTTCTGTTAATTTAGTTGACAAAAAATAATATTTACGCTAATATTTATCATTGGTGTACACACCCACTTTTGAAGATATGAGCACTTGTTCCAAATATTTACGCTATTAATTTAATCGCGCAATTTATTTGAAAATTACTCATTGTAAAAAAATGTACACATCGGAAAGTGATTGAATGGTTTAGTAGTAGCTAAATAAGGTTTCAATGTTATTAGTGATTAATATGTATTGGAATTGTTAAAAGGGGTCTTAAGTAACTGGAAAGGTTTTTGTAGTTTAAATAGTTAATTAATAAGGCTTATGACTGGCAATTATAAATGGTTAATCTATAAGCAAAGTTTCATTTTACTTATTTTTGTTTAATAATTTAGTTAAAAGTTCCATTTATTCTTAATTTTATGCTAGAGAATAAGGAAATATTGTTTAAAAAGATTCATTAAAATATTTAGGTTACTTAATATACACAAAAATGCAAATGAGCGAAGAAAACATTAAAATGTTATAACATTCTAAGTAGTTCACATTTTTTCTAAGGTCCCTGCTCATGCGCCACTGTAACGAAATGGAAATATTGCACACAGAGATTTTTTGTTCCTTCTATTGCGCAGCCTACTGCGTTGTACTTTCTCAGGTGGTATTTCTTTAAGTGTGTCTGTCAGGTGCTTCTGAAAGGTGAGCCTCTTTTCATTTATTGCTGGAGTAGCCATGCGTTTGAGAATAAAACATGTATTCGTGGTCTTACTTGCATCTGGGGCAACTGGTGCCTTCATCGTCAGCATAAGTACCAATGAGAACCATAGAGTGGGGTGTCCATGTGGTTACCGTCAGGCATAGGAAGGTCAGCGGTATATAGTCATCGAGTCGAAACTCCAGCTCTCTAAAACATTCTCCAGAATAGGTGTCCCCGTACTGCGAAGTTTTAATAAACAAGTTTTAATGCACACTACGCTTTTTTTTTCATTAAAATTAATTTAACAAATTATTCTTTAATAGACTTCGCAGTTCAGTTTTCCATGGCACAGTATTATATTAGCAACATTATTAGACGGATTATAGGAAGAAGAGCTAGGGACGTTGAAAAATGCCTACAATTTTCAACTTTATCCAAAAAGCCCTATAATTTATTTTTTATTGTGTTTTCTTATCAAGGGTCATAACTTTCCAAACTGTCATCATCTAATACTGTTTTTTGTTGGTCAAATTAACTTCTTACCTAAAAACTTCACAACTAAGATACTGTATACGTTAACACTGTTAACACTTTATACATTTAAAGACCATATATTATTCGTATAACACTAATCAAATATGTAATATGTAATTATTTACTAATTTACCTGCAAATTGACATTAAAGTGCACACCAATGTGTGAGAACTTTCAATCCTTACTCATCTCAGCTATTTCCTGTACAATAAACAGAAAAATTTGCTTACTAATCTCAACACATTTTTATTTGCTTGCTAAAGCTTCCAGATTTTATGATTTGTATTCGTGATCAATATATTTAGCATACATAAAAAAAGAAACTCGTCATGCCTGCCTGTCTGTCTGTCATCTATGTATATCTGTCCGTCGACGTTTTAGTAAAGTTTTACATTACACGTTTCATTTTCATGACAATTCTTGGAAACAAAATTCACCGACATTCTCTGGAGCATGAATCAACTAAATGAATTCAATTATAATTTTTTTGTCACTATGACAAAGCTTAATTAGAGTCTGGATGATAAGTTCGATATTAAAATAAGAAATTGCTCAATCTTTAGGTATGCTGCTGTATTTCCTTATTTAAATGGAACATAAAAAGAAGCATTTTGCATGTTTTGGCTGCCGGAAATATTTTACTTAACACAAGTACCTAGTCAAAACATACAATTTTATGTTCAGACAAACTTTTGCTTGCTGCTGTCCGTTTTGAACAGTCCAACGATGCGATCATCGCATGCTTCATTTGGTAATACAAGAGTAGGAACATGTTTTTTCTAAAATAAACAGATCACAGAATACATACAATACACAATGAATGGTATGCATATATTTATGCATACGTCGATACTCTATTCGTAATTGTGTTTGGTATGTTGTTCGCATAAATGGCGCAATCTTGTGCTGTGCATTGTGTGCACCCACACGTGTACAATGGCGGAGATTTTATTTTTAGGTTTTATGGACATAATTTATGCGCTTTAGTTAATAAACAAAGAATGAAAGAAATGTGCATATAAATCAGTATAGTGTATTATGTTCCAACTAACAATGCTTTTTCCTCCAAACAAATCGGTATTTATTAGTTCTTTTTAAGTTTTAAGATATGCCTCATTCGAGTGGCACTTCGAGCCGGTTATATCGTAATAAATCTTAAAATAAGCCAATACAGTTCGTACATTTTCCCTTGGTTATTTAAGTATTTATTAGTTTTTTTTTTGAGTTTCAAAGTTAAGCTTCATTCACAATCCATGACTGGAGTTGCCCTTCGAGCCGGATAGATCAAACGAAAAACTTGAAATAATGCAGTACAGTTATTTTTCCTTCAATCATTTTGATATTTATTAGTTCTCTTTAAGTTATAAGATAAGACTCATTTTCAAACCAAGAGTGGAATAGCACTTCGAGCCGGTTATATAGAAATAAATCTTGAAACAAGCCAGTACAGTTAAATTTCCCTTTATCATTTTGGTATTTATTAGCTTCGACCCGGCTACATCTTCATAAAATGGTTAAGCCCTTTTAATTAGTTAAGTTATGTTCAGAGATATAAGTTGCAATAAACATTAAAGAATCTAAACTATTAAAATGCAAGACCGTATGTCTCTGTAATTTCTATTTAAAGTGTATAAATGCTATCTGATAATCGTATTTAGGGCAATTCAGAAACTCAAGGAAACTATTTATGATTATCTTCGAGTGTAATAATCAATTTTCGTGAGGCTTTCAAATGCTCCAATCATTATTTAAGCCGACATATTTGTAATTTGGTAGTAGAAAATCACAATTATCTCTTGTGTATAAACTTCAAATGCATTGAGATTGATGTTTTTTAAAGAATTCACATTTGTTCTCAAATAAAGAGTTATGGTGACGAGGATGAATAATGTGGCA
The DNA here is from genome assembly GCA_035044805.1 of Leucophenga maculata. Classification (NCBI taxonomy): domain Eukaryota; kingdom Metazoa; phylum Arthropoda; class Insecta; order Diptera; family Drosophilidae; genus Leucophenga; species Leucophenga maculata. The sequence goes on along the minus strand of JAWNNP010002837.1, from coordinate 232,891 downwards.
TATCGACTTCGGAGCACGCATGGTTAATATTTATGAGAAGCTTAATAGAAAATTTCGTAATATAATTATAGCACCTCAAGATACACAAAACATTAGAGCTTTGCATCAACAGAAGAGTAGGAGATAATTTTCTTGCCTCCTTATTATTTACTGGAATACAAAGATTTCTGCTATTATAGATGATGCACGTAAGAAAGTGCAACAACATATACTGGGTAATTCTTCTTAAAAATTTTTTTCATTTATTTTGGAACCAAATAATTTACTTAAGATCAACTGCGCAAACCAAGAGTTCTATCGATAGATCTTTTAGATCTCTTCAAAATTTGAGGTAAATCTGAAAGTAAGCAAAAATCCCTCAGGTGTACTTTAAAGAGTTTTTGATAGTGAACATTCTTCCAGTGGTTGTTCTCTAAAATTATTTGTATAATATATGTGATGATAAATACTAGTCTATCTAAAGATAAGATAAGAGAGTCTAGTAAAGATAAGAATTTAGCACAGTTTTATGTGCTTAAAATATAGGGCTTTTCATTAAAAATGGGTCGATATTTGAGTAAAAGTTGAGTAAAACAAGTGGAGACGATTTTTTTTTGCTTTATTTAAAAGACCTTTCGGTAACATGATATCGTTTAAATGGGTGTTCTCAGGAGACTAAATTTTTCATTGACTCTGACACATAGATCCGATTCAATTTGAGCGGTGACACAGATTATGATAACTTTGAGGGCACCGGTGCTTTGCCACTCATAGCCAAATAAACAGACGCACTGCTTTGGCAAGACTTTGGAAAGACTTAAATTGAGCTCTACTACTGTCCTCCCTGTTGATGATAGATTATAGAATACATCACTGCCTTAAAAGCTTGCCGATGTAGACTAAAATTTCTCATTTTCAGCGTAGTTTCGAACAGCTGTTCAATTTAAATATAGGCCTCAGATCACATACCGATTTTAATGATGTAGTGAAGATATTTTGGAGACTTTTCATCATAATCAAAAATAGTTTTTTATTTTTTTTTAAATCCGCGGTTAGAGATCTTGAAAGAGAGCTGAGGATGCTTTTAGGAAAATACCATATGCTTCAAAATTTTACCATGGGTGGCACCATGACATGCTTCGTATTAAAAAACCACGTCATAGGCGTGAAATTAGAAATAGTTGAAGCATTTGCTGACGATTGGCAATGAAACTCAAGTGATGTTCGAGACACGGAGCCCTTCTTGGAAGCTGAACTACACATCTTCCTATTACGGTAGTTTAGCTACAGCTTCAAATCAAAAGGCTCAAAGCCAACAACGATGGGGTGGACAGTAGAGTTACTAAAGCTTTACCAGAAATTGGAGTAAGTGGAAGTTCTCGAAACAGTTTCTGAATGATTTTAGCAAATGGTCTAAACACTGGAATGTAGCCATTAATGACGAGACTAAAACAGCTTCAACAGCAGTGAACACTGGCATTGCTGAGGTGCAACATTTTTTTCACTTTACGGTGAGAATCTTTTCTGGCTTGTCCTTTAAACTTAAAGTTGATCTATCATTCCATATCCTACATTACTATGTATATAAATGGTATAGTTTATGAGGATGGATGGATGAATGTTTGTTGCTATTTCACAACTAATGCGCTAAAACAATTTGCATGGAATTTGGTGTAGAAATAGATGGGACAAAATAGGGCCAGGCTATTTCCCATGAAGCAATAAAGAAAATTTGGCACATTTTTGCATCCATTTGAAGTACAGCGATGCAATTTGGTATACATGTTAATGGTATAGAGAGAAGTAAGATCCATTGGAAGATCCATTGGCGCGAGTTAAGCTAGTCTTCAATAAATTTGTTTTTTTTTCTCATCAATTAAGCTATTAATACCCTTAATATTTCTATGCACCCTCTAACCCTATAAAATATTCCATTATTTTAAATTTGCAACCAGCTTCTTTCTAGCACACATATACCCTACCATTTTAAATTCTTTATAGTGTACACCTACAAATAAAAAAAAATAATACCCAAATTTAGATACTTGCCTGCTGCTGCTGCTGCTGTTGCAATAAATTTTGCTGCGGCTGCAATTGCTGGCCGGCAAGCAGAAACAAATTTGTACTTCATAGCGGTATTATTCTTGTACGAGTATGTGTGTGTGTGTGTGTATCTGTCGATGTGGGTGGGTGTGTAAGTGGGCAGCACCATGAAAAACCAATCAAGCAAACAGCAGCACAGTTGGCAGCAACAAATTGTTGCTGCTTGTTTGTCTGTTGTCGTCATGTAATTGGAATTTAATAAATATTATTATTTTGCCATTCTGCAAATCTGCTTGCTTTGCAGTGGCTTTGCAGCTTTTAAGTCCGTCTGTCCGTCCGTCCGCTTGCCTATTTAAATGTATGTAGGTATTTTATTTGCACACGTTTGATTGCTTGAACTGAATAATTTCTAAAAGAAAAAAAATAAACAGATTTTATTTCGCGCGCGCGGCAATGACATAATCACTTTGCGATTGTATGCTGTTGCTCAACATATGTCATTTGAGTTTCTTTACCTTTTCGAAAAAATAGTTGAAAAAATTCAACAATTCAGCAATAAGTTGTGTGCGCGTGTGTGAATAAATGCCTACATTAATATGTTATATGTATGTGCACGTGGGTTGTTTCAAGTTGCTGTTGTTGTTATTATTTTATATACACTTACCTATAAGTTGTCAGGCAAACCATATAAATTTTAAAGTTGGCGGCATAAATTTTAAGAAATGCGTATTTGATTTTTTGTGCCAATTGCCAATTTTTTGTTTATATGTGAGCTTAGAAATCGCAGGCGATTTGGAAAACGCAGGAAAAACGCATGCGATTTATTAAAAAAAATTTCACGGATTATACTCACATTTTCAGGTCAATATTGAGTAACTGATTCCTAATTCGTAAAAAAACTAAAAATAAAAATTTCGGCTTATCAAAATTTGTTTAAGAAAACCCAATAAGATTCAATTATTCCCAATGAAAGCTACAGTTGATACAGCTCGGGTCTGCATTTCTTGAGCTATACGCGACAAACAGTTATCAAAGCTCGTTTAAAAATGGGATTTTTGTTCCAAAAAAGAACGCTATAGTCCAGTGTGCTACACTTCGAGATAACCTATACCCCCATTGAACTTTAAATATGTATGGGGGATATTTTCCGAGCTTGATCCGTTTATAAAATTACATTTAAATTAATATATAGTTAATGCCAATAGGCGTTCGTAGCAACAATTTTATTTTAAATAAAAATCCCAGAAAGAAGTGAAAGATTTATATGAAAGCTATCCCTTCTAGTGGTCCGAACTGAATTTTTATGGCAAATTTTATTAGAATTGTTATAAAATACTCCATATTTGACATTTTCAATAGTCGGAACAGAGTTTTTGTAGAATATTTTATTAGGATTATTATAAAGTATACCGAATATAGCGTCTCTAGTGGTCCGATCTGAATATGTTTGGAAAATTTCATAAAAAGTTCACCAAATTTGGCATTTTTGATGGTCCGAACTGAATTTCTATGGAAAATTTTATTAGATTTGATTTAAAATACACAAAATTTAGCGTTTATAGTGCTCCGATCTGAATTTTTTGGAAAATTTTATAAGAATTGTTAAAAAAAAAATACCAAATTTGGCATTTCTAATGTTCCGAATGGAATATTATGAAATATTTTTTTTGGGTTGTTATAAAATTTAAAAAAAATTGGCGTTTTTATTGGTCCGAACTGAATTTTTATGGAATGTTTTATTAAGGTTGATACAGAATACACAAAATTTGGCGTTTCTTTTGGTTCTAATTGAGTTTTAATGGAACGTTTTATTAGGGTTGATATAAAATACATCAAAATTTGGCATTTTTAATGGTCGTAACTGAATTTTTGTGGAATATCTTTTTAGGATTGATATAAAGGACACTAAAATTTGGTATTTCTTGTTGAACTAACAGAAATGTTTCCATACTTACATTCAGAAAAAGAGACAAATTTTTTATGGGACTAACATTTATAGTGGTCCGATCATCGGCGTTTCTAGCTGAGCTAACCACAAGAATAACAATGTCTACATACAAACACTCAGAAGTGAGAAATAAGTTTATTTGGGGAATATACCTTAGGAAGAGAATCTCCCATTCATTTAATACTAGTTGTATGAAGAAGAAGAAGAAATACTAGAATCTAAATATTCAAACTATAGTATACAAGTTCTCATTGCACATATTGACAGTCAGACAGACGGACACATCTAAATATACATATATCAAACTCTCTAATTTTGACCAAACTTAATAGATATACTTCACCCGATCCCATTGATATATACAAAAAATTTCTTCTCTGAACATCAAATGGAAGTTTATTATGTGGGCGTGGCATCGCTCACTTCAATTTTGACCAATCTAAATAAAAATACTTTCTCCGATCTCATGTTACATGTTTACTAAATTTCATCTCTGCACCTCAAATAGATGCAAACATATGAAAATTTGTGTTTATCGCTTATATGGGAGGTATCACCCTCTCCGATTTTAACAAAAAAGGAGCCTATGTTCTTTTTCAACGTCTTATCTATTTCTATACCAAAATTCATACAAATTGCTTTAGCGGTTTAGGTGTGATGAGCGCACAAACAAACAAAAAAAAAAAAAAATATGTTTCTACTATTTAAATATTTGTATATATTTAGATAATATTTAAATTTAATAGAAATGGACGCTTAGGACGATGACATTTCATTCTAAAGCAGGTCTAGGCGGTCTTCATAGACTTTTTGCCACAGTCAGAAGTAGATCTAATCACGAAGACTCCTTATAAAACAAGTAAGAAAATCACAGTCGGGCGTAACCGACTGTAAGAGGCCCTGTACCAGTGCAGGTCGCCTAACAAACACATTAAAGGTTCCCCTAGCTTATGACCAAACACATGACCACTTCTCACTGCACGACTAAGTGCCTTTTAAAACATTTTTTTATGTATGAAACGAAAAGGGGGTTGCTCAAATTCAATTGCTTATAAAATCGTCATTTATTATCCGATTTTGATGAACTTTTCGGATTTTGGCTAAAAAGGACGATATCTCTATACTGGCTTATTTACTTTTTTTTTTGCCGAATAAATTTTTACCCTTGGGGGTGATTTTATGGGGAAGGGGGGGAGGGGCAAGATTTTATAATAAACTTGTGAAATTCCGGAGCAGTCCTAGTCGAATGCAAAAAACACGAAGTCTCTATCTATTACCGTTTCCGAGATCCTTTCGTTCATACGGACGGCCAGACGGACGGACAGACGGACATGTCTATATCGACTCCTCTATCGCTCCTGACCATAATGGGGGTAACTTTGGGGGGTCTCCGATTATTATTTCTACCTGTTACATACATTTGCACAAAACCAATAGGCTCTTGTACCTTCGGTACAGGGCCTAACAAGCTAATATTGCTTCGGTAGCTGTAACCAAATCTAGCTGTTCGGATCGGTGCTTTTCTAATCATATACAGATTTTTCTGTTTAAAGATTCTAGCAAAGACCAACTATTAAATTGAATGCTGAATTGAATTTGCTTGCAATTTTGCCAGAACTTCAAACAAATGTTTCTATAGAACCTAGTATAGCCATTATTTCGCTAAATCTTAATCAAAATTTTACGCTGTTAAATAATAATGGTAAAGATTTAATACGTTTCCACGCTTCATTAGTTACAACTTGTTAAAAAACAATTGAAGTGTTTTATTTTTTTTAAGCGCTTATAAGACTTAGCAGGCGCTGACTGATTAGAATCAGCGGAGAGGAAAATCTCTTCATTCTCTTCTACTGTTCGCAGAGTATAGTAAGTCTGTCGGTTTCAGTTTCGTTTATGAGATTAAAGCAGTTGGCAGGCTTTTGTATTGCATATTTGACTTCTCTCGGGAAACTGAATATTATAAACATTTTTATATATAAATAAATATTTGAAAAATCAGAATTTTGTTGTTGTTGTATGTATATATATATATATGCATTTTGCTTATTTAACAAAACTAAAAGGTCAAATATAAAACCGTTTCATTGTAATATTATTAGCTTTCCTTGACCAAACTATATAAATAAATGTATTTAATACAAATATGCTATACATATATAATCTAGTCTATATATTACTTATTATTTTTAGTAAATAATAATTTTTAATCAGTAATCAGCAGCCGGCTACTGTTTGTTGCTGATAAATGTTATCGCCACAGCACAATGAGGCTGTTCAAATGCTTTATTTTCGCATAGGCAAATAGTCTTATTATAACAGCCAATTAGCATAGAACAACTCGTATGAAATAATAAAAAATTATTATTATTTTTTACTGCGCATTTTTGGAATATTTATAAAATACAATAGACAAAATTTGAGTGTGAAATAATTTATACATTTCTGTTTTTTGTTTATTAAATGTTTTGTACATATTTATTATTTGCGAACAGAGTGTTTTTCCATTTGAATATAAAAAGTTTTTTTTTTTTTTAAAAGGCTTATGATTTCATTCATATAAATTTTCCTATATATCGATTTTTTTTTTTTTTTTTTTTGGAAAATTATAAACAATTGCGTCGCAGCGCGAAATTTTGTTTATCTTATTTGCGTATTATTTATGCCAATTATACGCGCTACGTATACGTAATATATATATATATATATATATGACAATCGATCGTTCGGTTAGTTGATATATATATATATATATATGCAACTATATTATTTACTGCTGTATGATGCAATTGCCACTGCCACTTGAACTGCCGTTGCTGCTGCTGTTGTTGCTTGCTGTGCTTCGTCAGCCAGGAAACACGGAAATTGTGGCGTCTGCCGCTGTCTTGCCTTGCAATGTGGCGTCTGCCGCTGCATATGGCTGTGCCTCGCGTGCATTTGTGTAAACATTTTAATTGTTTATTTATATTCATTCTGTTGTTACATATTGACTTCGACGTTTTGTTGTGCAATGTTTTTTCCATTTCTATACACATTTTTTCTAAAGTTTTCAATTTCCAATAAGTTTTGAAATACATACAATTCGCGTGTGCCGCCGTGCCGCACATATTAAGAGTCGTTGACTTGTTTTGGGGCTAGCAATAAATTAAGTAATTGATATGCAGGAAAATGTTTTCAATTTGTCCTTGGTTTCAGTGCATTCACAGTCTATATATGGCTTTAAAGTGTTTCGCATTAAGTGAAATTGGAGTACATAGTTTTATTTGTTTTTATATAGTCTTATAGTTTATTTGATCTGTATGAAAGCAGTTTTGACTTATTCGTATTTGGAAAGTTGTTAAAAAAAATATGGCTTATATGGTTGTAATTTGTATTTGTTTTAGTCGCTTTATGTAGTTAGTTGTTTTTAGAGTTCATTTTTAAATTTGGAATTAAATATGGCAACATATTGTCTGAAACTAAATCGCCAGATTAGTAGAAAACCTCTCGACAAATGAGACTTCAATAGAGCATGTAGAGTTCTTACGGTGCGATGTCCGCTTGTGGTGGAGGAACTTAAAATATTGTTCCAAATTTAATTAGCTAATAAAAGTCTTAACTAGCTATTAAAAAACTTAAACTTTGCATATTAATTAATTTTTTATTTCTCCATTTCTTTATCATTACAGAGAAGTATTCAATGCCTGGCGCGCCAAAGCACGCTGCAATGTGGTGCCCGATGAGCGTGCACAGGAGCTCTTTCATGAGCTGAGTTTTCATCCCAGTCAAAAGCAGAGTAAGTAGTTAGATAATAGAATGATCTATACTTTTATATACTAACCAATTAATTATGTACGCGTAGAGCAAAATAAATATAAATTTAAAGTAGGAGTATCCAACATATACATATGTCCATGAAAATGTGAAGTAATAAATTCGCAAAAAATAAAAAAAAGAGGAAAAAACAGGAAGTAATAATTTCCGTACAATTTTGAGTTTATGAATTATGTTTATGTCCGTGTTTATGAATAATGTCCGCGTAAAGAAACATATTTACAAAAAAATTTTGAACATTTTGATTAATATATTTTCTATGAGAGCTGTCAGTAAAAATCGTAAACAAAAAAATATTGGATAATTATTTTTAAATATATAAACAATGTTAGCAATGTGTGCTAAATTTGAGTATACCTATTTATAGAAATATGTCAAGACCAGCAAAATAAAATAAAAAGCAAAACAGCGGTAGTAAGTGCTTGACAACTATGTATACCCAGCTTCATATATTGGTTCAGTGTGTACAAATGTGAAGTAGTTTATTACGAATCTTCTTAAAAAAGCACCTACAACTGATGTTCCTCAATCCTCTTGGGCCGATATTTATACCCAATAGCAATTTTAATGTCAATATTCTAAGTCTTACTTGCTTCAGACGGTAGACGTTTGATTGGATCAACAGGGTATCGTCTACTTAAGATCAACTTTTCATGTTTTGGGTGATAGTTCCTCGTCCTTTTCCTTCAAAAAAGTACGAATTGCCTGTAGTGATATGACAAGCAGATTTTTCTCGATTGGTAACATTAACAAGGACTTGAAACTACATAGTGGCATGCACTTGACTGACAGAAGCTACCCCATTCCGTTTTTTTACCATTCATGGCCCCTTTCGACTACTTCCTGCTTTGGTTGATATGTCAGGCGATTGCTCAGCAACAGTTCGATTCTTACGAAAATAGTTTGCGTGCTTTGGCTCGAAGAGTGGGAATTCTTTTTTGCATGCTATCCACAAATTAGCCAAGAGATGCGAGAAAAATGTGGCTAGTAAGGGATAGGAATTTAAAAAATTATATTTCTGATTTTTATAAAAAAGATAATTTATTTTTTTACTTCAAACCAGCTGACTTAAGCCGTCTCTTTATTCTATCTCCAGATCTCTTACGCATCTGAGCATCTTGCTAGTTGAGGGCATTTCCAATTTTGGGAACATTTAAGTCTCTTTCCATGGTGCGCAAGTGTATTGGCGGAGGACCTTCGCTTGGAGGATCTTGATCTTGGCAAAGTGCGATTTAACAGCAATGCCACAGACTTGCATTCTGTAGCGCCAGGCTACACCTTATTCCACAGCGAGAGTTTGTTTCTGTTGTTGAAAAGCCAGCGCAGTTTACGTATCCTTTCATATAGAGAGTTTATGACTTTGTTAATATGGGTTTTATTAGCGTTTCGTGTATCCTGATACATCCCTTGGTATTTATACCCAATATGATGTTCTAAAAGCTGATTCCTGATAGTCATCTCTGCGTACCAAATGAGTCGCACTAAAGCACTTTTTCAGTTTAATGCCTATGTTGCATCGATTTGCCCATTGTTCTAACTCGCGAAGATAAAGTTGGACAGATTTGTCCCCTGCCAGGATGGCTGTATCATCAGCAAATGCAGCAATTATAATGTCCGGCGGTTCATCCGTAGGAAGAGAAGTTCCCGTGGTCATATCGCTGATGAATGGCGATTAAAGTGTTGGCCCCAGTATACTTCCGTGTGCTATATCGTTGACTCTACTCCATCCAGAACAACTGAGAAGGTCCTGTCAGCCAAATTACACTTCTCTACCAAGAACAATTGAGGCGACTGTTTACACTTGAGTTTGTACAGGAGGCCTTCATGTCACACTTTATTGAAAGCTTGTCTTATATCGAGATAAGACCCCCACCAACACGTACTCTTTGGATTGATATCCGCCTAGGATAAAGTTTACCACTCTATTTAACTGTTTCGGCGTACCATGGGACTTACATGGGAGCTCAAACTGAAACGTTGGTATTCTCCACCTGACTTTCTCGATTGCAAGTATTCTCGTTAGGAGGCACTTCTCGAAGTGCTTTCCTACGGTCGATAACAGACTGATTGGTCTGTATGATTCCAACGCTGAAGGGCTTTGTTAGCCTTGTTGGAATGTCTACAAAAGCATGGATTTCCGCTTGAAATATAAGTAGACAGAAGAAAATTGGTAGGGTCTTTTAAAATATAATATATGTCAAAAATTATCGGCTGCTATTCCAACATTTATCAATTTTAATGGATCATGAAACTATACTTGTGAACCCTCTTCATAAGGAAGAAGTTCGATATCCAGTATTGCCGTTTGTTTATAGAGGACTTTAATTTCGACTTCAAACACTAGTTTTAGTGGTACATATTGCTTTTGGTCGGCACATAATAGTATTGTTTAAAAACGTTTCTAAAATCATCATGTAATCTTCATCTAATGTTTCAGCTTTTGAGATTGAAGATGAACTGTAAACTCAGTATGCTAAGGATAGCTTACCTTTATTATTATGCGGTGAAGTACCAGTATTACACAAAGGACGCCGGTCGTATGTCTTCAAGAACTTACAATGGTCACACCTCACATACCTACTCATATACCTCCTCATATACTTTGTCATATACCTACTCATATGCCTTCTTTAACCTTTTGCTGCCTTGCGTTAATTGACTTTTAACCCTCAGGAGACTATGCATTGCATGTTTGCGTTGAATGAGCAATACATCATTTTGTGTTCATATTTTCTATTGTTCTTCTGGTTTTTGTACAGACAATTATGATTTCCAGGACAGAGATTTAACAAAGTCTGAGTTTTCTACCACATTTAAGTATACAATCATGGTAGCCTTCAAAGAAGGCTCTCTAAGATTTCGTTTCGTTACCTTAGTGAAGCAGTTAAGGAAGGTTCTTGCTAATATGTCGGCAATTCTTTACTTTTACACCTTCTACTTTTTTTCTGGCAGGTGCTCAGTTAGCGTCTGTCCGTACTAATCAATTTTCAAACGATTTTTATTGAACCATTAAACTCTGCTCTTCTATTGTTTAAGAAAAAATCCCTTTTTTATTTTTTAAAGTCTAAAAACAATTCTAATTTTACTTTTTCTTTATAGTAAGTGAAATGTTGCAAACGGCCAAGAAAGTTGCACGCAAAGGCAGCGGACAATCCAGTGGCTTAACATTTGGACAATTTTGTGTACTGGCAGCAGATTTGAAACGTTTTCGGTGCGTATTTATGCTTAATTCTGCATCACTTTCAATAATTTAACTAATTTCTAATTTTTTTCTTCATATAGTACCTCCAGTTTCTCAAATACACCAGGTTTAAGTGATGTCAAATATCATTTAACCAATACACTGCAACAGACAGAACATAATGCAGCTGGTGGTGAACATAATACGTCCTCCGCCTCGACTTCCGGCAGCAACCATACACGTTTGCAACATAATAAACTTGAATATGGCAATTCGGGCACCGAATTACGTAGTACAAAATCTTTTAGTAGTGTCGATGACACGAAAAAGAAAAAACCAGGCGCCGCTGGCGCTGAACCGGTTGAAGTGTTCCTTGGCGGTTCATGCAATCCGACGACATGGCGTGCGGATGTAGCGATACCAGCGCTTAAGGAGCTCGGCATTTCATTTTATAATCCTGTAAGTTTTTGTTAAAAGGGAGAAGAAGACGCACAAGACTGATTTTATTTTTGTTTTATAGCAAGTATCCGATTGGACGCCAGATCTCATTGAGCTCGAACATCGTGCTAAGGAAAAGGCCCGCGTATTATTCTTCGTTATGGATTCGGAAACACGCGCATCTGCTGGTGCCATTGAGGCGGCACATATAGCGGGTCAAAACTGCAAGCAGCTAGTGTTGGTTTTGCATCCGTACAAACCAAATCAGAAAATATTAAACGAGCCTATTTCGGAGCAGTAAGTTGGAATTGTGGAATAAGAAATGTTTTAATACAGTTTTATTAATTTTTGTATTAATTTTTATAGAGAATATCTCGATTTATGGCGCAATCAAATGTTACTTAAAGAGGTTGTGACACGTCGCGGTTTGCCTGTCTTGAGTAATATACCTTCCGGACTGCAACGTACTAAAGAGATATTGTCGGGCATACGCGATCCGCCTTCAAAGATCTCATCTATTTTAGAGTAAGTTTGAAAGTAAAATAGAGCGCTGTACTAGATGTTGAGTTACTTGTAGATACTTTTTCTGTAGCGTTTAGCTAAACTAAGAATTTTTTTACCATACAAAAACTAGAAAGAGAGACAAATTTGTATAGGGTCTAGCAGTTCTAGCTATCCTATGTATTATAATTGTTTTAATTTAACTTAAATCTTTATTAAAATACGACTTTTCTTCTCTATTTTACAGCGTGGTACGCGGCGCTTTTGATCGCGTTAATCCCGTCGACGAACTACTCACTATGGAACAGTGTCAACGTGCTCTCTTATTCCTAGGCTATGCTCAGAGTTTACTTAATTTAGATAATTTAAATAAGATAATTATAAATCAACGTGAATCGTTGAAACTACTACAAAACAATAGTACAAAGCAGCAACAGGTTGAGCATGTCAGTGCAGATAAAATCGATTTTGATTTATTCTGTGTGATCTCGGCATATTTGTCGGTGTTGCAACAGGAAATACAGGAGAGCGGTTGTATATCGCCAATAAAGGGTACAAATGTGCCACCTCCGCCAGTTTACTTTACAAATGGTGCGTATATCTCATACATAGTTTATAAAACTATACAAAAATTATAATACAATTCATCTATTATATAGCGCCCGATGTGGACATTTACTACTCAGCGACGAAGAATATTTCGCGTACCTCGAGCAATGCCAGCGTGCCCAGCAATGGTAGCAGCGTTAGCAGCGGCATAGGCAGCATCAATGAATCTACAGCAGCGACGTCGTCACCGCATGAACGTCAAAATCTCTTCGAACTGCTCAGTCGTAGTCGCGACAGTGGCACTTCATCACCGCAGCCGCAACTGGAGCCGCTCAAGATGAATGCCTCTACATCATCGATGTCCTCGTTTAACTTAGGTAAACATAAGCCACAAGTAAAAAAGCCACAAATACTACTGAACGTCGAATCGATTGAGACGACTGAAATCATAACAACGAAAACTATTGAAACCAACATTGTTCCAACTGTTCATGCTCATGCAGGAGAAGGAGAAGCCCACAACAACAATGCCAATGTCGACGGTGCAGATAACGAGGAAGCCGCGGTCGAAAGTGATGACTCCAATGATTCCGTCTTTTCTAGTTCAAGTTCCATAGCCTCAGTAACCGCTTCAGGTGTGGGCAACAGCGCAGCCGATGTACTCTGCTATAATGCGCCGGAGCTGCGTGATGTCTATCTCGGTGGTAGCTGTGTCTTGCGCACTAAGTGGCGTCAAGAATTTGCATTGCCGTATCTCAAAGCGAAGGGTATTAGCTATCATATGCCAGCATTGCATGAGAGCATACAGCAAAAGAATTTCGGTGCCAATAATACGGAGACGCATGATGCAGCAGGCACACAGCTGCATGAAGAACAACAACATTCATTTGTGCGCACACGCCGAAAATGTCGTGGCGCGCAGCTGCAGCTTGAGGAGCAAGAAGAGCTGACAGTTGCTGAGGAATCATGGAGCTGGTCACTGCCACCGGCGCTTGGTGTACGCACGAATCTCTACAATCCAACGCTACTCGATTCGAGTCGCGTTTTATTGTTTGTCATAACCAATGAAACGCGTTCATTGGCGCCAATGACGCTGGCCGCGCATTGTATAGGCCTAATGTACAATGTGGTGCTGGCCGTGCAAATGCTGCCGGAGGATTGTGTGCTGGGCAATGAGAAGGTAAGTTTGGAGTGTAAATTTTTTTTTAATAATTATTTAATGTTTTTTGTTTTTTTTTTTTCTATACAGCTAACGCCCGCTGCCATTAAGGACTATAATCGTGGACGCTCATATCTTATTGATTTAGCTAAACGCCAAGGTGTACCGGTATTCCATGATATAAAATCTGCGCTGGATTGTACTGTCGCAAAGATACAAGCGCATAATAATCGCAACAGTCGCTATTATTGACATACGAAGCGAAGAAAATCAAATATTATACGTACATAAAATTTAAAACAGTCTTATGTATAGTAAAGCCGCTACTACAAACCAAGAACAACAAAATTGACAAAATTAGTGAAACAAAAAATTTTATTTAATTTATAACTATAAAACGCAGTACTTTAATTTGAGTGAAATACTTAATTTAAATACAAAAAAATTAAACTAATGCAAAAGAAATACGTAATACATCACTCGATCTATATGTAAGTGCTATAAAATATTAATTAATAATAACTAAATAACATTTTCTAAGTGTCTTTGTATGTATACAACTTCTAAATGTCCTTTTTACTTATATAATTAATTAATATATTACTTAAAAAACAAACAAAACAAAAATGTCGTCGCCCAGAAATCGTCGCATTTCATTTTATATATAATAAATCATTTAATTAATTTATTTAACATTTAGTAAACTTTATGTTTTAACAACAAATTGTAAATTAAACTATATTTTTTTTATAATTATATTAAATTAAAAATGCAACAACAACAAAAAAATAATTGAGAAATAAGTTAGTAATAATAATATTGCCTATAAAAACAAATTTAAATTAATTAATTTAAACTAAATGTGTAAAGAAATCCAAACAGAATTAGTTTTGTAGCTATACTAATAACAAAAAAAAAAATATTATATACATTTTTAATTAAATAATTAATAATAATAATATGTCTAAGTATATTAATTTTATGCAGAATTAACGCAATATAATACTCAATATTTAATTTAAAGCACAGAAAGTTTTATTTCGTAATTTCAATTTAATTAAGAGAATGTGTAAATTTTTAATACTGAAGGCAGGCTCAGATGGTGCCAGATATCTTAATTGAAATTAGTTTTAAATATATACAAATATATAGGAAAATTGTTAAAAATTTAGATACTTGCATCGTAAGAACCATGGATTTACTTATATGATACTAAGAAAGGCTACGTAAGGATATCTTCATAACTGGGCATTCCAAAGCATGTGCGGTCTTCACCAATAACGTCTTCCAACAATTAATTTTGGGCAACTCAACCATGTGGGCTGTCGTTCATCCGATTTTATGATAACCTCAACGAAAAGCTCGTCTTAATACGGCGCCGAATCTGGGCGCTAACTGTAATACGTTTATAAAACTTGTGAAGAATCTTTCTATAGAAGACTAACAAAACATTTTCATTTGTTTCAATCAGGTTTCCTGTTTCTACGCCAGACTACAGGACAGGTCCTTCATTCCTTCCGAATTAGCATTCAATTAGCATTCATTGGCTATCATAGTTCCACGCCTGATCGCCAGGCTGACCCTGTTGCTGTTTATTTCTGTTTCCAATAGATTCTTTATATACTATATTCTGCATCAAAAAATGCTTGATCTTGAGAAGTGGGTGTATGTAGTTACGCTGCGGTCTTAGCCCGAGTTGCTCCATGCGAAGAATGTTATTTAGTTCTAATTGGGAGTTAAGAAGTTGTTTAAGAAATCTTTTAAGTATATTATTTTCGAGAAGGAACCTAGCAAGCTATGTCCATATATGACTGAAGCCCTTTTAAAGACAACTTTATAAGCGATTGAAATTATTTGTATCCCACGGAAGTTGCCGCAAGATATTCACTCGAGCTTGTGTTTATCTCCTTCCGGACTAATGTCACCAAGTATACGAGTGTGAATAACGCTTTTAAAGGTGCTATGTATGATAGAATTTGCCTCAAAAAAATGTATTTTTGTTGGAGCACAGATTACATCAAAGTCTCCCCATGCTGGTGATCTCCTGCAGACAATTGTAAGCAACCAGAAGCAGTTCTCCGAGTGGTATTCTGAACTATTACAGGCATTAAAATATATTGATTTAATTCTTACCTCACGATTCACCAAGCATCAGGATTGCAGCATTCACTTTTATCTGGAGTAGGCATACAAGATCAAATTACAGAAATTTTTTTTGGCAAATGCCTTAGGGATATGATTCACCACACTGTGACTGTACTCAATAATGATAAGATTTTTTGTAAGATCTACACGCCTGGCAAGCCGTAATACAAGTTTTATGGATCATCAGAACTCGTGCCAGCCTCCAACTTACCGGTGTATTACTTTCCCACGAAAAATATTTGAATGGGTTAAACTGCTACTGAAGGACCCATAATTAGTTAAAGAAAGGCGGTTTTCTCTGTTTTGGCTTAGAAAGGCGATTATGTCTTCAAATTATGATTCGGCGAAATGGGTTTCATCCGGTGGTGCCACAGCGATAAGAAGTTTCTAAAAATAAATCTTTAAACCTATAATTTTCATACACTTCAAACACTTTTCTTTTTTATTCAAAATATTATTTTTTTTTTAATTTATACTTTAACTTCTTAAAACTATTAAATGCATCTGAAATTTGTATTTTTATTTAAATTTTCCCTTCTTTGTTCTAAACACGGAATGGCATTTTTGTGCAATGACCATACGCACCTGCTGTGCTGTCATAAAAGTTTTGATACCCATCAAGTGTACAATATCATCTACTTTAAGAGGATCAAGCTGTTTCTTTTCCCGTCTTTTATAGGAATAAATACGTGCAAATGTTCTGCCTGAAACCGAGTGTGTGGCAAGAGTTTTACGATCGAATATTTCGCAAAGTATTTTACGTGTAATATCTGCTTCTCTATCTGTCGTCCAATTCAAATTTTGATAGGTAGTACGAAGTATTTTTGTACCATTCGGACCAATGGCTATCTTTACGCCGTGGCCATGTTCATCAAGTTGAAAGTTCGGTGTCTTAACACAGACACGGCGACTAGCTGTTGATGTCGATGCTGCATTGTCTTCCGTTTCTGATTCATCAGTAGTATCAGCGCAAATGTGAACTTTAGAGTCTTGTGATGGTAATGTTGATGCTGCATTGTCCTCCATTTCTGATTCATCAGAAGAATCAGCGCAAATGTGAACTTTAGAGTCTTGTGTTGATGCTGATGTTGCAATGTCCTTCATTTCTGATTCATCAGTAGTATCTGATTCGTAAATGTTGTAGTTATGATGAGTTAGTGTCGGAGCTGCATTTTCCTTTTCAGAACTATCGCCGCAAATGTGAACTTTAGTGTCTTGTAATGTTGATGTCGAGGCTACGTCTTCCTCCTTTAAAAGTGTCCGCGTTGCCTAGCACATGCTTTGGAAGTAACAAATTTTTGCTCAGATTCGGGTTTTCACTGTTTTTTGCAATAATTTCGCCGCTGAGTGCTTTATCCTTAATAAAACTCAATTGCAGCGGTCTACGATAGGACATTGTATGTTGTAGATGGATACATTTTTGCTTAGGAAGTCAAACAACATTCAATTTAACAAATAAAAGCCGTTGTGCGTCGCTCATGCAAATGTAGGAAATGTGTTTATGCAGCAAACTCGATGAATTAAATTGCGCGCAGTTGCCAATTGCAACGGCAGACCTTTTAATTAGCCTTCAAAATATTTGCAAATGTTGTTAAATATGCATTTAATGTATAAACAACAACAATTACCGCATGTGCAACTTTACTCCACCGAATTTTGTGGCGCGTTTTAAACTTATGTTGTTTCCTTGTCATTCACATGTAAACACGGCATTCACCATAGCCTGATCGTGTTTGACGATGGTGCCGGCACCATCGTCAAACACCGTGCAAGTTTGACGAACACTGGTGTTTACACTGTCGAGCATCGTGTATTCGATGATGGTGCCGGCACCATCGTCGAACTGGTTATCGCTTATCGATTACAATCTGTACAGCGCAATCGGTCTGTTCCTCGCTGCTGCTATGAATGCCATCATTTAAACGCGTTCCCGGTCGCTTTCTATCACGCCGTCCACACAATAAAGTTGGTGGCTCCCATGTAAACCATGTGGCAGGAGCTCTTTTGTGCATCCGAATGAGGTGACCAGCCCACTGCAACCACTGGATTTTTATGCACTGGACAATGTCAACCTTATCGATTAGCTAGTACAAAAATCGTGTGGAGAATCTTCACTCGAGCACTTCCAACACCGTATCATCTGACTCAATCACAGTCCATGCCTCTGCGCCATACAGTAGGACCGGAAGTATCAGCGTCTTGTAGATCTTGGTTTTCGTTTTTCGAAAGAGTGCTTTATTTCTAATTTGCTTGCTCAGCCTCTGTAGCATCTACATATTTACAAGACAAGCGTTATACATCGCCTGATCTCCAGGCTGACGTTTTTGTTGCTGTTTACTTCGAAACCAAAGTCGACGAAGTTTTCTACAACATTGAAGTTGAAATTCTCCATCGTCACTGACCGTTCAAGACGCGATGACGGTTTGCGAGAAGACATCAAATACTCTTCATTCACACCTACATACATACATCCATGAGCCGAAACTATTTTTAATGTCCGCATACGCGAGCAGCATCATTTTCTTTTAGAAAATCAAGCCCAACAGATTCAGTATATATGGGCACTTGCGTTGGATGTATTACATCAGAAGCTTGAAAAAAATCGCACTACAGCGCAGCACCCTGTCTGAAACCTTTCTTGGTGTCAAATAGTTCGGAAATTTCTACCCTGACCACACTTTGTGTGTGTGATCGGTGAAAACGACCTTTAACGGGATGCCAAGTGCAGACAGGGCGTCGAAAATCTTCGTTTTATTTGTATAACCAATGATCTCCTTAGCAGCCCTATTCATGGAGCGGTGATATGTTTCCACTGCTCACATATATCTTGAGAAAACGGAAAGATTTTCCGAAGCCGGTAGACTGTGTTTGAGAAAACATGCCGACGTGTAGCTTTCGTTGCATGTTGAAAAAAATCTTTGGAAATAGAATTATCTTCCCCATAGCGTATATTCAGACCTTTCAGTCTATTTATTTCAAATTCAAATCACTGCCTACAAGATGCAACCATGCTTTTAACGGTATTGCGATCACTAACGGAAAAGAGCTTGCCAGTGCAATGCAAATGTAGCAGAATATAGACAAGTGCGAGCATAACAAGTATAGTACACAAAACTTAAGCAAAACGAATTCCAAACAGTGGTGTAAGCAGTGCAACTGCTAAGCTCTGAAGGTACTCTCAGTTGCACTCACAATATTTCTTACACTCTGCTCTTTTGTTAAATATTTTATTTGTAGAGTTCTATTTTGTTGTTGTTGTTGTGTTATTAAAAGTTGTTGTTCTTATTTGATGTATTTAGTTGTTTTGTTGCTCTTCTGAACGTCATTGTTGTTGCTGTTAAAAGCAGCGAAAATAAAGTCAAGCATTGAGTCAACATTTTGGTTTTTGAGTGACAAAGAAATTGAGCGCCATTTACTTTTATGCTTTGAGTGCTTTTGTTTTGCTGCATGCTGTGATAATAATAAATAAAATGAAATAAAATGTGTGATTGTGACGTATGAATGCATGAAAAGGAATACAATTTTTTTTTAATTTTAAATTAAATATATTAAAAAATAATAATAAATAAAAAAAACTGTATTATCAATTGTCATCCAAAGGGTTATCAAAGTCAATTGATTTTACTCTCTTCCTTTGCCGCTATATGTAACTGTTTATGCTTGCAAATTTGTTGTTTAATCGTTTTGTATACCCTATAGCAATATGGTAAAATGGTGTATTACTTTTATGGAAATGTATGTAACTGGCATAAGGAAGCGAAATGATTTATCTAAATAATATTTTGGCCGCCTGGTTGACCGTCTATGCTTCATTCCGCCCCTTATAGACCGCTCTAGGGCCATAAACATTTTTGATAATCAGTAAAAGCCTTAGATAGCGCAACTCAAAGTCGCTTATACCCGTCTGCAATGTTCTTTCCGAAGTTACTTGCAAAAAAAAAAAAGAATAAAAAAACAAAAGCAAAAGTAAATGCACAAAAGCAAATGTATTACAAAATAGCAACAACAAAACAATAACAAAGCTTTCAGTATTTTCTTCTAAGATTTAATTTGACTCTTATCATCTGTACTTACTTAGCTGTTGTTGTTATACCCTACACTTAGCTTAATGATTTATAAATAATTTATTATTAATAATATTCTATATTTTTTAATAGGTCGAGAGAGACGTGGTAGGTGCTATATATATAATAAATTTTTTTTTTTTTATTATTAGTCAACAAATTTGGTTTTTTAAATTGGTTTCATAGATAAGCAGAAGAAAATAATACAGTCGAACTTCCATATAACGAACATCTATACATGGTGTGTCTCCAAAAATCCCATTTTTTTCCAGCGCATTTTCTGGTAGAGCTAACTCTTGGTAAGGATCTGCTTTGGAAAGGGACACCTTTCATTGAAATTCCCTTCAAAATTTAATGACATTTGGATAAGTGGAAATGGAGTAATAGCGTCTAATGTGACAAAAATGAGCCAATATAAAGATCTGTTTTAAACTTGGAAAAACTTTTACCGAAACTCACGAATTTATGAAACAAGTTTATGGGAATAATTGACCAACTCGCAACACAATTTACGGCTGAATGAAGACGAACGTTCGGGCCGGCCAAAATCTTCAGTGAACGAAAAAATGAGCGGAGTTGTGATTGTCCAAAGACTTACGATATTGCATTTTGGTCGATCATTAGGGCTTCAGGAAAGTGTGTGCACAATTTGTTCCGCATCAATTGAAAGACAAGGAAAAGGCGCCTCGGATTCAACATTCGAAAGATATCATTAAAGGAGCGAAAAAGGATCAAAACTTCCTATTCAACATTGTTACTGGTGACGAGACATGGTATTTTCAATACGACCCTGAAACCAAATGTCAAAGTGCCGAATGGAAGACGTCCGGTGAGCCAAAATCTTAGTGTTATGTGGCGTTTGAACCATCGCATTCTGCCAGAATCTCGCGAAGAAGGTTGGCGTTTGTTGCATGATAATGGGCCATCTCATCGATCGACACTTGTGACCGATTTTTTTGACCAAAAATAGCATTTTGACCATCAACCACTCGCCGTATTCGCCTGATTTGAGCCATGTGACTTTTTTCTGTTCGGTAAGCTGAAATTTGCCATGAAAGGACGGTGCTATGCTGATGTGGACGCCATCCAAAAGACATGCACCGAAGTCGTAAAGATCATTCCGGCCATCGAGCTAAAACACTCATTTAAAATGTTATTGGATTTTTATGCAGTTATGTTATGGATTTATTGCAGTTTTAAGTTTATTCCAAAAGTTCTGGAAAATTTGAGACACGCCTTGTATATCGCCGGTATGGTGAATTCAATCGTGGTCGTAGTTTCCGTGAAGGTCGCTTAAAATCGGTTCTTCTACCACAAAACATCGATGTTGTACGTGAACTGATAATGGAGATATGCGTATGAGCTGGAAACAAAACAGTAATCGACCGTGTAGGTGTTCCAAGACGAACCAAATCCAAGTTGTTCACGCAGTAAGCACTGCGAAGCAAATGGTCTCCTCTTTCTTCGGCCAAATGGGTTATGTGGCTACTGTTCGCTTGAGCAACGTAGGATGGACAATTTTGAATGGTACACGACCATTTGTTTGCTTGAAGTTTTCGAAGAAATTCGCCAAACCAAACTCTCCACCATGACATGAAGAGAGTTTTTGAGCACTCAAAATCCGGGCCATCCGCCGTACAGTCCTGATTTATTAGACAATAATTTCTTTTTATTCTCAAACATCAAAAATAAACTTCGTGGTGAACGTTTTTCTACGCTAGAAGAAGGTGCTGTTGGAGGTGCCTCAATCGGAGTAAAAAAAGGGCTTCGAAAATTGGTTTGAGTGAATGCAAAAGTGCAAAAAATTTTCAAGAAGAATATTTTGAAAAACAATAAAGCAATTTTAATTTAAAAATGTTTGTTATTATTTGCTATTCCCGAAATATAAATAGTGCTCCTCGTATCTATTCTTTATCAGCTCGATGAGACATATTTTTCGCATATTTGAAAGACTGGAAGTCATTATCAGCTTACAAATCTAAATAAAATGCTACAACGTAAGACCTTAGACAACATGCAGCGTATCTCAAAGTCGAACACACTCAACTGCAGCTGTTTTTTTTTTTTTTGTAAATGAATATAATTGTTCGCAGCACATACAGTTTATTTAGTTTTAAATTTACTGCAACATATTAGTTCTGTAGGGTATCTTTAAGGGTATTACTTATTCGGATTATTATTACAGATTTTTAACATTTCTATTTGGTTTTATTGTTGGTTGTCTTCTTCTTGTCGTTTATTTATATTTGTTTTTTTCTTCTTTTCTTTTTTTTTTGCTACTTGTTGTTGGCTTCTTCTACATTGTCATTCGGTATTTTCTTTTAGTCTCCGTCTGACAATGCGAGTGAGCGAAGGCGGGTTCGGTTCGGTTCAGTTCAATCAACTACATAATACAACAACAACGTCCTCGGTTAGTTTGATTACATATGTAGTCTTCCGTTATACGACTGATACGCGTTGTCAGCTCACGGTCAATACATAAATATGTAAAGTAAATTCTTATTAGAAAGTAAAATTATTTGATTTTAATATGAAATTCAATGGCAACATTGTTGGCAAAAGAGAGCGCACACATTAAAAACAAATTTTTTTGCAAATACGTAACACAAACAAAAACAACAACAACAACAACGCGATATCGGTTGAAGACGACGCAAAATAGATAGCAAAAGTGCGAGTGAAATAGTCAGTCCCTATGTATTTGCATTGAGAGAGTGTATGAAAAAAAATACAAAAAAAATGAGCACATGTAATATTGCACAGAGAGAGAGAGAGCTTGAGTGAATTAACATGCGGCAAGTGTAAATGAGTGAATTCAGTGTTGTTGTGATTTTTAAGACAACAGAATTGTAAATAGAAATAAAAGACGTGCACTCTCTCTCTCTCTCGCTCAGCGATCGAATCGGCAAAAACAAAATACCATACATGCATATGTATGTAGGTATAATCAAAGAGCATATTAAAATAAATGAATATGCAGCACCGACAACAACAATTATAACAGCGACGTCGCAAAATCAACAACAACATTGACAACAGCAACAACTATCCACAATTAAAATAAACTGGAAAAATCAGTTTCAGTTTTATTTTTCAACTTTAATTAACGAAAAGCGTTTTATTTCTTAATTTTTTTTTTATATTTTATTTCTTTTTACAATTACAATTGAATTGAACAAGTGTTCAGCATGCGGCAAAAAAAAAAATGTATATGAAAAAATAAATGAAATGGAAAACAAAAGCAAAACATAAAAAAAATTTTTAATAACTGTCTACAGTAGCAAAACCAAAAGCAACAACAACAACAAAATATAAGCCGCTTTAAAGTCGGCAACAGTGTGCAATAAAAGTATACAAACATGTATTAAGAATAAAGCAATGTGACCAAAAATAAAAAAGTGCTTAAAAAATTACGAAATACAAAGCAAAAATAGAAAAAGTGCCAAAAATTTAAATAATAAAAATTTAAAATAAATAAAAGTAAGCTAAATAAATTTCAAAATAATTTTGAATTTTGGTTTAAACGTAGTTTTAATAGGCTTACGAGAATGTCTCTCTTATAGGGTCTAGCAGCTAAGTTAACTGCAAGACATTTTAACCCAGCCATGGTGGATCCATTATTTGTTTTAAGTGTGACATACATATAAGGAAAATATTATCCATTAAGACAATAGACCCCCGCGGTGAGCTTATGCCTATTTAGTGTTAGAAAGACCGAAAAGGCCCTGTCGGCCAGGAAACTGCACTATAGTAAAAACAGCTAAGGTGGGAGGATGCGTTTCAATTTTCATAGTAGTCCGTCGTGCCATACCTTGTCAAAATCTGATGGATGTGCAGGTAAACAGCCACTGTATATTCCTGGAACCCATCTAGGAGAATGTTTACCATCCTATTCAGCTGCTTAGCGGTTCCGTGTGCCTATTTGGAGCCTAACTGAAAGGGTGGTATCTTTAATTAACCTCGTCCATTGCCAACAGACATATCTCAAATAGCTTCGCAATGGAGGACAGCAGACTGATGGGTCGGTATGAGTCAACGACCGACGGGCTCTTCCCGGACTTGTGCATCATACCGATTTTGGGCCTTTTTCCAACGTTTGGGAGGTACACAAGTCTCAATGCAGAGTTGAAAAGAAATACCAAAAAGAGTACCGCTTTGACTGTTAGAATTTTTAGAGAGCTGTTGTCGAGGCGATCATCTGGCGTCTTCCTATTTGAAAGTACTTTGATGTGGGCTGCAGGCCAGGGCCGTCCAGTACCCTTTGAATTCCACTTTTGTGACTACCGAATGTGGAGTCGAAATGTTGGAAACTAACCTCTAACTGTTCGGCAAAAGTTTCAGTATGCTCTTTGGGGGATCTGGCACAGCTTCCATCTGTGTTGTGCGAATAGAGAACTTTGGTGGTTTATGTCTCTTATATTGGTTCGTAAGAGAGCACAGAGAATAGTTTGTACTCGCGTTCGGAGTATTAATTTCTAGAAACAGGTCAGTATTCTGCTGTTTTTGCCTGATAAGCAGCTTTTTGACCTTGTAGGATACTCTTCGGTAGACTCTATTCACAACAGGGTTGCGCGTGCGAACATACTCTTTTCAGAGTCTCTTCCTAATTATAAGAAGCATTTCAGTGACTAAATGAATCCACGCTGGTAGTCTCGAACACTGTGGTAGGTTTTCTTGAGATGCATTTAACGCAGCCGAGTGCACTTTATTCAGGAAGTCTTTAGGCCGTTCTCGACGTTCAAGTCCAGCGTGATTTCTAGCAACTAGGTTCGTTCCAGCCGACATCAATCGTCTTTTTGCTAGTCTCATACATTAATTGAATTGTTTCACGAGCTGTAAGTTCCGCAATTCATCACGCAATTCAAACGGACCGATGATTCCAATTACTTATAAACAACACTGAACAGTGCACTTCTTTAATTTTGTCAGACATCCAGTAATGTCAATTGGATATAAAATCTTACAATGCCAAGCAGTGGCGTTGCTGAAGTTGCTTGCAGACGCACTACTTTCTTTTTTTGAGAGGTTATTTTCAAGATCTACTGCATGAGCATTAGCTTCCAGACTTCGCCGGAACACTATAGGTGTGCGTCATACAGCAGATATGATCAGTATTACCTAAGCTACTAGATTCAGATTTAGTCTCCTCTGTAGATCTTTTGCACCACTTTCGAGGACCCCTTTGAAGAAAAAAAATAGATATAACGGGAATCTCCACTCGAACGATGGTTCCATAATAACGCGAATTGTATTGATGTGATCTACTGAAGACCGATTTAGTCGGAACTCATTCTGTTTTCGATGTATTTGGATGTTTTATGTTGGCTAGACTATGGCTAGGATAATGAAATCCATTATACCGCAGCGGTTTTTGCATTGATTGATATTGCCCTATTTGACGATCACCCTCTCCTTCTATTTGAGATGCCATTTGCGCTGTATTTAAGCACTTCAGCTGGCAAACCATTTGGACCAGCAGCTTTGTTCTTTTTAAACCTGCTTCAAGGCCAGAGTTATTTCGTTCCCAGTAGGTGGATCGGTGGAAATGCTTCTACTATGGGTTCCGAAGCTGTTCGGTGTTGGAAATGATTGGAGTTTCTGACTCAGTGTCATCAACTTCGAGGAACTCCTCCCACGCTAGACTGCACACGTCAATAGCCTTTGTGATCTGTTCGTTATACCAAATAAAAATCTTAGACATCAAATAAAACCTAAACAACTAAATACGTATTTCAACTTTAGAAAAAACCTTAAATCAGACGAGGTCGTTAAACAAAAACTTGCAAATTGAAAAAAACGTAAGTTAAGAGAGATATTGTATAAATAAGTATATACACAGAAATTTATAGGAAATAGATACTCATAAGTTATTATTTCTTCAAAATTTGCAAGTCATTTTTATGGACGATCTGTAGAGTAATAATGTCGTTTATATGAGGCTATAATTTAGTATTGTATTATATAAAATGGATAGATTATTTATTATTGGTTTTTTTCTCTATATAATATAAAAAAAAATGAGTACGAGTAGCTGCACGTCATATTTAAGGTAAATACGTGCAATTTGTATATTTAATTTTATTTGAAAGTCGTAATAATGATATATATTCAAATGTGGATGATTGTGCGATTAATTTTGATTTGTTTAGAAATTAAATTTGAAAAGAAAATAAAATAAATAAAATTGTATTA
The DNA here is from genome assembly GCA_035044805.1 of Leucophenga maculata. Lineage (NCBI taxonomy): Eukaryota > Metazoa > Arthropoda > Insecta > Diptera > Drosophilidae > Leucophenga > Leucophenga maculata. The sequence goes on along the minus strand of JAWNNP010002837.1, from coordinate 206,882 downwards.
GTTTATAAAGAGTTGCTAAAGAAAACTCTGCATAAAACAGCTGATAGTATCGATACTCTTAAAAATGAAAAAAAAAGTTAGGGAGGGGAAAAAATCGATAATTTTTAATTGGCATTTTTGTGAAATCGATTTTCAATTTAAATAATCAAATTTAACATTTCTTTTTACTTCAAAATTTTACTTCAAAACATCTTTTTCTCTCAAGTTGCTTATAACATATACAGAAATTCTGCAAGTTCGAATTGTTTCCTTAAAAATTCAAAAAAATTATAAATAAATTGCATATTTTTTACCAAGTGTAAATCAAAATGTGTTCACGTGATCCGGCACAAAATCAATTAATCGACTATAAGAACAATGATGCACCGAAAATGGGTGCAGCCACGACGGCGAGTGGCTCACCGATTGGTGTCAAAGATGCCATAATGACAGTGGGTGTACGTGGTCCCTCCTTGCTGCAGGACTTCAACTTTTTGGATGAGATGTCACACTTTGATGCCGAACGCATACCGGAACGTGTTGCGTATGCAAAGGGTGCTGGTGCATTTGGCTATTTTGAGGTAACACATGACATCTCCAAATATTGTGCGGCCAAAATCTTTGATAAGGTTAAGAAGCGTACACCGATTGCTATGCGCTTTTCGATGACTTGCGGTGAAAATGGTTCGCCGGATACGGTGCGCGATCAACGTGGTTTTGCAGTCAAGTTCTATACGGAGGAAGGCGTTTGGGATTTGGTTGGTTGCAATATGCCTATCTACTATGTACGTGATCCGATGCTTTTTCCCAGCTTGATACATGCACAGAAACGTAATCCACAAACACATTTGCGTGATCCGGATATGTTTTGGGATTTTATGACACTACGGCCGGAGACTGCGCATGCTTTGGTTATGTTGTTCAGTGATCGTGGCACACCGGATGGCTATCGTCATATGCATGGCTATGGTGCACACACATATCGCATGGTAAACGCAAAGGGTGATTGTTTCTATGTGAAATTTCATTTCAAGACCGATCAGGGTATTAAAAATTTGGATGTGCGTCGTGCTGATGAGTTGACTGCACAGGATCCGGATTATTCGATACGTGATTTGTATAACGCCGTTAAGAAGGGTAGCTATCCGAGTTGGTCTATGTATATACAGGTTATGCTGAACGAAGAGGCTAAGAAGTGTAAGCATAATCCGTTTGATGTTACTAAAATCTGGCCGCAAAAGGATTATCCATTGATACCGGTGGGTAAGGTGGTGCTCGATCGTAATCCAACAAATTACTTTACCGAAATCGAACAATTGGCCTTCAGTCCGGCGCATATGGTACCCGGTATTGAAGCATCGCCGGATAAGATGCTGCAAGGACGTCTCTTCAGCTATGGTGATACACAGCGTCATCGTTTGGGTGTAAATTATATGCAGATACCGATTAATTGTCCTTTCCGTGTGAATGTCAAGAATTTTCAACGAGATGGTTTTATGACTGTCAATGATAATCAAGATGGTGCACCAAATTATTTTCCCAATTCCTTCTGTGGTCCGAAGGAGTGTGCGCGTGCACTATCGCTGATGACCTGTTGTCCCGTTAGTGGTGATGTCTATCGTTATAGCAGCGGTGATACGGAGGATAATTTCAGTCAAGTTACCGATTTCTGGGTGCATACATTGGATAATTGTGGACGCAAGCGTTTGATACGCAATATGTCGGATCATCTGAGTGCAGCTAGTCAGTTTATACAGGAACGTGCTGTGAAGATTTTCAGCATGGTTCATACGGATTTTGGACGTCTATTGACTGAGGCCTTGAACACTGCAAAGCTTTCGAAATTTTAAGTAGCATACGGATGAAATGTTTATTAATGCTGAGTGCTATTGATTTGTTATTGGAGAAGTTTTGAAATGATGTAAATGAAACAGATATACAAGAGCAGGTTATATTATGTTTAATTAAAGAAGTTGTTGAATGATACTGAAAGTCTGGTTATTGTTCTTATGATATGAAATCCTAGTTTGATGAGGAAAAGTTTTTTACGGTTTCCGAATTCTAACAGGAAAGGGATTTCCATTTGGACCCACTAGTGAAAAATTCCATAAAATTCTGCAGTATTATTCTTCAACATTTGACAAAATTTTTTGAAAAACTCCATGATAGCCCAAAATATATAATCAAAAAATCTTCCGAAGAACTTGTCAGTGAGTCTGAAGCCGATCCAATTCCAGTTAGCCAATTTTCTACTAATTCGGCTTTCCTAAAATCTCAAAACTAACACTAAATCTCACACATTTTTATTAAACAAACAAAATATGTATTCTAAATAGAGAAACTTATCAGTGTCCCAAAATAAATAATATTTTTGGTATATGTACAACCACTTCAAATTCAATGTACTTGGTGTACAACTTTTACTTTCGTACAACATGTCAGAATTAACTATTTCGCGCCACCATTCTCTCATAGAGACAGCAGCAATACAGAACAATAAGTCACGAGAGCAGCACGGGCGGACTAGTACAACCACATCGTACAACGCAAAAGTAGGTGGTCGTAGAGGGGCACGTAGCACTTGAAATGATAAACAAGCTACAGCTTATCAATTTATATGAAAGCGATAGCGATCGCCGTTTCAGAGCTTATCACAAAAAAAAAAGAAGTTTATAAAAAAAGTAATTTTAGAAAAAAATATTACCCCGCCTTAAGAAAAACTTACAGCACGAGGCGAATTCTAGAAATGTAAGCGATTTTATAGAAGAAACTGTGAGGAATGAAATGAAAAGTGTTACGGAATGAAACGCTAGAAATGAATAGTACTGAACTATTCTCCAAGGGTTGAATTTTAGAGACTAATAATGGACTGGGAGACTGGGACATGTATAGATTCCGCAGATTTGGCGAAAAAGTTTCATAGTGAAGAATTTAGAAACGATCCGCAACAGAACGTTACAGGAATAAAAATATTTGTAGCTCGGACATTGATATATCTTAAAATGAACCAAGTATTCTCCTGTATAGTTCGGTGTCACTTTGGCAACTATTTAAATTCAATTGGTTAGGTTAAGGATTGGGTTTAAAAACAAAAATAGGAGGACCACTCGTTTGGGAACCATCCGTTGTTGGGATCACTCGTTTCAGAACCATCCGTTTTAGAACCATCAATTTTAGAACCCTTCGGTACAGAACCATCTGTTTTGGAACCATCTGTAGTTGGATCACTCGTTTCAGAACCATAAGTTTTGGATCCATCCGTTGTTGGATCTTTCGTTTCAGAACCATCCGTTGTTGGATCACTCGTTTCAGAACCATCTGTTGTTGGATCACTCGTTGAAAGAACCATCCGTTGTTGGGATCACTCGTTTCAGAACCATCCGTTTTAAAATCATCTATTTAAGAACAATCCGTTTTGGGACCATCTATTTAAGAACCATCCGTTGTAGAACCATACGTCTTAACATCATATGTTGTTGGATCACTCGTTTCAGAACTATCCGTTTTGGAATCACATATTATAGAACCATCCGTTTTAGAATCTTCCGTTTTGGCATCATTCGTTGTTGGATCACTCCGTTTTGGAACCATCCGTTTTAGAACCATCCGATGTAGATCCATCTGTTTCAGAACCACCCGTTTGAAAACCATCCGTTTCAAAACCATCCATTCTTGGATCATTCGTTTCAGTACCATCCGTTTTCGAGCCATACGTTTTAGAATCATCCGTTTTAAAATTATCCATTTTAGAACCATCCGTTTTAGTACCATCAGTTTTTGAACTATCCATTTAAGCAGCATTCCTTTTAGAACCATCCATTTTAAAACCATCCGTTTTAAAATTATTCATCCTATTCAGATCTATCCGTTGTAGAACAGGTCGTTTTAGAACTATTCATTTTAGAAACATTAATTTAAGAACCGTCTGCTTGAGAATCTTCCGCTTTGGAACAATCCATTTTAAAACCATCCGGCTTAGTTCCATCAGTTTTAGAACCATTCGTTACAGATCTTTACGTTTTAGAACCATTCATTTGAGAACCATTAGATCCAACTGTTTTAAATTCATTCGTTTTAAAACAATCCGTTTTCGTAACATTCGTTTCAGAAATATCAATACCAGACCATCCATTTATTTAAATATTTAAACAAGATCTATTTCAGAACTATTCCGGGTATTAAATGTAACGAGTGTTCTTTATATATATGTTTGTTCGTTTGTGTCATGTCACTCTAGATATGTAGACGTGGAGGGTGGACCGATTTTGATAATTTTTACATCAATCGATAATATTACAATAAGTCGACATACAGACAAAATATTTTGAAAAAGATAAAAGTTGAAGTCGAACAACTATATTAAGTTGGGTATCGGATTGGAAAGGTATTTAAAAATCATCTTTAGGTTTCTCTTAACATTTTTCATTTCGAATTACCAATTTTGATCTATGTATGTTGATTTAAAGTTAGCTACCGTTCATAGGTTTACCCTCTCTGTTTGCTGCATTTTCATTCGTTGTTATAATTCTCATTTAGTTCTTGCTGACACCAGTTGTTGGTTACTGTGCTATTTATTTCATTGCAGTCGTTTGCTATTTAGCAATTACTTCTTTTAAAACTTTTAACAATACTCTCTATAGTCTATATACTATATATAAGAAAAATAATTTCTGTGTGCGTGGTACATATCATAACTATATGTACATACATTTTTTGATAACACTATCATACCATATTACTATTATAGCTCAGCGTTATCTGGAACGATAATAAAACTAAGAAATAACGAAATATGAAATACTAGATATATATGCACTACGCCTTTTAAATTGAAATCTAATATAGAAACTAGAGTATCTAGTATTTCGTCATTAGTTTATGCACTTCATATAGAAATATTAATTTGTCAATTGAAATGCAATTGACATATCTCCAACGGAAGTCTAGATTCAGGGCTAGATTTGTACAACTTATGGTCAATGATACTTTTACAATGGTTTATCTATATTTGAGTACACTTAACTTGTATTTTATATGGTAATAATCATAAGAAGTACTTGAAATGGTCAGTCAAACGGTGCTCATTTAGTTTTTTTTGATGGCTGTTATATGTCTTTATGGAGTTTATCAATAGTTGCCTATAAAGTTATTAACCATTACTGCTTTATAGTTTGTATTAAAGACATTTGTAATACATACTTAAATATTCTCTTATCTAATTTTTTAGTTTGTATATTGATTTGTGTTTATATTCTTTTTTTTATTACAGTTATCCAGCGGTAAAATGTTGCTCTTATAACATTGATAGCCATGTATTGATAATGAAGTATCCCAAGGATTTGACAATAAGCAATAAATTGGTTAAAATGGAAAACGAATCAAATGAACCGGGTAAGTAAAGCAAAATTAATTATTAAGTTTTTGTGAGTTGAACAAATATATAAAAAAGTATGCTGAAGCTTTGCACGAGTTAATTGAATGTTTGTAACGAATGCATTCGTGCAAGCTGTATCTCTATTGTATGCGTGCGAAAGAGATACATGCATTTTTTAGCTCTGCATGAATGCATTTGAATTATGAAAAGAATGCATTTGTGTAAGTTTTTTATAGAGTTCACAAAATGAGTCATGTTTCTTAAAAAAAAAAAAAAAAAAAATATGGTAGGATGCCTGAAGTTTGTTTTAATTTCGACAAAATAGCTTTTTATTTAAATAAAATATAGAATAATTGAGATGTAAGGCTAAAATTAATTCGAGTTGCAGTTCACATCTTACATTTAATTGATGGAACCAATCGCATTTGTATGACCATCACGGACACGATTGCATTGATTGATGCTTTGATGACAATTTTCCTTCACTCTTCCACAAATACCTTCCGGAACTTAAGTAGTTTCGCATTCAATGATGAGGTGGTCATTCGAACACGCCATTTTTCGAGATAAAACGGCTACCGAACTTCGTCTTCAATAGATCAATTGTTTGACCAGCTTTTTGGCCATCTTTTTGCAAACACATATTACTGTTATGGAGTTCATTTAAAATCATTTGTAAAAATTGTCTTCAACATGGCATGATAGCAAAGTCCATTTTCTTTAATTTTTTCCCCATTCGGAGAAGTTTTGGCGCTTCAACTGATTGAAGTTTCAGTTCTTTGATATTGTCAGGGTGTAGGTTAAGGATAATAGTTTAAGATATTTAAAACCCAGTGAACGGCGTGGAATTGACAGATTTGATTTAGTTTGAACTGAAACACTTATTATTTTATATTTATAATAATACAAAGTGTTGCCACTCTCAATATATAAGTAACTTTTCACTCAATTCTTTCATACTGAACTCACTCAAAATGTGCAACTATTCGCTGCTAAGATAGATAGAAGTGCAACTATTTTGAGAGCACATACATGAACTGGCGCCACTATGTATTATTAAAAAGAACTAAGGGAACGTACCCATACTGCGTGACCCTTTTTTTGAAATTTAATAACCCCTCCCCCCTTGTGATCCATAGGTAACATGCCAAATTTCCACTATGACCAATTGTGATATTTTGAAGAAACATTTTGAAAAATGACTCCTCCAAAATCTTACGGATTCCTGTGCATCTGTAACCATTTTCGTTTCTGCAGAAAGTTACTCCATGTTAAAAGCTTTCGGTCAGACGCTTGATCTTTTTACAAAGATTTCCAGCTGTCACACAATCTTCCTCTTTTTCTTGTGTCTAAAAAAGGCGTTTCTTCTCTCCCGGTTTCTATCGATAGTTGCACTTTTCAGCAGTATATGCTACTCTGCGATACTCTTGGTCCTACCAAGAGTCAGTGACGCATTTTGTATATGACCTCCTTGCCAGCCCTATCCATGGAACGGGTGATATGTTTCCATTGCTCACATACATATGTATATATTGAGAAGACGATCAAGTTTCCCGGAGCAGTTGGAAGAGTCTGTCTGAGAAGCCTTGGGCGGTCTGTTATGATTACAGCTTGCCGACGTCTAGCTTTCATTGCGTGTTAGAACATGCGCCATGCACCATATAGAATTGGATGATTTTTTTCATAGAAAACCTCATATGAGTCTGTTGCTGTCCAATAATACATATTTTGATCTTTATCACTGAAGATGATTTTTCGTTATTTTTTTCTGATTAGGAGACACTTCGACGCTTTAAATGATCAAGAGCCTTCAGTTCTTAAGTGAATTTCATCTTCTAAGGATTCCTGGTACGATATTTGCACTATAATCCGACCAAAAACTGGCATCTATTTGAGGTGCTAGATAGAATTTAGTATATATATTAATAGGATTGGGACTAAGCCTAGAAAGGAGATACACACCACCTATTTGTCGATTATAAAGGTGCTTTTGATACACCGATACGAACAAAGTTTTTCGACAGGGCGTCGACTGGTTTTCCCGGCAAATATCGTTCGTCTTTGCATGATGACACTATTGTCAGGGTAGAAATGAACCTTTTTGAACACTTTGTTACCGATAGAGATTTCTATACCACAAAAGAGATTACTTTAAGCAGAGAATGGATGTCTTAGTAATAGGTTGGATAACGTTTTCTCATAAGCACCTCTGTAAGACATCTTGGTATGAAATTTCTTTGTATAATTTATTGAAATATTTTCCCATTCCTCCATTATTACGTCCTTAAACATACTTTTGGAGACAATGTTGTGTTTTTGGATCCTGGTTTCGAGTAAGCCCCACTAATGCTCTGTAGAATTCTTTCAAAGCAAGTTCCTAATCTGTTTGATCTATTAACTGTTGATATAAAATTTTTTTTTTAAACGCATTGCCACACTTTCACCACATACGATTATTTCGTTTTATCCCGTCTATCATCAGATAAAAATGGATTTGTTGCAAAATTTTGAAGGCTTCAAAATGTTTTAATTTATGAAATTCATATGGGTTTCTTATTAACAGGTATAATACGACTCTTACAAGAGGATACAGAAGTATCTAGCTGGTCCCTGTTTTGGTTTCTTGTTCTGTCCAAAGTTGGATAATTGATTTGAGCTGACGAAACAGATTGTATTTGATCTCTTATCTCCCAAGAGGCATAATATTGTGCCACGAGTGTTCAGGAATTCATAAATTTTTTTCACCTTGATCATCTAACAAATTTTTCTTTATTTATTTGTTTGTGCGCACATCACGCCTAAACAGCTGAACCAATTTGTATGAATTTTTGTATAGAAATAGATGGAACGTTGAAAAAGCACATAGGCTACTATTTGTTAAAATCGAAGGTGCCGATGTCCTCACCCCTCTATATAAGCGATAAACAAAATTGTTGATATATTTGACTCCATTTGAGTTACAGTGATGATATTTGGTATACCTGGTAATGGGTTCGGGATAAGAAAGATCCATTGGATAAATGTGAATAGTTTGGTTTAACTGGGTGCGGGCGAATGTGCTACTGCAATGATCCACATTTTTATTAAAATGCACGTGTTCAAATAATTTTATGCCAACTTAAAATTATAGTTTTTAATAGCGATTATTGCATTATTATATGGAATATATACATATATATATATAGGAATATATAAATTTTTGCAAAAAAAAAAAAAAAGGTTGATAAACCTTAACTGAATTGATAAGAACCATCATTAAAAATGTTTATAATTTGTTTATTGTCGACTTAAACTTGTTGCAAAGATTATAAATTGTTTATAAGCAAATAATTTCGCAGGCATTAGGCGATTAAATAGTTAATAATAATTTAGTGCAAAGTATTAGTAATAGTTGCTTAGAAGGTATTACTTATTATGAAATGCTATAATTTGCCTAGCTTGAATGGCTTCTTTGGAATTTTCAACACCTTATTTCCGTTTCAAGATTTGTTGTTGATTTAAATATTTTATTTTTTTTGTGTGTGATTTCTCACTCGGATGTCAACAAATGCGAATTGTTTAACTTAACCCCAAAGGGTTAAAAATGCGCAATTTAAAAAAAAAAAAAAAAAAACGTTGTTGTTGATTGCATCGAAATGACGCTTGTCTTGACGAACTCTTGAATATTTATATATGTTTACGACCCAGCCTTATGACTCTAAAATGAAAGCTGAAAACATTTAATTTTACGATTTATGCAAAACGAAGACGTCAGCCTATCAGCTATATAAAGTAGTAGTCTCACATTGACAAGGAGATTGCTGCTTGGTGGAACGGACATATATTATATGTGTGGCGAAATAGGCGCGCACATACTGATATGATATGAGGTTATCACCCAGACGTCGAACTCAATTTGATTTGTATTTATTTTATAAAAAAAAAATTATATTATAATAAATTTTTCACTCATCTACAGTCGGTCTATGCAAATGAATTGAGTTGCTAGAAAATTCTTTTAATTAATTATTTTTTTATTTTGTATATCTAGATAATCTATAAAGAAAGCCTCAATTGCTTAGCTAATGAAATTTTAATTTGCTGATATTGAGACCAGGTATATATGATTTATTATAGTAAACAGATACTTATCATATAAGTGCCTATTTCGTCATAGATGATGATTCGTTAGCAGCTGTCGTGCATACTTATAAGTTGCTACCGAACTTTCATTGAAGGCACGTAGTAAATTATTTATTTGAATTTTATAGAATTTTAACAGATTGCTGCTGATTACAATTTCTGTGGAAATTTGTAGCGTCATGCAGTTAAATATCTATAAAAAATCGGATATTTTTTTTACATATTGATATAGGAAAAATTATGCGGTGCATTAGAATACAATATGTCTTCTGAAGTGCCAAGCTGTGATATTTTTATATCATTCTTAAATAGTGTTAAATGTTATAATCACTTTGTCGGAGTCTTTGTAATTGAAACATGATATGTTAGTTTTTTTGAATGAATGATTCACATAAGTATCTAGAAGTGTGGGCCACCCACTTTTTGAGTTACTCTCCAAACAAGAATTTTCTTTATAGATGCTTTGTTTTAAACATATCACTCCAGCATATTGCTTCATGAAGTAAGAGCTTTAGTGATTGATAGAAATCTTAGGATGTCGGTCCAACTAGTAGATACTTTAATTCAAGGATACTTTTGGCCCCCAAAGATTTATAGTACCTAGCATTTTTCTTAAGCTATTTTATTTCTTTTACCAAGAATCATTATCCGTAATCAGCTCTTTGTTTCTGTACTTTGAACCAATGGTCATGCTCGGTGGAGCTTTCTAACGCAAATTAATTGTATAAGTCGATTCAATTTGTAATAAAATAGAAGAGTGTATGACTATATTGGCAACTGAGACGGTAATCGGAAACCTAGAACTGCGATAGCTGAGAAGCAAGTCGAATAGTTTGTCGTGACAAAACAGTCTACAACTTTCTCAGTGATAGCTGGAAAGGTTATACAAAAATTTGTGATTAATGAATGAGTCAGTGAAAGGTAAGGAACACTAGCTGCGATAATAATTCTAATATAACTATACGGAGTTGCAAAGTTCAACTATTTTATACTTCTCCAAAATTTATAGAGAAGCGCTGACATTTGCAACAGTCAAAAGTTGCACTCATCATGCTGCTAAATCTCTCTTCAAACCATTTGGAGAAAAACCACAGACACTTAGCTCAAGACTTCCCTTTTTGTTTAGGTGTATCCATCAATTGGTCGAATAGAACGAGCCAATTCTTGACTTCCAAACGTATTAAACAGTCTCCATAGTAGTATATGTAAACTAACAGCTCTGAAGCTTCTTTAAAACTTTTCCAAACTTAGATGAAATGAAGGTAATATGGATAGATTATTTTGTCTTTAAGACGACAATGAGGACTCTAGCGTAAATATTATTTGACAAAGAAGATGCTTTCCAATTTTTAAAACATATTATTCCAAATTAAAGAACATCCGTGGCTAAAGGTCGGATCAGCTAAAGAACTTAAAAAATTAACTTTCAGTGAAGTAGTGTCTGAGTATGAATCTCTTCCCAGAAGTAACCGCAAATATTTCACCTTGTTGGCTTAATGCATCGCAGTATTGCCGAAGGGATTCTTCTCTTCAAAAAAAAAAAAAGACAACTCTAATTGCTTTTAAGTTTACCATTCGAACTTCTCGCACAGACTTCAAGAAGTCCGTCTGTTGTCTCATACCTTGAGACATAAAGAACGCATACATCTTAGGCTAATGACGCAAGTAACATCGTTAACCGCGTAATTTGCAGCAGCTCGACAGCGAGGACAAGAAGATCGACTCTGTGAATTGTGTATAGCATTGGTTCCAAGACGCTTTAATGGGGTTCTGCAATGATGCCATAAGATTTTTCAATTCAGGCAACAAATAGTCTTTCCTATAGTTTCGAGATATAAGGCAAGAGACTGATCATGTGGTAAGAAAAAGAAGAATGTTTTTGTGCTCTTCAGGCTTGGTGATCATGGAGATCGCTGCAAATTTCTACCCTTATGAAAAAATGCAACACTTGCCCTTTCTTAAGAAGTTTGCGGTGATCTCCATGGTCCGCAGAAATTAAAAATAAACTTCATAAAGATTTAGGCAGTGCTTTCAGGAGCTTTATTCTGTTAGAACTGATGTGCATATCCATTCGAAGCGTTGAAAATAAGAAGTCTTTTGTTTCTACAAATTTATCTTGCGTCGCCAAAGCAAAAGGCAAAGGTCTGTTCCTAGGCACCATCTATGGTATCATCTATTATTGACATCAATTATGAGAATGTACAGAATCGACTGACGTTTTAATCTATTAATATCTTTTCATAAGGAGAAGAAGTATCGCTGTTGGAGCCTATGTTTCCAACGTAGAGGTAAAGCAATTAGATGCCTTGCTCTTGGAGAAGTCTTTGGAGTTGTTTCGGAATCCTTTACGTTCTTCATGTACCTTCACCAGGTTTTTCACCAATGAATGCAAATTGGAGAATACGTATTCTCAGAAGCAGTGGTGTAGTTAGCGTCGGAAAAGATATAGATAGCTTCAGAGAACATACATTCCTGGAATAAGTAAACATCCCAAAGCAACAATCTTCATACAGTTTTTCACCAACGAATGCAAATTGGACAAATGAGTTAGAGAAGGTGTATTATAAGAAGAAGTGGCGTAGATAGCATCGGAAAGGGTGTAGATAGCTTCAGAGAAGGTGAATTTCTAGAAGAAGTTAGTACTTCAAAGTCGACAATCTTCATATTTTTTTCTTTACAGATTGATCCATATTAGACAAGTGTAGTGAGTACTTCAAATTCGATCTTCATTAGAGTTTTTTACAGATGTATGCAAATCGGACAAATGAGTTGGAGAAAGTGCATTTTTGGCTTTTATACCTTTTTAAGTTAATGGTGTACTGATCCGGTTGATTCCTCTATTATCTATCTACGCCACTGATCAGTAAATCTAGATATTACACCATTCAAGCGGAAATAGCCGCTATAAAGAAGACAAAAGACGTTAAAATCATGTGTAATAATTTTATATTAAACATACTTATTAACTCCAAGATGGTTTCAAAGTGACGCAGATCAGATCCAAATACATGAGAAACACCTTATATGCTTTCTAGGACACAAAAACCAGTAAAGTAGAAAAATAAGGAAGAAGTTAGCCTTATTAGTCATTAGAACAATCTTCCAAAATATAACTTGAGCGAAACAATTAAAGTATAGAAGGCACCACAAGCAAACTGAAAGGAAAAATGGACATTCACTTCAAAGACTTCTGCGTGGATGAAGAAGTACTTGAAACAATGCGACATTTACTTTCCGATTGATCAAAATAATGGAGAAGACAAAATCGTTTGGAAAGTATGGAGCCTATCATGAAAATTAGCGGTCTATTTAAAATAATAATAGACTTTAATTATTGGCTAATGTAATAATAGACTTTAATTATTGGCTAATGTATAAGAGAAGAACCTAAAACTGTGGCTTACAAAGGAATACTATAAACCTGAGTGATTTGGTTTTGTTTGGTCTTCTATCTTAGAGACAATCAAGAGAAAAAACCTAACTGTTATTCTGACTTAAATTCATGTCCTAATTATAGACAATGTATGCCACACACTACTCCAAAACACTGATTTGTAAAGAAGTCTCCCACAACTAGTTTCTCCAACAAGAAAATTTCATCAAATTAATTTTAATTTCATTTCTTAAATAATCTCATAAAAGCCTCTACCAGCATTTACTCAACTCATATTGCGAAATTACAGCATGTTGTTTTTTTTTTTTTCTTCTTCTATAATATCTACCCAAGATCTTGAATTAAACGAATTTCATATCTGTGAGTAAATTTTCCCATTAAAACAAAAAATTGCGAATGCGCAAAAAAATGAATTTGTATGCCACAAAACCGAAGATTATAAAGATGATGATACTGATGATGCCGAGCCGACAATGATGCTCACTGACACTGCTGTGCGCTCTATCCGCATTACCGTAGCTCAGTACTACACATACTATATACTCTAAGTACATTATATGTATGTACTCGTACATATATCTATATGCATTTCACTTAAAGTTATCATCGCCGCTAAATGAAGTGTAAATAGTAAATTGCAGTTAAACGCACCAATATACACTTGTACACTTGCTGTCATAATAATGTGCACAGCACATGCAAATCAGATGTGCAGTAATAATTTTTTAAAACACACTGTAATCGAAGGGAGAAGGGTATATTAAGTTTGTGGAAATGTATGTAACAGGTTATAAAAGGCGTGGAGTCGCTGTGTAGTATATATATTGTTGTTAAAGCTCGAAAGTTGAATAAATCTTTATTGAATTGTTCTAAAATAAGGTTGGGGTATGTGATCGAATGTTTTACTTATCCTAGTTGGTATGCCATGCCCATTTTGTTCACTATTTTATATGGAATATTTTTCATATTGAACATTTTTATATTACTAACAAAATGAGATAATCAGGATGGCCCATATAACTGTGACGCGAAAAATTCTGTAATAACTTTGACATACATTGTCAATTCGAAAAATGTCCTACCACGTTTGGAGCATCATTTCATTGCAATACATCCAAAATAGTTTCTAGTAAAAATAAAAAAAAAAATTTCCATATTATATAACTGGAACTCCCAAATTTAACTATGAGGAGGGCCTCTTTAAAACCATAGAAAATCATAGAAAATTCGTTTGATATCGAAAAGGATGGATCGAAGCCAGTTACAATGAACGCTATTCATTTCATTATAACCGACTTTTAAAGAGCAGAAAGCGCTTGTTAGACTTCTGGGTCCAACAAGATGGACAACTAGAAGGTAACATACTTAGGCCGCTACTTTCAATATAATTTCTTCGCTGGCTTAATACCGAAAAGTATCAAATTTGACTGGCCCGATTTAACGCAGATATACTTCTTTTCCTATGGAGATTTCCAAATCCATAGTGTACATCGTGAAGCCACGTACTCTGGCATAACTTAAGATCAACATAAAACGTGAAATATTAGGTCGAGGAAATGATTAAAACTGCGAAAAAAACATATCATCTTTGGGTAGCCTGTATATCCATGGATAAACATATATATTTGTGCAAAGAAAAAATTGAAACGTCTTTTCTTCAAATTTTATTTTAGAAACAAATGGGTCCACACTCTTCTATATTTTTTTCTGTAGAATCTAGATCAAAATATGTCACCTCGTCTATAAAAAAGACACATACGTGTGAAATGAAGTTTTCGAAAAAACAGCTGTTAAAGGTAAGCCGTTGCAGACAGCGGGGACGTGAACTCGTAACATCTTCAATTGATAAACTTTTCAACAAATTATAACTTTCTAAGCATCTTCTTAAGCATTTCAAACTCTATCCGAATCGACAAAAAACTGAAAACGATTTTTGTACACCTAGGCCCGCTTTTCATAGACCAAGTCACATATAGTCCCGTACATATATATTAGGTTAAAGGTAAAACGGGTATTTCGAAGACATGATTAATGCTTTAAATTTGTAATCTCCACAGAGTACTCACAAAAAATAAGACAAGATGAGGAGACAAAATGCTCCAACGATAGTCGATAGAAAAGGCTGAAGTAAGTTCGCTATCTTGGGTCAATCATTGAATCTTCTTCATTGACATACTCCAAAGACAGAGAGGACTCTAATTGAAGTCAGTAAAGCCTATTTTGTCTTGGTCCATCGATAGTCGAAAGAAAACACTGGTGTATCTGCTTTAAGTTCACTTTCCTAGCTCAATCATTTAACCTTCTTCGTTGACATCATTTCATCACAGTGAGGTCTATAATGGAAGACAGTACAGCCTATTTTGTGTTTTTGTTCTCACAATGGTACATTGGTAGTTAATAGAAAATACTGCTTGAAGTTCACTTTCACCTGGTTCAATTCTTCAGTAAATTTTATTTTATTGTTTTACGAAGAAAAGGTTCGCTAGGTGGTCAGCTTGTTCCAAACATCTTTTAACCTTTGCTTCAAAAGTGCTCTACCGATTCAAAGCAAAGAAAATGAATTATACTTTTTTAAAGGAGGGATTTTTACTTGCTTATTAATATATCTTCAAAACATGTAGGCCAGCTGCACTGACTGGAAAAAGTAGTCCCATGTAAACTTTATTCTATGCATAAAAAAAAAAAAATACTTGGTAGCTACAAAAAAAAAAAAAAAAAAACCAAAGCAAAGCCTTCGACAAAAATTCACTTTTTCTACTCCATTTTTTAAATTTTGGGTCACTGAATGATGTACTTTTGGTCAAAATATATGGCAATACTTTCTACAGACAAATTGAGAGGTGATGTCTGAATACAAAATTGAGAGAGAATGGTAACCCGTAATTAGTCTATAGCTTTACTAAGATTTCGCCTACCTTGAACCCAAATTTTTAGAAAAAAAAATCAACCGACATAGTTTGAGGGGATTAAAAAAAGGCTGGTGAAGTTTTGCATTTGCCTATTTATATAAAACCATTGGATAGCTCAGCCGCGCTAAGCACCTTAAAACTAATCGCCTATAGTTCTTTGTTATATGCGAAAATATAACTAAGGGATCCGAACAAAGTCCTCGACCGAAATTCAATTGTAGGTCAATAAATCCGAATCTTGACATCTTTTTTTCTAGAATTTAATTATCCGTTTGTCAAGTATAACTCGAAACATGTAAGTACGAGCAATACCAATTATAGCTCTAACTTAGAAGAATTAAATATCCTATTACCATTTCACAGAAGATTTGGTCCATTGGTACCATTAGTTAATTCATGATGATAGCGAAATGAATTGAAATAAATTTTCTTAACTAAAATTAAATTAAAAAATTTTAAGTTAAAGGGTAAATGACCTGCACGTGCGCCGAACTTTATTTTCCTTCCGTAGGTTTTTGTAGCATAGATATCTGGAGAACTCAAAATATTCTGAACCACACATAAACTGAATTAATTAATGCTTTGTGTTATTTCCCTCGTTGAACATTGTTTCTTATAAAGAGTCAAAACTGTTTCTTTTCACCTTTCAATAAATAAACAAAGAGATTTATTTCAGATATTGCATCGAGAAGTCCTATTTATAGGTTGCTTTTATTAATATAGAATTTTCGGGCAAATTATTAATGTTTCTACCGATTTTAAGACAATATTAGCTATTGTTCTCCATAATTCGATATGGATATTCGAAACATGACTCACTATAACTTCTACGCTATTTCAACCAATAAAATATAATTTCATTGAATTGTGTATTACTAGTCTAAATTTTTAGCGCAAATATATGCGCATTTCTTTACTTTTCCATTACTCTTTAGTTTCGCACACTCTTCACGAATTTCCATAATTCGTTGGAAATGCACGCTTGTGATCCATACACTGCACAGCCCACTTTTTTTTTTTTAGAGGGGAATGGGCTACCACTAAGAATTTACATACGATCACATGCGTTTTTTTTATTATTTTTTTTTTTATTTTTGCAAATTGTGCATTTACGTTAGAGTTGTTCACGTAATAAATTCTACGAAGTTGTTCGGGGGGGGCATTGCGAAGAAGATGGTGGAATAAAATTGCACTTGGAGACACACAAGTGAGGCCCTTAGTCAGAAGTGTCACCATGCTCGCTGTGGTTGCTGTTGTGACAACGCGTACATGACATGCATTTTATTTTGATATTTTATATTTTTTTTTGTAATTTTTATTTATATATTTTGTTTTTTAAATTAAAATTGTTTTATTTTTTATTTATTTTCTTGCATGCTCCAACCATGCTAACTGATATGCATGCATATATCTACATAAAGTTTTGTAAGTCATTCACAATGAATGTATGAATGAGATGGCGATAAGGCGTCACACAGTCACTCAGTCATACGAAGTCAGGCGACCCTTTTTATATTTAAATGATTCATATGCGTGCACTTAGTTTGATCGTTTAAAATGTGTATATTTTTTTCCAATTATAATTTTATTTATTTTTTTTTCCTTCTTCTTCTTCTTGTTGTTGTTGTTTGAAGCGCAAACAAAACATATGCGTCATGTTTTGTAAATTATTATTTGTTTTTTTTTGTTTTTGCAATGAGCTGTTGTATGCAACAATTGAAACCGCAATTAGCTGCAATCTTCCATTTGCAATTGCGCACTCACTGAAATCACTGATAGACTTCACTTGGTTGCCGCGCAGACGGCGATAATAAATGCGAGTTCTGTTGCACTCGTTTGGTAAAAGTATCTCCAGTGAGATGACGAACGCCCCCTTTCAGTGTCAAATATATTTTTTTTGCGTTTTATGGGGGAGCATGGCATGATGTTGGCATGTTGTGGAAATGGCTCAAGTGTGGAAATGAGAAGATGCGAAGATGTTTGTCTTTGCAGAAAAACATCTTGGAGTCGGAATACATATTTTTATCTTACTACAAAAATATTTTTCCATACAATGTATGAAGTGACTAAATATTGTAATCTCTGCGTACGAAATTTTTATGCAAAAATTTCGGAATCCTTAATTTCAAGGAATGTCTTATTAATTTATTATCAAAGAAGTGCAATGACTAACTAAATATGATGATAGCAGTGTTGGCATCAAATATGTTCCAAATATTTTAATGGAGTTAAAATTTTGATCCAATAAATGAGTAGATTAACTCTAAGTGTAGAAGATGTATGGAGTGTTGATTTTTAAAAATCCTTATTGGTATTGCAGTGCCAATGGCATGTACTGGCGTTTACTGTAGTTTAGCAATCTGTCATTGTATTTACTTGAGAAGTGGAAGTTTTTCTGTCGATGGTGTCCAAATTGTGTAACTTCATGTTGGTGCTGGTAGACAGTCTATAGCTTTTTAAGCTTTGCGCTGCAGTCACTTACATTCATAGTTAAATGGTCCTTAAGGGTAATTCTTCTGTCGAGTAAGAGACCTAAGAGTTTTCCTTGAGGGCTTGACGTATTCATATGCCATTTAGAAATACTTATTTCCGAAGGAGTTTGTCTCTTTAGGGTAAAACAAACATACTCACTTAAACAGAAAAGTGGTGCCCTTCTTTGAAAGAACGCAGTATAAAATAGGGAGCAGGGAAAGCATCTTTGTTCTTGGCCAGCAGTAAAATGTTCGAAGGCTTGCTGCAGTTCGATAGAGAAGCTGTTGCACTTGTGAATGACTACGCGGTGATGCTTCTCGGGAGTGCCATATCCATTACGAAATCCAAACTGGTGGTCCGTTATAAGACTCTAGGCATTCAGACGAAACCAACCAATAATTCCGCTCAAATATAATAAAATGTTTCCAATCTAGAAAGCACTTCTGATATGTTGGTATGGTCTTGAGCTCTTCCAGCTATCAATCGTGGAAACTGTAGAAAATCTTAGGGGCCAAGTGTGGGGAAAATGGTGGCTAAATTATAATGCCACAAATTTGGCCGATTTTTTTTTGTAAATGGAACATAACTTGAAGGTAATAATCTTTATTGACCGTACTATCTTCTCAAAAGATCTCACGATCGAAGAAAACAGTGAGTGAAACCTTCACATTTGATATTAGGTCTTGATTCTGCTGACCTCTGCCATTGGGATGATTGAGTATCGACGTCATAAATATAAACTCATATTTCGTCACCAGTTTTGACCCTTTTGAGCAAATCTTAATCTTCGTTGGCAACATTGAACAGCCCCGGATGATTATGTGATGGTAAAAATGTAGCAATTTCGGAACAAACTTCGCTGCTATGCCCAAAACATCTGCAAACAAAATTATATGGTATGGTTCGACAATTATTCATATCAATTTTCTTCACTGCTTCAATTGGGTTTTTAGGCGCCCAGGGTGGGCATCGTATTCTTATCGGTCTCTCTGTGAAGAACTTGTACCACTTATCTATAATTTTTTTATTTACGATAGACACGCCAAATAGTATTTTGACAAAGATTGGCGTGTTTCCTACATTAAATATTTTTATTCTTTAATACGAAAAATAGAAAGTCTCCATCCATTTTGTTATTGTAATTGGTGCAATACACAAGGTTGGAGTTGCTGCAATCACGAGCTCAAGAATAACACCGTTGATCCCCACCGATAAACATGTTGCCAATAGGTCTGATACAACAAATTCTGAATATCTTTTCTTATAAACATATATCTGTGCTTGTCTCCGGATTGAACAGCCCAATGGTTCCAACTGAAGAACATAAGTTGCCTTCTGCCACCGACAAGCGGTCAGATAGACAGTCACCTTGTGAACATACTGCGACGCAAGGTGGATGCCTTCATTGGGATGAAGCTTCTTCAGTACCATGGCATGGACTTTAGAAATCTTATATTAATTGCGTCCTTGCTTATATTAATTGTGTGTGGACTCCAGCATTCTGTCCTTTCAGCAGGTCGTAAGTTCATTCGGCGTCTCTCCACCGCATTTTGTGATATACAATGGGAGAATGTCTATGATTGTATAAAGCAAATATCGTCCTGTGCGAGTTTGGAATTAAATAACCTCTGGAACCTTCAGCTTTGGTACCATCTCGTTGAATCAGTCAACGGATCACTAGTCTTTGCAGTATCTAAGGCGTTTCTGCCCTTTCAGCCGTTTCGTAGGCTCCTTCGGCAGTTCTCCAGCTGAACTTTGGAGACATAATGTGATGATATGCATGCTGAGTATCTTGTTGCCAGTGCGGACTAAATAATTTTCCTCCTTTAGAAACTCTAGTTGGTGTCAGTCCTTGAGTTAGTTAACGTATCCGTAGTATTTGCATTATATTAAAATTAGATCATTCTTATTATTAAATCTCTTCAACTCTGAAGGTAAAAACTAAAAACTAGCAGTTTTCATGGATTTTTTAATTTTATCCTCAATCCTACCAAAGTCCTCTTGGGATAGGATTATGTTTAAATTCCTCTGTTCTATGCAGAGTTTGCTCAACTCTGCATAGCTTGGCAAATGTATTTTATTTTTATTAATAAAACAAGGTTTGGTTAGTCCTACCGCTCCTTCTCTTTCGTGTGCGTCATGTCTGACGTCGTTTAGTTTTCCGGAGGTTTGAGTCTACCTTATACTGCTCTGCCTCTATATCACGTGCCACCTCAGACTGGTAGCCCCTCTGGAGGTGATGCTTTTGAGGTTCGTATAAAGCCCGAACGCCGGCTATAAAGATTAAACTCAATGGGCTCGTGTCACGTTGAACTCTGTTCTTTGAGCGAATGAAGTGTTGTAATAAATAGTTAGAGGAGTATTGAAAAATCGAAAATAATAGAGGTCAGTAAGGAAGGTGAGATACAGCCTTTAAGGAAAATCGATAGCTGCACGCACATACATCCGCTGATTGTTCGGTGCACTTTTTGTGCTAAGTCTAATAAAAAAGTGGAACTCCTTTTGACATTTGGTCGTAGTGGTTCTCGGTCCTGCCCCCTATCTGATTCAAGTTCAATCTGTAACCCGTTTAATTCTTCTTCGCTTTAGGATGTTTCTAATTTCGACCACAAGTCAACGATGTAAAATTTTAATATCAAGGTTAGCTTTATTTTTAGTTGTTATCTCTGAGGGTTCTGCAAAAAATAGAACAACCTATATAATTTTTACTAACTAAACCAACCGCCAGCAACAACAAATGAAAGTCTGCTCGATCGAGCTAGCTGAATGACACCAGAAGTACGACATACACATTGCAAAAAGAAAAAAAAAAGAAAAAAATGTTATATATATAATTATTTGAAATATGAAAAAACAAAGTTCAGAATTTCTGTTTCGTCACAGAAATTCCGTATACGCCAACGACGACTACGACAACGACGAGCAAACGAGTAAGCGAGTGCCAAGCGTACGGCTAAAGTGCAAACCAAACATTTGGCTGGTGGTTGCGAATAGACTGGGCTAGACCGCGCCGTCGATACCAATACGGCCGATGACGACAACGACGACGACGACTCATCGAGAACGTACTTCACTGATTGTTATGTGTGGTATATGGGCTGCAGAAGAATCGCAACAGCTGTTTGGTTGTTATGGCAGCAAATTGTCTTCAATTGAAAGAAATATGTGAGGCAGACACCAACGGGCACTCGCAGAGAATTCCAAACATTGCAAAAGCTTGTAAAAATTCAATTCACCGATCAGCATCGAAGTCGAAGCACCAGCTAGTGCTTCAAATATGCCAGCCGGATCTAAAAAAAACATTGATTAGATTCGGTACCCTCTCCAAAATTCAGCCACTGTTCTGCTGCTGTTATCAGTTGACTCTTGGTGGAGAATACTTGGAAATCGGGCACAAAACAACAGTCAGCGACAATGCAATGAATCTGTTGTTGCTACTGACTGACTGAGCTATCAAGCACAAAAATGAATGAGTGTGCCAGCAGCACCGCATTGATAAGGCCCCACACACACACACGCTGTCAGTTTAAGTATATCTGCCGGGCTGTGTGTGCATGAGATATTATTGTTTGTCAAGTTGAAAGTGAGCTGATCTATAAAAGAAAAGTTGTAGATTAGTTAAATTGCTCTATCTATCGTATTAATTTTATGTCATGTTTTAAATTATATTTTTTTTATTATTGTTAAACGTTAATCCTATGCCGTGCGATATGTAGGTTGTGTATATATTAAAAGATTTAACAGTTGTTAATACGATTAGTCAAACAAAAAACAAGCTGTAAGGCTTGTCTTTAAATTTAAAATTTGCATAATGTAACGAGTGACCCTCGTAGTATGTTTAATGTATATTTTGTGTAATTTATTAATAAATTTTGAGCAATTTTAAGTTTTCTTTTGCTTTGGTTTGGTTTTATTTGATACTTTTTCTTTTATTTCGTTTCGATACTTTTCGATACTTTTCAATACTTTTCAATACTTTTTTACATGTAAATTACATAAATTACAATATTTTACATAAAAAAATGTCAATGCAAAAAATTTAAATATTAGAGTTTAATTTACTTTACTTTTCTTTGGTTTTTATTTTAACTAAAACATTTATTCCACTGAGAGAATTTTTTAATCGATTTGTTTAATGATTTAATTAAAGCTTGCATACTAATTGTTAATTTCCTTTTGTAATTATTTATGGTAAATGTAGTTTAATTATTGCAAAATTATTCTGGGCAATGCTATTTTTTTTTCTTATTGTGTTCACATTGAAATTTATTCAATTTATATAAAAACTTGCTAATTGCAATTAAATTTTTTTATTTATTGCATGAAATATATACATAAGTCTTATTTAAATAACTTTTACTTAAACTCGTACGTTACTAAATGGTGTTTTTTTTTTTCAAATTAAAACTGTAGTGTAATTAAATTTAAATATATTAAGCATAGAACTTCGTTTGGGTGCCATTCTAAAACTGGGAAGTTTTTTTAAGGGAAATTATTATTAAAAAAATTTTTAATCGATATTAGTTTGTATTATTTTAATTTTTAGTTCCTTTAGCACGTAAGTTTGAAAGAAGTGAAGAATTGGGCCACAGTGGACCTACACGATAGATACAATCAACGACCTATTTCACTTAATTACTTTTGACTTCATTGCAAAAGAGATTACTACAAACACAGCCCTAAGGCTGAAGGAAACCTCATCTTGGCGCTGTATTATTTTCGGAAACTTAAGATTACTCCAAGAGATCTTCACATTAAGTTCACATTATTATAATCCGTTTAGTAGTGTCGATAAGATATAGGCCATAATAAAGAAAAAATTAAACAATGTTTTATGAGATGTCTCAAAATTCGTGGAATGAGTATGAAGA
This sequence comes from Leucophenga maculata, assembly GCA_035044805.1. NCBI lineage: Eukaryota > Metazoa > Arthropoda > Insecta > Diptera > Drosophilidae > Leucophenga > Leucophenga maculata. The sequence goes on along the minus strand of JAWNNP010002837.1, from coordinate 183,761 downwards.
GACTTCTCCTTACTGTATCTGGTGATTTTGAGATTTCTTTAGAATGGATGACTTTCCACACAGTATCTCAGCGACACTCAATCTAAAGGAATGAAATGTCTCAACATTCGAAGAACGTGTCTGAAAAGAAATCTCTTTGACGGATCTGGGGATTTATAGAGTTCTTCACAGTCTCTTATAATTGGTATGTATCCAGAAGACTACACAGTATCTCAAATGATACTCATGCGACCAAGATCAGTTGTACATTTTCTCTTATTGTAAAGCAGCTCTAAAGTACTGGACTCATAACCAGCAATAGAAAACCACTACTGATAAGCGGAAAAATTCTTAACGATATGTTTGATCACTAAGGAACCTACCACTTCTGGTTGCCTAGGAAACGGAATATATACAGATATTGTGAACTAGACAAAGTGAGTGTAACTCTCGACATTTTCGCAGCCTTGGAGTTAGTTCCCACGAAATCTGTAGAAGGTGTTGGTAAAAGTGGCTGAGGAGACAAAAGCATCTCATCAGAGTAGAAACTGACTCCTTCTGCTAGGCAGTCTTTTCCTAGATAGCATAGTGCTGTGAAATTTGACTTTATGAAATTACTATTGATGATATCTAGTGAAGGTTGTATATTTTTTTGGGCTAAAAACGGTTCGTACAAGCCTTTGTGCACATAAAAATTTATAACTAGCATCTGTGGTTGAATAATGAAAAAAGAAATGTTTTTAATCTAACATAAATGACTGTAAAGAGGTTATGTTATTGATATAGTCGAACAGTTTCGTTCTTAGAACGACTCACTATGAGACTGAGATAGATCCAACTGATGTTTTATCTCATTTCTAAATTTTAGCGGTATATTTTAATCTATTACTTATACAAAAGACAGCAAAGCCGAAAAACTTATTTAACTTGATGTATTATCGTATAAGCCGGATTTGAGGCGGTGCTGATAGCCTCGGAAACCACAGCTTGATTATACATCCAGCCACGTTGAACAAAATGATTCCAATTGACAACTGCATCTAGAAAGGTGAATGCAAAAGCCAAACATTTCTTCGATTCTTACTTAGCAGGTTTAGAATAGACTTTTGATAACGAATTTTTACCACTTACGTCCGACCAGTATACATACAGAAATAGGCATTTCCCTCACGTTGTGTGGGGTAGTCGCCTTACAAACCCACCACATACTTATAGGTTTTTGTAAAAAGAATTTGTTTACTTAAATCAATACCAGCCTTAAAGTCAATATGGTGGCTTTTTTTTAGACGACCAGTTCACATACATATACATACTAGTGTTCTACCGATTTATGGGTTAGACTCTATACGAACACACCACCTAAATATTCCATTTTGGTCCAGCTCAAACTTAGTCCAACCTTTCTGAAATTTTAATTTTGTTTTAGTTGTTGTAGTTCATTTAGCTAGAAACGCAAAATTTGGTGTAGTTTGCTTGATTCCTAAGAAATTATTGCTCATAGACCAAGATTAATCCACTAAAAAACAGTATCCCTCATATAAATGGTTACAAACAGCATATCCAATAGTAGAGCCCACTCGACTGCAGCTTTCTTTGTTATTGTTTTTTTTATCACATATTTTCAGATATCAGATATTTGGGCAAGAAGCGAAGCTTATAGGCGTTACCACACCCACTAAGTATAATGTATTAATGTTAGAAACTGTAGAATATTGTGAACAATTTTAGAGTCGTAGGAGAAATAAGATGCACCTGAAAATTTATGCTTTAAAAATGTGTTCATGTTTATACGAGTATATAAAATAAGATATTATATAGTCTCGAAAATAATCGAAACAGTATTAAACATTTTTTTTAATGTATTTTGGAATCCCAAAAAAGTTTACTAGGTAGGAGAATGATATTTTGAACTCATTAGAGTCCCACGACTCTAATTATGTATACATTACTTATGTATGTCCTCGGGAATTGTACAAACAAATATTAGTTAAAAATTATTTGTACATTGCTTATGGTCGCGGAAATTATCCAAAAAAATGTCGAAGATATTTTTAGGCCCTGTACCGAAGGTACAAGAGCCTATTGGTTTTGTGCAAATGTATGTAACACGTAGAAATAATGGACGGAGACCCCCCAAAGTTACCCCCATTATGGTCAGGAGTGATAGAGGAGTCGATATAGCCATGTCCGTCTGTCCGTCTGTATGAACGAAAGGATCTCGGAAACGGTAATAGATAGAGACTTCGTGTTTTTTGCATTCGTCTAGGACTGCTCCGGAATTATACAAGTTTATTTTAAAAACCTGCCCCTCCCCTGCCTTCCCCATAAAATCACCGCCAAGGCTAAAAATTTCTTCGGCACAAAAAAAAATGAGTATACCAATATAGAGATAACGTCTCTCTTTGCCAAAATCCAAAAAGTTCATCAAAATCGGATAATAAATGACGATTTTATAAGCAATTGAATTTGACTAACCCCCCTTTTCTTTTCATTCATATTTGCGAAGTGAGAAGTGGTCATGCGTTTGGTCATAAGCTCGGGAAACATTTAATGTGTTTGTTAGGCGAGCTGAACTGGTACAGGGCCTCTTACAGTCGGTTACGCCCGACTGTAAATTCCTTACTTGTTATAGATATTTTGGGAATAAAAAAAAATTTATGTGCGGTACTAAACACATAAAGTATATAAATCTTCCCAACTATACTAGGTACGAGAATGATATTTTGCACATTTAAGGATTTTTGGATGAATTAAATGATACCTGAATAGTAGGCGGATACATGTTTATATACATAAATGTGGTGCGTAATAGCATGCGCCGATATTAAAATGTTATATTATTAATTATTAATTTTTCTCCTCAAATCCACAATGTAATCAAGAATTTGTCGACTATTAACCTAGAAGACACCCACCTATCTATATATATATACTTAGTACTTACATTTATCATACATATAATTAGGCCCTGTACCGAAGGTACAAGAGCCTATTGGGTTTGTGCAAATGTATGTAACAGGTAGAAATAATGGTCGGAGACCCCCCAAAGTTACCCCCATTATGGTCAGGAGTGATAGAGGAGTCGATATAGCCATGTCCGTCTGTCCGTCCGTCCGTCTGGCCGTCCGTATGAACGAAAGGATCTCGGAAACGGTAATAGATAGAGACTTCGTGTTTTTTGCATTCGTCTAGGACTGCTCCGGAATTTCACAAGTTTATTTTGAAATTTTGCCCCTCCCCCCCCTTCCCCATAAAATCACCCCCAAGGAGAAATATTTCTTCGGCACAAGAAAAATTGAGTATGCCAGTATAAAGTTAACGTCCCTCTTAGTCAAAATCCAAAAAGTTCATCAAAATCGGATAATAAATAACGATTTTATAACCAATTGAAGTTGAATGACCCCCCTTTCCTTTTCATTCATATTCGAGCAGTGAGAAGTGGTCATGTGTTTGGTCATATGCTCGGGAAACGTTTAATGTGTTTGTTAGGAGACCTGAACTGGTACAGGGCCTCTTACAGTCGGTTACGCCTGACTGTATTTTCTTACTTGTTAGCTATTTGAATTAGTCTAACATTCAAATCAAGAATTTAAACTATATAGACGACTAATACTGATTAACTTGCAGTGATAAGAGTTTTAAATATATTTACTACACACAGATATAATGCTAGGCAACTAGACTAGATTCTAGATTATAAATGAGCGAGATAGGGAGATATAGCGAGCTGTTACACTAAATGCTAGATATGGCGCTAGTTCGTAAAGGTTCGTCTAACGTTCGTTTGACTGTCGTGTGCTCGCGCGTAGTATTCGTAGAACAGGCGAAAATTGTTAACAAATTTGCTAAGACGACGTCGGCGAATGGCGCGACGACGACGACGACGACGATTGACTGCAACAAAATAAAAGCAAAAACAATAACAACAACAACAACAACGACAAAAGCAATAATAAGAATACTAATATTTAATAATATTGGAATAAAATAGAAAAATAAAAACAAAAACAACAAGCGGCCACCGACGACGACGACGACGACAACGCGACGACGATCGACGGCGTCTACAAAATGAATGTCGGCTTCTAAGTCATCATCATTGTCGTTCTTATTGCCGGCAGCAGCGCTGCCAACGTTTGCAGTCAACGTCAGCGTTGACTATATCTACAACAAATAATAATAAGACAGTTAGTACGTGTTGAGAACATTATTGGTTTAGTCAGTGTTTTGCACTGGAAGGTAATAAGACATCCAGTCCAGTCTAGTCCAGTACCCGGTATTAGATAAAGATACGTGCGAAACGCGATACAAACCGATATCAAAACTCAGGATTAACTTCTTCTGCTGCTAAGCACGTTTCAAGATTAAAGATATTAAAGCGCGAAGTTTGCTTTGATCCAAACCTATGCATAACTTATAGTTAAAAATAATAAATCTGTGATAATAAAATAATAAAACCAACGTATATGATAATGTGTCTATATTCATTAATTATTCCTGTATCACATTGAACGCTTCCTGCTGATAAAATATATTGAAAAAAAAAAAAAAATTTGTAAATCGTGTGTCTATTTTATTTACCATCCAAACGTTTTATGTGCAAATATTTTATTCGTCAATAGAATTTTTGTTTAATTACTTAAATCTTTTTTTTGCTTTGTGATTTGGCGCAAATATTTATCTTTACTTTGTGTGTTTCGCGTCTCGTCTACTAAACAAATACAATTCTATTTTAAAAGCTAATGATGTATTGATTTGATGCTTCCTTGAAGAAAATCATCTAAAGTGTTCTGTGAAAAGTGCCGTAGAAGCACACTCGTCTCATATATATATATATATATTTTGGATAGCTTAAAATATAAATAAAAAAAAATAATAATAAATTAAAAAGACATCAGCTAGATGTTACCTAGCATGCTCAGAATGAAAACCGAAATTATAACAAGTTCGGGCTATGACGATCCATTTAATTTTGAGGAGAATTTTTTGCATATAATGGGTGAGTTGTTGAAAAATGTCTATGCATTGTATACTGAATTCAAATCGCATAATTCTGCCACAAGTTAATGAAATAATTTTCGCTAAATTGGCCCAAAAATAATATCCTCAAAAGTTCTCAAATTTTTCTAGTTAAGAGAGGTATTATTTTGTATAATCTTAATAGACTTTCTTTAGAATTAAGCATGTTAGTTATAAGGCAAATATCTGTTACTCGGAATTTTCCACAATTTTCTCAAAATACAATTCAAATCATGCCCCAAAAAGTATGCTCCTTATAATTGAGTCTATTTTAAAATAGTTTTTTATTATGTGACAAAATTGAAGATTCAAATTAATTATATATTTAGAACCGTTACGGACTATAAAATTTTTTGAGTTAATATATTATATTCGAATCTTACTTCAAAACTAAAGAAATTCCGATCGAACTTGAACATCTAAAAATTCTTGCGCAAGAAATTTAAGAGTCTGAATTGGACTTCACCGCAGTTTCTAGCAGATTTGAATTGATCTGATACGAATTTAACTCGTAAGATTTCAAAATTCATGGAATTAAAATAAATATAAATAAATTTGAAGAAAGCTTTTAGATTAAACTTTTTTTTTTCCGATTTTTATACAAACATTCCTAGTTTTGTGAAGTAATATCTAACTTCGTCTAAAGCCCCTATTTAATTATGACAGTACTATGTACCTCTTAATTCATTAGGTTCCACTTGCTTTCTTTAAACAAAATAAATTATTATTTGAATGGGATAATCACAGTTTCACTCTTTCATATTCGAATATGGCTTAACAAATTATTTCTCTCACTAGTTTCTAACGTTCTTAACTGTACCCAAATGAACCAAAGGGTCTAGCAAGTTTGTGAGAATGTAATATTCAGAGTAAAACGTGCCAGTTTCAGTATGGAAAGCTGAGTCACTAAAGCGTTGTTCGTTTATCTGTCCCGACTATCTTTGTCTATTAATAAAAAAATCTATTTAGATTTTCTTTATGGAAACGTAGATCAAGTGTATGAAACTTTGTGTGTGCCATAGACACAACGCTCACTATATGTCCCTTTAGGTGTAGACTTTTTGAAGTCTTCAGAAGAAAAACATTGAATTTAATAAAACTTTTTTTCATTTTAGTTAACGGAAAACAAAATTTTTTTGCTTAAGAATTTTTCTTTTTAATATTAAAAGGAAAGAAAGAAGTACAGCATATTTTGTAGTCATGAACTTTGGAACCTTTCAAAATAATCGTTTTTATTATTCCATAGATTAAACATTTAAAAATTTATTTTTACAATCTCACATAATTTGGGAGTTATAGCCAATTTAGTGAACCAACTTTCAAATGAACTTTTAGTGAAGTCAAAATTAGAAACCATTTTTTCTGTAAACCTTTTTTAAATGTCTGCCATGTTTACTTAATTTTCACTGAACCAATTGAATTGAAATGTGCTAGGATCGCTTCAAAATAGATGTCGCTGTAGTATTTTGTAAGACCCCGTAATGTAATGGCGCTGGGTGAACTTAATCGTGTTCATTTTCAAGTAATTTTTTCAGAATGTGCACACGGCGAGAGCCAACACAAAATTTTTTAAAGCTCGCGGAAGTGTTTTTAGACTTTCAGCTTAGCTTTAGATCCTTAAGATAAGTTTTGTAGAGAAAGATTGAGATTGATGAGAACTTGAAGACTATCATAGATAGAACCTTAAAATTTTGATATTTAGATTCTCCTATTCATATAAAAAGTTTTTATTTCCAACAAACATCAAATATTTTGCCCATTGAAAATAAACTTTTAATCGTTAAATCTACAAATAAGTTTGTGTGAAACCATGCTTATTTACCTCTCCTACATAGTCTCCTTTTAGCTAGATTTTCTAAAGCTTCGCTACTCGCTGTTTATATAAAACAATTTTAAGCTTTAAAATTAAATATTACTCGAAAATTCCATCTCTTTATTGTTGGCCTAAGAAACAGAAGAAATTTCTATCTCTCTAGTAACTCTGACGTTTAATTGATCTTGAGAAATCAATTCCTAATGTAACTCATTGACTTTGGCCATCGCTATGACTGATGTCTGAACTGTTTGGGTTGGTCTTCATGAAAATAATTTATTTTTTCCGAAAAGTTGTTTTTATACTCATTTAAATTCTGCATTAAGACGACATATTAATCGCTATGGCTAAAAAAAAAAAAAAAATTGGACGTCATAACTTTGTCTGCAAACGGAACTGTCTTCTTCTTTTGAGATAATTCTCCACTTTCGTTCCATTGTTTTGACAGTTTCATCGTCTTTAGTGGTGTTTTGTCCCTTGTTATGAAAACTGAGCTTCATTCGGAATCTTCTCAAATAACTCCAATTGAAACATTCTTATGATGCTGTTTTTGTTCCAATGTCATTCATTCCACTTCAACCATAAAATTCCCATTTCACACTTATATCTCCCAATTTTGTCATGACTTGTCTAAGGCGATTTAGACTATTCGTTTGTAATATAATGTTTTTCAATAAATGTAGTTTGATCTGGCTTAAAACAAAGCTCTAAGTTTTCATCAGTCAAAACATAGAACTGTGTTTAAACTAGGACCTCGAACCTGCTCAAACATAATTTATATTAAAATTGCAATGTATTTTGGAATGTGAACACAAAAATATCCATTCACTGAGTCGCATTCTATTCCTCCAAGTAGAATGCATTCCAGATCTATATTTTTGGCAATAGTGAACTATTTATCACTCACACATTTTCCCAAAATCAATTGTAACATAACCCATTAAGAACCTTTATATATTCTTGATCAGCATCAAAAGTCGATTCGTTATAGATATGTCCATCTATTCCGCTGTCTAGCGTTGTCCATATGAACAACAATATTTTAGATATTATAAGAGATAGAACCTTCAAGTTGGATATTTAGATTTATCGCATTAGTTCTTCAAATAATTTGTATTAAATGTACGTGCGAACTACCCACTCCTAAAGGGTTTTATTACTTAGCATACAAAGCTATCCATTCTTCTTAGTTTTTGTATGACCATTTTTTATTGTTGTGGTTGATTTAGCCAAATTTCGGTCTATATTAAAATATTTTTTACAATAGATGACACCCATGTAAACCTTCCTCTCCTTTATAAGTTTAAGTAGGAAAACATTTGTTATTTACTCAACTTAGCCAAGGAATGCCAAATTTTGTGTATTTTAAGTAAATTCTAACAAAATATTTCATAAAGCCCCATATCGAATCAATAAAAGGGGTACTCACTATACAAAAATCGATTTGATATATACATGTCCGTCTCTCTGACTGACTGTCCGTATGAGCATCGAGTATTTGGAGACTATGAAGAATAGAGTCTTGAAGTTTCAATACTTAGACTCTAAAAATCGTTCTTCAGATACTTGTATTCAATATACCGGCTAACCTCTTTCTAAGGGGTACAATCTATAAATTGACTGCCTCTCTTTTCTGAGATTTTGAGTTTTTGTATGAACATTTTTTCTTTTTCTTGTCATATTAGCTAAAATCTTCAAATATATTGTATGTATATTACTTCAACTCTAATAAAATATTACATATAGGTCCATACCGCGCCACTAAAAGATGTAACTCCCATAAAAAACCTGTCCTCTTTTTTACGTTCTTGTAGAAAAAACATGTTATTAGGTCCTGTAGCGAAGGTACAAGAGCCTATTGGTTTTGTGCAAATGTATGTAACAGGTAGGAGTGATAGAGGAGTCGATATAGACATGTCCGTCTGTCCGTCTGTATGAACGAAAGGATCTCGGAAACGATAATAGATAGAGACTTCGTGTTTTTTGCATTCGACTAGGACTGCTCCGGAATTTTACAAGTTTATTTCAAAATTTTGCCACTCCACCCCCATTAATTTTTACCTGAATCCATTGAGCCAAGTTTTATACGCCGTTTTATATGCCAAGATTCTACTGTGATCTTGCGTGGAATTTTTCATGGACTTCCCTCCTGTGAATGGCAATTTTGTGTGGCGCTTAAAAAGGGAGGATGAAAACTTATATTCTTAATAGCACTATTTAGTCTGAACTATGAAATAATTTTGTGTTTTGAATATTTCTCTACAAAGCGTCAATAAAACTATATCTTTAGATGACTTTTGCTAACTTCTTCCTTACCAGAACATTCTCGTAATACCCAGATATTGCTATTTATTAACTATAACACTATCTTTTACTCATTGCCATCTTATACTCATCTTTTTAATTTTGTGTTATTTTCCATTAATACTCAAAATACTGATTAAAAATTATTTTGATGACGAATGTAGGTGAATAACAATTTTCAATTACCTACATTAAATGTTATCAAGCGTTCATCTGTAAGAAACTAATAACTCAATAATTGAAATGTAATCGGTTAGAAATATGCGAATCATGATGACTGTACGCTAATAGTTTTTAATTTAGAATATTTACAATAAATAACAACATATTAAAAAAGAATCTTATGTGTGCGATAAGATACACAATACAAATCAGAACATCGTCGGACCATATTGTTTGAAGACATTACTACTTGTAGCTACATATTTCGAGTTAGTAATATGAAAACAAATACTTCAAAAATTTTGGCAGCTATTTTTAGTTTGTTTTTGTACAATTTTCGGCTGTTTTAACTAATCAGCAAAGATTCGTTTAATACTTAAGTAATAGTAGATTATAATCTTGTTGTTTAATAATAAAAAAAAAAAAAAAAAGAATGCAATAAAATGTTTAATCTTTAACTGTAGGCAAATGCTTAAAAATAAAAGGCTTTACTATTGCGTAGAATTTTGAACAAGTTTTAGAACGCTTCTTTTTTTTTTTGTTTTTTTTTTTTTTTTTGACAACTTTAACAACTTTAAAAATCTTATCAGAATGAGTGTTTAAAAAAGGTTTTTTTAATTTTTTTATTTTATTATACTACGAGTATACAATATAAAACTTTGATAAGCTTGCTAATAAAAGCAGACCTAATGATAAAATCTAAGAAGTAGATAAAAAAAATTTGTCCAAAAATTGTTTAAATAGTTTTGCTTTGGCAGTAATTATTAAAAATATTTGCACAGCAAAAATTAAGAAAGAAAAAAAAAACCACATCATTAACCTTTTTGACTTTTTTTTATAATATGTAGCTATGCGTGTTTTATACGCGCGCTCCAAAAGAAAACAAATATGAAAAACTATTAAATAAATATTTTATACGCAAAAATTTCATTTCATACACGAATGATGTATTTAATTAATAGCTGCACTTAAAAGTCAAACACATATTTACTAGTCAGTGTGTGTTCTGGTTGTTGTTGTCTATAATTGCCAACGTTACTATTATCGTCATCATCATCATCTTGAAGGTACTCAAGGTGATGCGCCCTGTGTAGTAACCCCATATTCAACAGTAGTCAATAAGTCGACAGCACAAGTTATATTTATATAAGTGTTACTAGTAGAAATACCCGTCATTGTACGGCATCTTTTTTTTTTATTCCTTGATACTTTAAATCTTATTTTATAAAGTGACTTAAATTAACACTCCTAGTTGGAGTATATATAAAAGAATCTTTATTATACTTGCAACCCTATAGTCAATTGTGCACCGCTGCATAGTTGGAACGTTTTGGGATGAAACATAAATAGAAAAACTATTGCATACTTACAGTTGCTATCAATTATTGTCGATTTTATTATTTAAATCAATGAAACAAAGAACAAGAAAAAAAAAACGTAAAATTTTAACTTATTTTTGTGGTCAACATTTGGCATCTGTGGGTTCTAATAAGACATCTCTAGAAGTAGCGTCAGTTAAACTCTGTTACCAGTTTAACACATCTTTTCATAGATTGCGTGTGACAAAGACAGTTAAGAATTTCCAAAATCTTATCTTTGCCATGTTTTGAAGGTTCTTATTAGAAATATTACGATGAACCGGCAGAGCTGCAACACAATAATTTTGGTGTAATCTCTAGCAAAGATAATATTCTTTGAAATGCCAGCTCCCGAATGTGCTCTCTATCATCGAACATTAGACTGTTAAGTAGGGCTCCCTTCTTAAAAGACATCTTTTGCTTTATTAGGAACTAAAATGGGAGCGTAACCACTTAGTTGACAGGCAATTGCAAATTTTCTGATGAATTGAGGGTACTTACGTAAAATCTGAGTATACGATTAGTAAAGTAAAGGAAAGCCAAATCGAGTGCGGATTATTTCCAGGCTTGCGGTTTGCTAGCTCAGGACAACAGGAACCAGTTGATACCGCTTGTCATATCTCATAAAGATATTTTTGAATCACATTTTTCGACAAGTCTGGCGAATTATCATCCACTGCTCAAAAAGACATCGTGGTTTATTTTCACAAGTAGCTAATTATTTTCCAATTAGAATAAATTAATTGGCAAGAAGCATACCAAAACAACGTTGTAACGGTCTCTCCAAATACTCCTCTAAATATTGTTTCACGCCTCCATTCCAGCTGGTGTTAGTTGGAGTTCCGTCACATCCAACGCGAATCATGTCATCTAAATTTCAACCTTGACTCTCTAATATATATGGACATTAGAATTTCCTTTGCGTTGTGAGTCCCAAATAAATGGATACAGGTTCGGCTAATATACAGATTTGCTCTTCTAAAACATCTTTGCAATGGTAACGAACCCCTATTTTCTCATTCATCAGAGTCTTGTCTATTCGTCCATGAAAGTAAATGCTTTTTAAAACAATATCTCCAATATCTTTTGAAGTTTCTCTCCAGGCTTTAGATACAACTCTGTGGTTTTGGTTTTTATCAATATCTGGAGATAAATTTCCGGTAGATATAATTCTGACGTCAACCAAAACCGCAGATGAACAATAGTAACAGATCGCGCTGTTGGCAACGGTAATGTATTTTGATTGCCTGATAAAGTTGATGGTATCTCAGTCGGGGGCATGTTTATCTTGTTGTCTTTGTTATGGGATAAGCTTCTATGGAAGATTCACACACCGGATCTTCATCACAATTTGTTAGGACAGAATCGGTTGCTTGTTGAGAACATGGAACAAAGGAACAAACATATATACATACATACATACATGCATACATACATGCATACATGCATACATAGAAAGAAAATTAAGGATTTTTTAAAACTTTTGAAGGCGAGTAGACCCTAAAGATATAGTTTTATTTTATTTTTTAAATTATTTTGGTAATCTACGACTAATCATGGAAAATTTGGGAGGTCTTATGTTTCTGACCGTGTTAAGGAAAATTACAAATATATTCGGGAGAGCCTATCGGGCATGCCAACTCGTACGCAACTACTGCAATATATTAGTTTTATGAGCACCTTCTACTTCTTCAAGTTAAATTTATATATTTAAGGAATTGTTCAAAAGTCTCGGAAATCTGTCATATCTGTTCAAAATCCAGATACAAGACATTGTATGGATTTGTTATTTTTAATTATTATTTACAGTTAACGATTTTTATTTTTATATACACACTTTCTTAGCAATGCTTGCATTTATTTAAAGCTATTTCAACTAATTTTCACTTTGTGCTAATCCCCGGCCCTAAAACCGGAAATTCTCCCATACTCAATCAATTCATAATAGTTCATGACCCTAAAAATGATTGAAATATTATTTTTTTCTTTCTTTTTTTTTTTTTTAATAAAGTTGACTCTTCAATTAATAGCAAAATGCACTTCAAATTGTAAAAAAGAAAAAAAAAAAAAAAAAAAAGAGTGAATGCAAATTGATTACGAGACATAATCACTTGCCTGCTGCCTGCCTGCCTGACTACAGAAATGTCTATTAGGTGTATATATTGGAAAATTTTTGATAACACTTCTATAAAGAGTATAAAGAAGCTACTACTTGAAGGCTTTTCAATTATTTGCTACTGAGTTTTTACTGTGCTACGCAATTCATTTTGTTTATTGTATTCCTTAGACTTTGTATTTAAAAAAATTTGGTTTAACTGCACAAAAAGTGAGTAATCTGATGCCGATGCGTCAGTTATATGTCTCATCAATTTATATAAAATATTGCGTATTGTATTAGTTATTAGTAGACCAGAACATCTTTGTCTTGCTATTGTAAAGGAAGATGAAGAATGTTTGGATATGTTTGGAGACAATTGAATGCAGTTTGAGTAGTACTTATGTCATAGGTTTGAAAAGCGCTAGCCAACAGTTTGAATAGCATTAATGTTTAGCAATTTTTTAGTTTGAAAATTTAATTTATATAAATTCAACGCCCTCCGCGTCACCGTCTAGTCTTCTATTCACTACTTTAGCTACATTTATCATCGTTCTGTTCGTTTGCAACTGACTGATTCAAACCCAGACAACAGCTGCGCCACAAGTCATTAAAATCAATACGCCGTGTCCAAATTTGAATGAACACATCGGTTGAATGCATACTATTGTGTCAAAATGAAAAACCGAATGATCTCTGTCTAGTCATCGCGTTATAGCTTTATGAAATGTTGTTCCTCCAGTTAGTGTGCCAATACATTGACACTTTCTTGGCGTATATTGTTTCTAATGATTGTGAAGGTTCCAAGAATAGTTAATTTATTATTTACCTTAATAGTGGTGTATAAAAGACTTTATTATTGCTCGAACTTGTGACACCAGTGCTTCCACGAAGGAAACTTTGAGGTTGTTGTGAAGAGTAAAATGTTTCACAAACCAAGAACATCCTTTGACCTTCCGTAGCGCTTTATTTTGTAATATTTGCACCTTATTACGGTTGGTTTTAACTGCTATGCTCTTTATTTGATTGCAGTAACTCCAAATCGACGCTAATAATTGCTTATGAATGGTGCTTTGCATAAGGACACCCTGTTTCTCCTCTTAAGGAACCATTGAAGCTTGCGAATTCTTGCTCTGAAAAGACAGAATTTGAAGCAGTTATTAAGCCGTTGCTAACTGACGCTTCTCTTCAAAACGAAGCTCACATCGATGCATTTGGTACCTAGGAAGTATTGTGTCAATGATCAATTATCTAAAATGAATTTATTGTTACTTATGCTGCCAGCCATAAACTCCACCGTACTGTAGGCTTTCAAAAGAGTCCTAGTAACAGCGACTAATCACCAGTAGTCGGCGAATTAACAGTCCGTAGCGAGGTCCTGAGTCACCAGCTGAACTACAGCAATATGTAGAACAAATAGGTGAAGTTATCATAGAAGTTCCATCCGTATGATTCAGAATGATTCAGAATGAATGACTCCATTCACTGACAGTACAGCATAGCATACTGAACTTAAATTTTAATTTGTAAATTTTTATTTTATTTTTTTTTTTGGACGAAACAAAATTTATTACGAACAACTCATATTGTCTGTTGCTTGATTTTTAATCATTCAAATTGCGTGGTTCAGAATGAATGACTCCATTCTATAATCACTAACTTACATTATGGCAAACCAATTTAAAATTTTAATTGGTAAATTCATATTTATTTTTGAAAAAGAAAAATTTTATAAAAGCAATTCATATTGCGAGTTGTTTGATTGTTAATGAATCAAACTCAATGGTTCAGAATGAATTACTCCATTCTATAATCCATAACACAATTATTTGACTAATTTGAAATTTTGTAAATTTATATTTATTTTTGAATGAACAAAAATGTAATATGATAAACTCAAATTGCCTGCCGCTTGATTGTTAAACAATCAAACTGAATGATTCAGTATGAATGACTCCCAGTACTACGCACTGAATTAAAGCCAGTTTAAATATATTCAATTTCATTTATTTTTAGACGAAACAAAAGCCAATGCGTTCAACTCATATTGCTCTGTTGCTTATTTGTTTATCATTCAAACTGAATGATTCAAAATGCATTACTTCATTCTAAAATCCATAACTCATAGTACATTTTCGTTTATTTTTGGATGATTAATATTCAATATGAGCAACTCATATTGTTTGTTGCTTAGTTGTTATTCTTTAATAAGGACTGCATGATTACTGTGGATTGAATGATTGATGCAATTCATTTCAAATAAATGGAAATTAAAACGATTCTTATTTTATTAGTTATTTACATAATTAATATTATTGATTCTTTACATAATATTTTGGAAGTTTGTAGAATAGAAATGTCAAAATTTATGTACCCTAGTGAAAGGTACATTGCAGATCCCATAACCTATTTGTCATATTCGTCAGCAGCAACATGAAATGAATGGATGTAGTCATGCGCGTCCGTGTGTTTGTGTCTGTCTAAAAGACAATAGACGAATATTATTGAAAATGTTAGGTTTCGAGGTCCATATATTGTGTTGGGTAATACATGAACTGCTTCATTCATACCATCCATTCAGAGCCAATTTATTACTTTGACTTACTACTATGAACTCTGCATGTATTCTAAACGGAATGAGTTAGAAACATGCCACATCATACGATTTTGTTCATACTGTAGAATGAATCACACCATTCATTGCGAGTCTCAAGAATAAATAGTGTATGTATTCATTATTTGTATTGAATATACTCATACATTACTGTTATGTAATGTATTTCACTGCTATGATTCTGAATTACAACTAAGAATTAGGTGCATATTATATGGATTTTTTTTTACACTGTACAATGAATCACACTATTCATTGCGAGTCATATGAACTGGTATGGGTATTCATTTGCGGTTTCGACTCTACTCATGTATTGCTTAAATATAAAGTACTTCATTCTAATTGCACTCACATCATGTGACATTTTCTGAATATATTCATTTGCTGTTTTGAATCTATTCATGCTGTCCTTTATTCTTACGACTCTGACTTCAAACTATAAATTAAAATCACAAACCTTAAACGTATTATAAATTAATAGTAAGCTCTTCAAAGCATAGCTGAGAGTGTATTACAATGTGTAATCTACTTCGTAAACTCCTTCTTAAAATTAAAATCAAAATACTTTACATTATCATATCTTTAACATATCTCTGGCTATGATAGACAAACATGTTATCCAAGCAGATAAGTTAATCCACATACTCATAAAATAAAAATTAAAAAAAAAAGAACACAATATATATAGCACTCAAAATCTGCACAGTCATGCAAAGCTTAAAATAAATATTTATAATAGCAAAACCACAGATAATATTCTACTCTTATAATACAATAGATAAAAGATCATCACAACATGCTGACATTTATCAAATAGCTTCTCAACAATATTAAAAATAATAATAATAAGTAGAAACTGAACTCAAACTCTAAGCAAACTATAAGGCTGACACTTGTCATTTGTGTGCGGTCAGCAGATTTTATGAGCCACAGAGTGACCCTAATCTAGCAGTGTATAAATAAAAATTAAATCGTCTATATAACTTGTATAATAATGGAGGGGAAAAAATATATCTTAATAATGTTTTTTAATTACTATAGTAAAACTAAAATCTTTTAATTTAAATAATTCGCCATGAAGTAAATCTACATATTTATAAAGGAAGCGCATATAAGTTGGAGAGAGAATAAAAAAAAAAATTATTATTAACAAAAAAATCGTAATAAACTAATTAGACTAGACATAGTTTTTTTCATTTTTTTTTTTTTTTTTTGTTCTGAGTGTTGTGTCGCCGTTCAGTTCAAGGCAAATTGTTTAATTGCAGTAGCAGTAGCAGCAGCCACAGTAGCAGCAGCAAAAAACACCCAGTTTAATCTGATCTTTTAGCTAATTTCGCTTGGATACAAATTTATAGCACACATCCATCTAACTATGTATATGTAATCGACCGGCTTTACTTGGTTTGATTGCAATTTGAACGGCTTAGCTTTGTAGCGACCAATTAAACGCATACCAGTCAAGAGCAAATTGAATTGAGATATTTATATATGCCATATAGTAGTGTTTAATTTATCTGTACAAATGATCGGCGCTGAAATTGCACTTGATTTAGTTTTTTTTGTTAGCTTTTTTTTAGCGCCAGTAAAGCTACTTTTTTTCAACTCAACTCAACTCAACTCAAAATTGAGCTCGCAGCTGTATAAGTCTTCAAGTCTCTTGCTCTCTCAGATTTTTCAGATATGGAAATTATTCAGTTTGACATGCATTTATTGCTTATGCAAGTCAGTTAATATTAAAATCGTACCACCCTAGATACATATGATTGGCTGCCATATCGAATACGACTTCTACTATATTGTATATTGTTTTCTATTCATTTTTTTTTTTTGCCTATTATTATTGTTCGATTTGCTATAATTGTAAATTAATTGAGACGTTTTTAGTATTTTAATTATACGTCCGTGTGCAATAATTAGTCATAAACGCGATCTAATGAAATGGTGATGTAAATTTGTTGTGATTGTATTAGTAGTGATAAGTCAGATATTGTAGAAATAGTTTATGTATAATCAAGTTCAAGTTTTAAAAGGCACGTTTTGTTGTGTCTAGTAAGAACTGTCCCCAGTTTTATAATGCATCTTACTTCTCCTGCAGTAGAAGTCCTCAATGGAGTAAGAGGTTGCCTAGTGCCAACATCATATTCAGCATATATAAACTTTCTCTACTTGAGAGTTTAAAAATGTTACCTTCTGATCAAACGATTTTGATCATCTCGTTCCACAGATAATATCATTTGGAGAGATTCATTAATATGTCGAAATTATATAGTGTTGAAAATTTGTTGGAGCAATAGTTTATATTTAGAAATAAATAAATCCAACATGCCATCCATTTAAATTATTATGTTATAATCCAATAATAATGACGTTCGAAATTATTCCAATCACATGCTTACTGTGATCCAGAAGTATAATATTTTTAACATATGATGCATTGTTGGTAAATTCTTTCAAAGACATATATATTCTAGAGAATTTATTCTTCAAAATACATAGATATATTCAAAATATCCAAATTTGCAATATCACAGCCAGGGTACTAGTGAGAAATGGTAGCTGATTCTGAAACAATTGTCTTTCAGATAGACATGCCTATATGTCTGTCGACACGTCTTTTGATGCTGATTAACAATGAATATATATTTTGTGGGGTCTGCCACGCCTCCCTCCTTCTGCATATAACATATACCTGCACAAACTTATAACCTTTTTCTATGATTCCCATAGAAGAAAAAAATTCCGTTCAACCAATCGCTATGAAACTCGGTTTTTACACTCTACAAAACAAATAACAAATACGCCTTCCGCGGTTTTGGGAAATTCTAACGCTTAGGCGTGAAAATCGGTAGTCAAATATTAAATTGAGGAGGTGTCCATTTTTTTTAAACTTGGTTTTTAACTCCAAATAACAAATATTTATCAACATGATTCGTGGTTTTAAGAAATTTCACAGCTAAGGTGTGAACATTTTGGGAAATTTACCAGTAACGCGTGATAGTTATATGGGCGAATATTTTTACTCTACACAAAATGGGTGTACAAAAAATGGGTACGCGTTTCAATGTTTTGAGAAATTCCACCGTGAAAGTCATAAAATCGATGGGTATTTCGATCAATTTTAATTTAGTTTTTTATAGTCAGCTCCACAAACAATTAAAAAAGTGTTCCGCTGTTTTGGAAAACTCAGCTTGTAAAATGGGAAAAGGGTGTTTAAAAAAAATATAGGAAAAGCATTTTAAATTTTTAATCTGATTAAAAAAAGTTTTAAATAAAAATTACCATGGAGATTTCTTATATGCGTCGCTTTACACTCTATATCAAGCCGCGATTTCCCCTCAACAATGATGATCCGCATACGTATATCACTTGGTAACTACTAGTTTGAGTTGTCTCAAAAGGGCATCAATCATAAGGATCCAAATGACCACAAATGGAGCCTTGGAGACAACCACGAACTACACTCGCAGTGCCAGAGTTACTCACCCCCACTGCACACGAACGTCTGTTACTGAAACTGTTCTGCCATAGAGCTAGTTCAGCACAATCCAAATGTTGTAGTGTCCGAAGAACTCTGCACAAAAATGATAAGGACATGCGGATCCAAAGGGGGCAACCGGGGCAGTTTCATGGGGGCGCCAAATCCTTGAGACAAGAATTCGAAATTTCGAACGCTGCAGGGAACACTGCCACTATTAAGTTTTTGCACCGATTCGAAAAAATTGTAGATCCAGGGCTGAGGACATAATTTAACGTGCTGGACTCAATGGTATTTCTCCAAGCGTTTTCAACCGGTTTGCCAGTTGTGAAGCTGAATTGTCTATCAGACATTCGATCCTTAACTAAAACATTCTGCCGCTCAATCAGTATTCGCTCAAGAAACTTGCCGAGAACAATTATAGAAGGTAGCGCAACTCTCACAATATATGTAGCTCAGAGGATTTTCTGATAGCAGTAGAGAGTAAAAATGATATACATACAATCGTTCGCATATTTAATGTAGCTATCCTCTCTGAACTGTAGCTATCCTCTCTCAACAGTAGTCATTTTGAGAGCGCCTGGCTAAAGTGGCGTTACTATGTATTATTATACTATGACTGGGAGCAGACTGATCCCCCAATAAGAGCTTGGATTGCTACGAACTTTTTCCAGAGACTTTAAGAGTACATTTATGCTGGCACACTTCCACGCATCGAGAAAGTAGCCATCACTGACACACTTACACACAGATATTTCGAGATAACCTTCCAGATGATTTTATACATCTCTCCAATGAGCTCATCTAGGCCCGGTGACTTCTTCGACTTAAACATTGGAGTTGACAACGGATCAGCGAACATCTCCACACCAGTTGTCATACGGACAGTCTGTTAGATGGAGAGACGGACTTGTCTATATCGACTTTGATGTTGATCTTGAAGATGTATATTTTCATTGAATCTGGCTTTCCTTCTACTGCTTGTTATGCCCATAGATATCCAAAATATAGAATCATATTATCGCGCCATAAATTTCGTATTATAAATTTTGTAAGTTCTTCTAATATTTTCATCACTAGTTCTTTACATCATTTATAATTTATTTTATATGATACATCTCACTTCAAATACACAAGTACTCAAGTTCGAATAAGGTTAGAGTTTTATTATTAAATTCTGGGGAATAATAAATTCTGTTGAAGTCTGCTATTTGTCCATTAATTAATTCATAAAGCTTTTATTTTTAGTTAGTTTATAATACTTGTATATATATATAATTCTCCTGTCTGCTGCCCAATATAATCGAATATTTGTTTAGACGTTTTCTTAAAATTTTGTGGCATTTTATTTATATGAATTATTTTTTTTTTTTTTTCTTTGGCGAGCGAGCGAGCCTCTTTATTATTTTTTGAGATAGACGACAGCATTTTGAATCAAATGAAATGAAAATGAGAACTTTGGTCGAACCGAAACATTAATACGCTTTAGATACATAAATTTTTTTTTATTATCATATAAAAATGAGAATCATATTAGTTACATTATCACTTTTTTAACATATATTAATATGAGTAAGTTCCAGTGCAATTCTGTCTATCGATATTAACTACAGTGAGCCGATAACCTTCTTGTGTTCATACGCATACGCCTGCGCCGCTGAGAAACAAATCAATGTTGCTTTGTTATTGTAAACTGTACCAGTTATGACTCAGTCGTTGCTAAGCGCAATACGATTTTTCACTTTGCACGGCATGCATAGAATATCACGCATTACAAAGCCAACAAATGCATACGATGTTCTAGTCATTTGTAAAGTGTAAGCATATGTGTATGCTCTAGATACATATATGTGTGTATTGCTATAACCAAGCGACTTAAATTGGCTCGTAGTAAGCAAATACCACATTTATTTCGGTTTTTATTTCACACGAGCAGAGTGAGATTTGACATCGGTTAGCACCTGCAACTGTAACTGTGTAAGCAGGCATATGTGTACTGTCTTTACGAACTATATATATGTTCTAGGGTAGGTGCTTTCTTACAATATTTCTAAGAGGACCCGATTTTTATATAATTTTTCATTTCATTACCATTTCCCATTTGCATGTTACAAACTTCTTAAAAATATGCACCATACTATATCTGAAGCGCAGTTCAAACAAACCAAAATATTTGCAGATGGTAAAAAGCGACGACAACAAAATCATTTAAAGTTAAAATAAAAATTTATTTATTATATGCGCCTAGGTCTTTCTTTCTTCAAGTTTTCTCGTACATCTTTCGAACGTCAGATTGGAAAATTGAGTGAAAAAATTTAAACTTTGAACAAACTACGCAAATTTATGTTTATTTTTAGCAACTTAAATGTTGTTTTTTCCTCCGACCACGAACCAAAATAAGTTTATTATTTTGTAATAATTTTGTTTCTTGTTTTTTTGATTTTTATTTTTGAAGAGAGCCTATAATTAAATTGAACTATAATTTAAAAGTATTTAGGAAGTATATATTGTTGTAGTTAAGGTTAATGCTAAATAATTTATAATTAGACAAAAACAATTTTATTGTAATATTTCGAAAAATTGTTCAATGGAACAATAGAATCGCTCAAATGAAAATTGTTTATACTTACTAATAATACTCTGAACAAATACGACGCCAATAATTTGCGATTGCTTTTTGGTTGTTTCTCTCGTAGGTTCCATTTTCATTTCCATTTTATTTTGTTGTTTTGTATTCAGTCTTATCAGAGGCGGCAACCATTCAATAACACGCCTAATGACTCTCGCCACCGATACTGATACGGGTAAAAATTTTTTTGAAATCAAATACGAATATGTGCAAAAATTGAAAAATTATAGACTTAGTAATCGCATATAAAATAGAAGAAAAAAGTGTAGACAATCAGAATAATAATAAAAATAAAGTGAGTCAACCCAAGTGCTACGATATCTTATTCATTTTGTTCGTTGTTTCCTTTAAGTTTTTTTTATTCCATCTAAATTTAAATTGCATGTCAAAGATCAAATTCGCGTAGTACTCGTAGAATTTTAAATGCAAAGAAGTGGAGAATGTCTATAAAAATGGCATTTTTTTTTTTTGGTAATTCCGAAGCCTGTATACGCTTCAAAGAGAATAATAAATTAAATAGAAAATAAATAATTCAAAAATAGAAAGAAAATAATGAAAAGCTTGGAATAAGTGTATTAAAATGAAAAAAAAAAAAAAAAATCTGATGAGTATATTGAAAGACAGAGAAATAGATGGAATAGCTGATAAAATTAGGAATCGAAAGATGAATAGACCAAAAAAAAAAATAAGGAATAAAATAAAAATAAAACCCACATACAAAAATACACACCAAAATACGAAATAAAAGTCCATCAGATTTATAAACGTGGAGACAAACAAAAAGAGAGAGAAAAAATACAGACACACAAATAGACAGCAAAGCAGATAGAAAAGCTGAAAGCAAAGCAAACAGACAAATTAAGAAACAAACAGGCAAACAAACAAAAAGTATCACAGACAATCACACAAACACACTGACAGACAAAGACAAATATACAGATAAAGAGTCTGATAAAATGACAGATAATCAAACCGACAAGCAAACAGATAAAGAAGCAGAGAAAGGAACAGACGAACAAAGTGAAAGACAGACAATAAAACAGTCAACCAAACAGACATACAAACAAGCAAACAGACAAACAAACAGACAAACAAACAGCCAAGCAAACAGCCAAGCAAACAGACAAACAAACAGACAAACAAACAGACAAACAAACAGACAAACAAACAAACAGACAAGCAAACAGACAGACAAACAAACAGACAAACAAACAAACAGACAAACAGACAAGCAAAGAGACAAACAAACAGACAAACAAACAGACAGACAAACAAACAGACAGACAAACATACAAACAAACAGACAAACAAACAGACAAGCAAACAGACATACAAACAGACAAACAAACAATCAGACAAACAAACAGACAGACAAACAAACAGACAAACAAACAAACAGGCAAACAAACAGATAAACAAACAAACAAAAGAACAAACAATCAAACAAGTAGGTAGATAGGCAGACAAACAAACAAACAAACAGACAAATAAACAAACAAACAAAAGAACAAACAATCAGACAAGTAGGTAGATAGGCAGACAAACAAACAAACAGACAAACAAACAGACAGACAAACAAACAGACAGACAAACAGACAAACAAACAATCAGACAAACAAACAGACAAATAAACAGACAGACAAACAGACAGACAAACAAACAGAAAAACAGACAAAGAAACAAACAGACAAGCAAACAGACAAACAAACAGACAAACAAACAGACAAACAAACAAACAAACAGACAAACAAACAGATAAACAAACAAACAAAAGAACAAACAATCAAACAAGTAGGTAGATAGGCAGACAAACAAACAAACAAACAAACAAACAAACAAACAAACAAACAAACAAACAAAAGAACAAACAATCAGATAAGTAGGTAGATAGGCAGACAAACAAACAAACAGACAAACAGACAGACAAACATACAAACAAACAAACAAACAAACAAACAAAAGGACAAACAATCAGACAAGCAGGTAGATAGGCAGACAGAAAACCAGACATGCGAACAAATTGTCGGACAAACAAGCATAAAGAGCAAACGATCAATCAAATTAGGGTTTAACTTCATAAACAATCGGAATAAACAGAATTTATGTAAACATTTTTTTTCCTATTCTAAATTTTGTCCCAAAGGGTCACGTCTAAGCGTCCTTAAATATCCATATATGCCATAGCGCAAGTTCAATCGCGAAACAGGGAAAAGATGTCTATGATGATCTATGAACGATCCGTACTCTTCGCGCTCTAAACTCAAAAACGGTTTGAAGTATAAAAAAATTGCTTCAGACGAAATTTGTAGAGAATTTTATATCCTAGAACTTTATACTAAATACAAATAGGATTTAAGGGAAAAGAAACGAGATATTTCCAAGAAAGCAAAAGCTAAGAACGCCCACACGTGATCTTATAAAACTTTTGAGACAACATTAAGAATGCCAAAATAAAGTTTTGCACAAAAATTTTGCTTATTCTGTTTCAGTTCGAGGTTGACCCATTTTTTGCCTTATTTGTCTAGATCCGTTATTTATATTATTAAGCAGAAAAAAAAATTTAAGAAGTGGACGGCTGTGGTTAGATCGAAGACTCGTCAAGTTCATCAAAAATTCTATCCTTACTATATACATATATAACTCTTCTGTACGTTAGTATGTCATTGATTCGCCTAAAAAGCTAGACCGATTATGATGAAATATAGCTGGTTTAGAATCATAATTGAAGCTGGTATGTGGCATTGCAATCGGGTTCATGGAACATTTTTTATTTTAATTTTTTGACTAAAGCTACCTCCCTGCCTTTGGAAAATTGAACCACTAATGGTTGGAAAGGGAACTCATTATTTTAATGGAGATTTTTTTTCCATCTTAACACTTTTAAACTCGATTTTGTTTATTTCACCTCTAATGCGTAAAAAGTATGGTGAAAAATTGTGTATGGGATCCTACTTACATACTCTTGTTTGAGATCCAATCGCTTTTAAACTCGGTTTATATGTATATGGGGACCATGAATAAATAATGACTGTTTTTTTTTTCCTAAATTATTGGTTACAAATATATTATTCAAAGTAGTCTCCATCGCTGGCCACAACTTTTTTTTTCCATCTTTCTGACAATTTTCAGATCCCAGCGCAGAAAAATAATTCGATTTTTGAGGCTATCCCTTCATTGATCCATTTTTTATATTGTTCATATGAAGTGAACTTGTGCTAGAACAGGCCATGTGTCTTCGAATGGAACAATTAGTCAGTAGGAGCTATGTCTGGAGAATACGGCGTGTTGGGTGGGACATCTCATTTTAACGTTTCCAAGTACGCTTTGAGCGGTTTTGCTTCAGTTTGCGGTTTAAACGCATGAGTTGAATCCGAAAGCGTTCCTCCGTGATCAGTTGATTCAGTTTGAGCCGCTCATAGTAGATGACGCCGGGACCAACACCATCAAATACAGAGCATAAGCTTCATACAAGCAAGTATCATGATTATTTGGCTTTGTGAAACATGTGGATGGCTAACCGGGCAACACTTATAACTTTTTGCGCTTGTGGATGTCCTAATGGATGCAGTTTTAATCGTCAGTCACAATGCGATGCAAAACGCTCCTCCTTTTTTGCTGTTCGTGGAGCTGTTCAAAAGCGAAAAATAGCCTATCCACCTCTTGCGGCTTCATCTCGTAAGGCAACAAGTTTCTTTGCTTTTGATGGTTTTAAGACGTTTGCTGACTGTCGACTTATTCACTTCCAATGCCTCTGTAAACTCCTGAAGTGATTCGAATAGAGCAATAATACCAAACCTTCGTCTTCAACGTCTTTAAAACGAATAGTGAAATTATTTGATTTAAAATAATTGTATGCAAATGGATAAATATTACTAGGAAACTAGAAAATTGGACAATACTGAAATCCAACGTGAGAGAAAAACAGAAGGAGGTGTTGCAACGCTCGCCAGGTACGTTAGTATGAGGATAAAAGTACGAAGTGATACATTTACAATCATCTTAACAGTCTAATCTATAATAAAAAAATTTTGGTGTGTTTGTTTGTGTGCGCATCACATAGAAGCCATGCATTTAATTCGAAATCGAATAACTGTAAATTAAGAGGCTTTATTGTGTGTAACATTTAGGGTTTATTTCATCGAAATCGACATACAGAGTCAAAAGATATTAGTGTTTGAATATAAATTAAAGTTCTAAGCTTAAAATTTGCTAAATTCGAATGCTATTCAAACTGTTTCCTAGCGCTTTTCAAACCTATGAAATATGTGCTATACAAACTGCGTGTAATTCAATTGCTTTAACCTTTCTATATCAAATATTTTTCATTCTCGGCGTTGTCTCAGCTATAAGCGCAAGCTGGGTCCACTAGTTTGTCATATGTTACAAACTTTTCGTAAAAATTTTAATTACCCGTTTTTTCACAAAATATTTGTAGGGTATAAAAACTATATTAATGATAGCTACATACACATTATGTGCGTACTTAAGAATGAAGAATGCAAGGTGAAACATTATTTAGTAATCATTATTAAACAACAAAGCTGACGACAATACAACAGGTTGCTCTGTGTGTAAACTTCATGGATTAATTGAAAGCTTATGAAATTCAAGACTTTAATATTTTTTATATATATTTGTACTACTCATATATATTTATAATTAAGCAAGTGGACAATAGATTAGCATTCATTCATTGATTCATGCAATGACATTAATGTGTATATCGAACAATCAATGCACTGTGCACTATAGCTAACGAGATTTAATGTAATATAATTAATTGAAGATAAGTTTTCTGTGTGATATAAGTAATATAATAATGTACACAGATTGTTTTAGCTGCAGCACAATTTGTGATAAAAATTAATACTTGCAAAATATCTCAAAATTTGTATCTTCTTATTTATGCATATAAAACGTTTATGATACACAAATCGCTTTAGCTGAGTAGCATGAAAGCAAAATTCATAGTGTAAACCGTAACAATTGTCTGCATAGCTATACAATTTATTTAATTTTTTCTTTTTTTATGCCTTTTTCTTTTATTAAATCAATTTTCAAGACCCTTTTCTAACATTTCTAACCCCCCTGTATGATGGTTCACTTGACTTATGCATGCAATGTACGTCATTCATTGAATTATAGAGTTTTCGATTATATTTACTTAAAAATCATTCGCAATATCCACAATGAAATCGGACATACGTGTCTATAGCGTTGTACGATCGATGCATAGGTCTTGCCTATGTTTACTTTTAAATTGCATCTAATATTGTAATTTTCTGTTAATTCTATATAATAATATTTTTTTTTTATTTGTCATTACATTTGATTGAATATGACATTCTAATTAGTAGTTATACACAGAAAATTAAAGTTGAAAAAAACAAAAAAATATTAAATTTAAATCTTTTTGCTAGCATTGATTGGTTATTAACTAAATTAAAATGTAAACAAAGTTGTTAGAAGATTTATTTTATAGTTTTTGAGATGAATGCACGCATAAAAAATATATATTTTAGTTTTGTATTAAGTCATAAATTCGAAAATAGTATTCACCTAAAATTTAAGTTCAGCCGTTCAATTCGAAAGTTCAATTCGAAGATCACGCGAAAATTTTAATTTCTTACAAAGTTCTGGGAAAGTCCATGCCAACATATATATTTTGAAATTTGTATCTATTACTTTGGAACTTTATAAGTTATTCAAGTGCTAATCACAACCACATAATCCGTTTATTTTAATATTGATTTGCAAAACTCTACTGGAAAAACCCTTTGCCACAAAAATTTCTAAAACGTCTTAATTAGTTAAAATGCAACACCTAAATGAGACTCTGTTTGCATTAAATTTTATTAAACAATATTTATATATAGAGCTCATTGTGTCAATATGTATCTATAGTTAGTTGAGCGGCATTTCTTTGCTGAAATTCCCTCAGTTTTGTTTATTGAAATGAATTTGCAAAAATAATGTGCCAGACGATGAGTTTTTTTTTTTTTGAGAATTATTTAATATATAATTTGTAAATATTTTAGTGAAACTGTGAACAAGTATCTTACTTATTTAAAGTTTTTTTTAGGCCCTGTACCGAAGGTACAAGAGCCTATTGGGTTTGTGCAAATGTATGTAACAGGTAGAAATAATGGTCGGAGACCCCCAAAGTTACCCCCATTATGGTCAGGAGTGATAGAGGAGTCGATATAGACATGTCCGTCTGTCCGTCCGTCCGTCTGTATGAACGAAAGGATCTCGGAAACGGTAATAGATAGAGACTTCGTGTTTTTAGGCCCTGTACCGAAGGTACAAGAGCCTATTGGTTTTGTGCAAATGTATGTAACAGATAGAAATAATAATCGGAGACCCCCCAAAGTTACCCCCATTATGGTCAGGAGCGATAGAGGAGTCGATATAGACATGTCCGTCTGGCCGTCCGTATGAACGAAAGGATCTCGGAAACGGTAATAGATAGAGACTTCGTGTTTTTTGCATTCGACAAGGACTGCTCCGGAATTTTACAAGTTTATTTTAAAAACTTGCCCCTCCCCCCCTTCCCCATAAAATCACCCCCAAGGGTAAAAATTTCTTCGGCACAAAAAAAAAGTAAGTATGCCAGTATAGAGATATCGTCCTTCTTAGCAAAAATCCGAAAAGTTCATCAAAATCGGATAATAAATGACGATTTTATAAGCAATTGAATTTGAGCGACCCCCCTTTTCGTTTCATACATAAAAAAATGGTTTAAAAGGCACTTAGTCGTGCAGTGAGAAGTGGTCATGTGTTTGGTCATAAGCTTGGGGAACATTTAATGTGTTTGTTAGTCTGTCCGTCTGGCCGTCCGTATGAACGAAAGGATCTCGGAAACGGTAATAGATAGAGACTTCGTGTTTTTTGCATTCGACTAGGACTGCTCCGGAATTTTACAAGTTTATTTTAAAATTTTGCCCCTCCCCCCTTCCCCATAAAATCACCCCTTAGGGTAAAAATTTCTTCGGCATAAAAAAAATTGAGAGCACCAGTATAAAGTTAACGTCCTTCTAAACCAAAATCAAAAAAGTTCATCAAAATCGGATAATAAATGACGATTTTATAAGCAATTGAATTTGAACGACCCCCCTTTTCTTTTCATTCATATTCGCGCAGTGAGAAGTGGTCATGTGTTTGGTCGTAAGCTCGGGAAACATTTAATGTGTTTGTTAGGCGACCTGAACTGGTACAGGGCCTCTTACAGTCGGTTACGCCTGACTGTATTTTCTTACTTGTTTTCAATTATTTTTTTTTTAGATTTTTATTAATTAGTCGAAACTTTTGTATTGAAACTTCTTTAGTTGAGGTAAAAAAAAAAAAAATCGTCACGAATTTGTATCACTTATATTGCAACGGATATGCCTTTCGTATTATATCAAACTGCTCATGACCAAACGTTGGTCATAAGCTGTTTCCGTTAAATTAAGTCATGCGCTCGTGCTATTTTAGTATTGGATTGTTTTGCTTTACTAGATTTATTGTTAAACTTTTAAAGAATGCGATGCAATGGTAATAAACCCTAAGTACATGATAAATTGTATCGTTGGAGTCCAAAAATATTAATAATTTGATAAGATCAATTGCAATACGCAAGGTTCCCTCATTTCATACTCATGTCAGTTGACTCTGGCTTTTAACAGAAGCCGGCATATTAGATTATTGTAACAGCATCGTATTTCTTCTTAAAATCCTATCTAAATAACCGTCACTTCTAACTTTAAATATAACGATGAGCTATCAAAATTAAACAAAATTTTAGCTGGTATTCGACAAGAATGCGTCCTGGAACCGGTCCCATGTACAATATTTACTTCAGATATGTCTACAAAAGACAATGCAGATGTTACTGCAATTCTGTCATCATTCACATTTCTCACATAGAAGAGGTGACACTCCTAAACTTTTCTAAATTATGAATTCAAAAAAATAGACCACCATATAGATTTAGTTAAGAAGCATACAATTTTACAGAGGTTTTTTTATAAAAAAGAAAAAAATTTATTGCAATGTGAGCTGGGTAATCTGTATTTCCGAAAGTTTATTAATTTCTTCATTAATATATTATAGCTGCACAGATCGGCTTACCATCTGCTATGATATTGTGTGCGGTTGTTAATGCCAATTCCGCAGAACACGCTCCATAACTGGTAATTTTAACGAGTGTTCGAAAAAAAAAAAAAAAAATTAAAACCCTTATTTAAACCATGTATGCTGAAGCTATATTGTCCATCCTAATAAGATGATCAGAGCAACCTCAACGTATAGTTCATACAGCTCGTGGTTTATATAGCACCCAAACTGTGCGCCAACTCTAATAGCTTCACAAATCTATGAAGAATCCTTCTCTTGAGAACTTCCAAAGCCTTTTCCTTTGATTTATTAAGGGTTCATGCTTCTGCGTCATACAATATGACCAGCATTAGAAATGACTCGACTTCTAATATGCTTGCTGAGCCCAAAGTAACATCTGTTAATTTCCAGACTGACATTGTTGTCGATGCTTACTTCTATACCCAAGTTGACAAAGTTTACTACTACACTGAAGTTAAGAATCTTCATTGAATGCAATGAAGTCGTGCCGGACTATATCAAGTACATCATCTTGTCCTAAAACATCAAGAGTCGTGACTGTATTTTAATTTTTAAGAATGGCATTCTGTTCATGTGTATAGAATATATGTCAATTTCATGTACGCAAGTAGCACCACTTTCTTCTGGAAGATTGAGCCCGACTCCATCAACAGATTAATCAAATCGCATAATAGCGCATTTCTCTCGCTGAAATCTTCCTTGGCATCAAAGCGTTCAAGCCGCATAACTCCATTAACATATTAACAGAATCGCAACACATCAAAGATTCTCATATTCATTTTTCAGAAAATTTGTATTAATGTGCTTACCCACTCTCATTAACGGGGAGGAATTTTCCAAATTATGAGTTTTTGTAGGAAAATGTATGCATGTTACTAGAAATACCAATTTGGGAAATCTTACGATAATTCTTATCAAATATTCCATTTAGGTCAAGATCGGTCCACTAAAAAGAATGGTCCCCAATGGTCCAATCTTTCGAACCTTTTGAGTTTTTGTATGAACATTTTTTATTGTTGCTTATCTAGCTAGAAACGCCAAATTTGTTGTATATTGCATGATTTCTAAAAAAAATTATCAGACCACTAGCACGGGTATCTAGTAGTGGGGACTACTCCACTGCAGTTTTCTATCATATTTATTACAGAGTTCACACACATAATCTGCAAGAAAATACTCTGCAGTCGAGTGTGTTTGACTATACGACAACCTGTTCCTAACAAACTTGTTTGAGGGCTATCCCTTCTAATGGAATATTTAAATTAAAAAAAAAAAAAAACTCCTGTCAAAATCGGTCCATGTTCTAAATCGGTTTCTAGTTGATGTACTAGATTAAAATTAATGTGTTTATATAAAACTATTTGCTTAGCGTACGCTGTGATTTTTATTTCTTCCATTGCCCTTTACATATGTAGCAAATCTTAAACATTAAAAAGTTTCTGAGAAATTATGAATTTAATTTGTTACTTTTATTTGGAGCATGGTAACATTATATTAGAATAAGATATACTATTTTGCACTGTGGAAAGTCTTTTTTCTGTCAATGAGACACCCATCAAAATCGGTTCGGTTTTTTTGCAGCTTGGGTTGGAGACAGACAGACATACATACTTACTTTAAGAACGATATTCAAAAAATCTTGCCACTAGTTTGCGAGTTTATGTTAGACAAAGGGATAAGTTGACAGCGTTGATCAATATCCAAAGCTTCCTTAAATGTGTTAAAAAAACAGTGAAAAATCGGTTCTGCCATTTATACTAAGTATTTGTATATTATCCAAAAATTGTGTCATACAAAAATTTGATGAGTAACCGATCAACTGTGTCAATCGATAGTTGTATTTGTTTTGAAATAAATTACAAAATTCTGTAGAGTTTTAACTCACACATAAATGTCTAATATTCTTTAATATCAAAACTTAAGATCTAAGCTGATAACCAGAAACTGACGTGGGTGTCCCAACTTATCTGAGCTGTTATTATTATTATTTCTATTTTTTTTTTTTGACCAAACCATCGCTCATACATTTTATATACCTGTCAAATATTGTAGATATTTCATATGTACATATGTATGTATAAACTCTTATATCAGCTAATTTTTAGTAGGTGCCATAAAAAATCAACGATTTAGTTCTTTTATTTTCATTATAACCCCCCATATAGTAAAGTTAATAATAGCAAATTGATTAGAGTCTACTACAAATCGCTTGTATTTAGAGAGCAAAAAAAAAAAAAACGATCAAATCAAGCTGAACTAATCTTAGATTATGGTTAAATGCGTCTGTTAAAATAAATAATACATAGACTAACTATGTATAGTATATGGAAATAAAATCGTACAACTAACGGTGACAAGGCACAACAACGTGCCGCTTTGTTGCCCTTCATTGGCCGCGCTGCCCATGGTTTACATAGTCGCGCGACAGAAAAATTGAATTCTAATCATGACAAGGCAAATTTTTATAAAGAAAAAAAAAAAAAAAAAATAAACCAAGCATATACACAGCAACAGATACGTTTACACAGATACAAAAAAAAAAAAAAACAAAAAAACAACAACACTAATGCATATGTGAAATAAAACGCGTTTATGTATGTACATTATTTGTGCAAAAATTAATAAAAAAAATATGAAAAATATTTTGTAGATTGTCCAAAAAAAAAAAAATAGTAGGTAATAATTTTTTTTAACGCCAGGCAAACAATATTTTGTCGGTGCTTTTTTCAAGCCGGTTATAGTAGATAGTATATGTTCGAGAAAGTGTTTTATTTAATTTATTTCGTGTTGTTTATAATAGAAAAAAGTATCTGTGTATCTCTGTCAAATTAATTTTTCTTTATTTTCTCTGACAAATATTTCTCATTTGGCGATCTTTTGTGCGCTCTTGTTTACGTATTTATTCTCTAATTTTTCTGAGTGTCTCTCTCTCTCTCGGCTGACTAGTTTGTGTATGTGTTTGTGGTCAAAAAAGCCGGCTTTTTAATTTAAGTTTTTATGACAAAATTAGGCCAACTTGTGCAAAAGTGTGTCTGAAATCGCTTGGAAAGTGTTTAAATTTAATAACACGTAAAAAGTTTATTATATTCTACAATAAAATAGACTGGAAACGTGTTCAATATGGCAGGTGAAGTGAGGTGAGAACAGAGAAAATTTTGTATAGAATAAAAAAATAAAAATCGGTTCATGATCTTCAAGAGTTTCGCGTTTTATGAAACAATTCAATCCAGATATAATTGGATACACAATTAATATTGTAGCTTCTTGGCATAAGTTGATGTCGAGCCTCGTACCGCTGAAGATTTTTCCAATATGTTGAAGTTAAATTCTGCAGAAATTATTATAGGAATGTTTGCTTCTTATCTTTAGACTTCCAAATCTTCATATAGTATACCAAAATCTATCTGACATACTGTAAATAAGATATGAAACAATGAAAGAAGATATGAAACACTGAAACGTATAATATGAAACGATGATATAGGAACATATGCAATGCAGGGTCTGAAATGAAACGTATTTAGGAATATATGACCGTTCTTCGATCTTTCAGATACTCTTTTATATATTTCCAAAAATTTTCCCCTTATCGCCCCCATTTCTTTCAAGAAGATTACACACCTGTTTGTTGTTATTTTGCGGTCTTCTGCTTCATCGCATTTTCGTATCTCAGCAATCTTACAAACACACTCGCACACTCGCACACACATTCTATCTATCACATTCGCACTAAGCCGCTCAGTCTATGTGAGTTATGTGCTTTCTGGCACGCATGTTTCCACTCTCGCACGCCCAGTTGCACAAATGCCCCACGGCAGCAAAGCGATATTGTGAATCGAGTCTATCTCGCTCTAACACATTCTTTGGCGCTCACGGGGGCAAGCAAGATCAACTTCAACTTAAATGTAAATAATATGCAAAATAGACATGGAATTGATTTAGCGTTGATTAACTTTTTAAACTCACGCACACAGCTGCACAAACTAAACATACGACACACACACACACACTAATACATGACAAACAAAAATGGGGCTTTGTCTACTAGTCAACTGCGCTTCAGTAATATGTGCAAGGCGTGATGTGAAAGTTAAGAAATCGGACAAAGTGAAACGTAAAATATGAAACAATCTGAGATGATCATATTAAAAATCTGTCTGAGTGTAAAACACTGTAAAGTTAATTATGAAACAATGGTTGAGGGTCAAAGTGTGAAGTGAAACTTTTTAGTGATTTACAAAACCTATGCAGTTCAGAGTCTGAAGTGAAACGTAACTTAAATTATGAAACGATGGGTGAGAGACAAATTTTGAAGTAAAACTTTTTAGTGATGTACTGAAACTGTGCAGTTTAGAATCTGTAGTGAAACGTAACGTAAATTATGAAACAATGGGTGAGGGGCAAAGTGTGAAGTAAAACTTTTTGGTGATGTACTTAAACTATGCAGTTTAGAATCTATAGTAAAACGTAACGTAAATTATGAAACGATGGGTGAGGGACAAATTTTGAACTGCAACTTTTTAGTGATGTACTGAAACAGTGTAGTTTAGAGTCTGTAGTGAAACTTCTTAAGTAAACATTAAAAATAAAAATATGAAATGATTGGAGGAGTAAGGCGATATATGTAATACAGCGTTTCGAGTAAATTTTCTTTTAGTGATGTTTGAGTATAAAATACTGTAACGTAAAATATGAAACAATGAGAAAAGGTCACATGTAGTGCAGAGTCTGAATATTTGAGCTTAAAACAATGGAACGATGAAAGAGGAATATTTGCAGTGCAGAGTCTGAAACGAAACTTCTTGAGTGATATTTGAGCATGAAACACTGAAACGTAAAATATGCAACGATGAAATAGGAGCGTTTGCAGTACAGAGTGGGAAACGAAACTTCGAAAGTGATATTTGAGCCTGAAACACTGAAACGTAAAATATGAAACGCGTTTGAAACACTGAAACGTAAAATTTGAAATGATGGAAGAGAAGCAATTGCAGTCCAGACTCTAAAACGAAGCTTCTTTAGCGATATTTGAGCATGAAACACTGAAACGTAAAATATGAAACGATGAATTAGGAGCGTTTGCAGTACAGAGTGGGAAACGAAACTTCGAAAGTGATATTTGAGCCTGAAACACTGAAACGTAAAATATGAAACGCGTTTGAAACACTGAAACGTAAAATTTGAAATGATGGAAGAGAAGCAAGTGCAGTCCAGACTCTAAAACGAAGCTTCTTTAGCGATATTTGAGCATGAAACACTGAAACGTAAAATATGAAACGATGAAATAGGAGCGTTTGCAGTACAGAGTGGGAAACGAAACTTCGAAAGTGATATTTCAGCCTGACACACTGAAACGTAAAATATGAAACGCGTTTGAAACACTGAAACGTAAAACTTGTTAAGGTTCGGAGAGGCGCAAATGTGTGAAGATCTGTCTTTTAATATAAATAGATCAATGGATCAAAAGTTAACAAGCTTCGACAAGCTGTTCGAATTTTATGCAACAAGAAA
This sequence comes from Leucophenga maculata, assembly GCA_035044805.1. Taxonomy (NCBI): domain Eukaryota; kingdom Metazoa; phylum Arthropoda; class Insecta; order Diptera; family Drosophilidae; genus Leucophenga; species Leucophenga maculata. Next base: position 148,684 of record JAWNNP010002837.1, on the reverse strand, counting down.
ACCTTTCGGAACTTACTGGTGTGTACAGTCTTCATTAATGGAAATTCCCTGATCTTTCATATCACACCTTGTATTTACATGTACATATCTTTGTATCTGTGAGTTTGTTTTTCTTTTCCATTTTTTTGTTGGATTAAATTGACGCGCGACTCAGCCAGCTCAGTATACGACGACGAGCGTCTGAGTGAGTCTCGCGACGATTTTTTTTTTTTGTTTTTTGGACGAGTCGTCGTCGCCAGTTTTTGTTTTCTTAATCAGTTGCACTATAATGGTGCGCAAGTCCGGTAGAGTTATTCGTGGTGGCACGCGAGTTTTAGCTACAAACGCTGCTGAAGTCGCAGTTGAATTATATCGTGTCAAAAATAATAATAATAATACTAATAATAATAATAGTAATCACAGTCGACTTAGTGACGCTGTTGACGCAGCAACAACAACAAGTAATAATCGACGTCGCTGTCGACGCGAGCAGCATAATACAAGTACTAAAATACTTGAGCAACGTAGTCGCACAAATAGTGACAGCAGCAGTCACAGTCGCAGTTGCGACAGAGTTGGCAGCGCTGAGAGTTACGGAGACGTTAACGGTGCTATCGAGCAACCGAAACAAAATCTAAGCTTAGCAATTAAATACAATAACGATTCAAGTGATGGTTTGTTGCATATTTATTCTGTTTTATTATTTATGAATTAAAGTGAAATACTGAAGAACGATAAATCGAGTGACTCATATAAAGTGCAAAGAAATTGATATGAAAATAAAACAAGAAAGTGTGCAAATATTGTTAGAATTATGTATGTATAAAATACATAAATATACAACATAATCAATGTTTTGTACCCTACATATTTACATATAAGAGTGCGAGTGTTATGAGTTTGTTGAACTTGTAAAGAAAACATATAAAGGCGTTTTAAGTTTCAAAATAAAAATGAAATTTATGCCTTTTATTTTAAAATACTTAAAAGTATATTGTTTGAGATGTAATTTGAAGATTTCTATTAATGTTATGTTCAGTGAAATCGCAGTTTTATTAGCCTTCACAAGTCATTTTGAATTGTTACTTCTCCAGTATTCATTTTGTTCTTGTTCATGAGTGAACGAAAAAAAAAATTAACTTAATCCCTGCGAAGAAAACAATTTAAAACAGTCTCTTTTGTTTTATTCGTTGTTCGTTCGGTTATTTGTTGCGAACAGTTACAACTTGTTCAGTGAAATCGCAGTTTTATTAGCCTTCACACGTCATTTTGAATTGTTACTCCTCCAGTATTAATTTTGTTCTTGTTCATGAGTGAACGAAAAAAAAAAATTAATTTATTCTCTGCGAAGAAAACAATTTAAAACAGTCTCTTTTGTTTTATTCCTTGTTCGTTCGGTTATTTGCTGTGCTATTAATAGTTATATTATTTATTTTGAACGAAAAAAAATTAACTTATTCCCTGCGAACAGTTACAACTTGTTCTGTTTAGGCTTTTGATCGTTAATGAACAATTAAATACAACATTACACTGTACTGTACGAACAGAACAAGTCCAAAAACTGTGCTACTTTTTAATCCTTATCTGTTCTTCGTACGGTTCTATGCTGTCTATTGATGCTCGACTATGTATGATTTTATGTATCTAATCTATATATATTTACAATCAAACATGTGCAGAGCACGAAATACAACCATCAAAAGAATAGAATATAAACGAACGAGCAAACAAGTAATGGTGAATAAAATACTTGTAGAACGTTGAGTTTGAACTTATTTTGGATGTTCAGTGCTATGGTTCTGTAGTTCGTTGAGTTGCATTGCTCACAAATGAACTAACAGAACAAGTACTAGCAACTTGTTTAATGTTATATATCATTAACTTGTTCTTTCGATTCGTTTTTATTCTGTTCTTTTTCGGTTGTGTTTCGCTTTGTGTATGTTTTTTTTTTTTTTTTTTACTGTGTACTTACAGTTTGTTAAAGAACAAAATCTAACGATCTAAGTAACATGAGTCAAGGAACGAGCATGGAATAAGAAAAACTGCGAGAACAGAATAGAACGAATGAATTAAATTGTACAAAAATGTTCGTTCGGACATTTTTATGTTCGCTCGTTTTTATTCTGTTCTTTTTTCGCTCTCTTTGTGTAATCTCTTGCTGTAGAATCGAACAAACTAAGTAATATGAACAAAGAATGAAGCATGGAACATTATTTTATATGGATTTATTAAAAAATATATTTTAAAAAAATGTTTGGTAATAAAGTTTATTGATAATACCTGCTCAGCCTTACATATCGATCTACTTGTATTGCGCCATAGTCAGAAATATAGTAGAACAGTCATTTCTTTTAATGATTTATGCATCCCTGTCTCTGTTTTACAAATAGGTTAAGTTGGAAGATCACATTGACAATTAGGTCTTATAGACTTTGAGAACCTTTTTAAATTTATTTTTTTTTTATTTTTATCATTTATAACGAAGTGTAAATAGTTGCCAGTAGCTTCGATTTTCGTTGCTTTTTCTGGATCGACTTTCAAAATCGTATTTTTAAGTTCCATTTAAATGTTATTGTTAGCTTTTATAAGAACTATTATTATCAAACGAAACCGAGAGTTCCACAAAATTATATTTCAAACAAAAATATAGGGTGCCAGTAGATGGGCACTTTCCGCTACCCATTCGTAGAATGTTATATTAAGTTTCTCTAAATGTGTGCAACATGCAGCAGGAGGTGAGGCAGACCTCATAAACCATATATTTTTGCGATCAGCATAAAAATTCAATTTTCATTTGAGCAAATTTTGTTGTTAATCGTAATAAAATATTTCATACGGATCCAGATCGGCATATATCCCCTTAAAAATCTGCAAAAAAAGGGATGCTATATATCTTAAAGTACAGCTCTTTCGGGATCCATATTGGTTGGGATTAACATGAGAACTATTATTATTTATTGTTTTTATTGTGCATACTTACAACAAGAAAAAACTTTGCAGTCGACTGGGCTTCACTACTAGTTTTAAAAAAATGTTCATACAAAAACTTTGAAAGGTTGGAAAGATTTATGTGGGGGCTATACCGTTTAGTGCTCCGATCTTGATCTAAATGCAATAGTTTATAAGAATAAACGTAAGGTATATCAAATTTGATGTTTCTAACAAAATTAACATCATTAACATCATCAATAAAATTTATTTCATAAAAAAAATTGAGAATGAGGAGTAGGTATGTATGGTGTATGTTTATAGTATTCGTTGAATACAAGTGATCTGAAGAATGACTAGTATAATATATTTATTCAAATTTGAAGAGTCTCGATTTTCATACTGGTAGCTAGACAGATGGACATGCCTATACTGTTGATACTGATTAAGAATATACTTTATAGGGTCTATCTCACCTTCTGCTTATTATATAAATTTGCGAAATTCTAATATATCCTTTTTACCTATGGGTATGCAAATTTGTTTATGTGTGGTGTTATTTTTATATAAGCGCTTCTCCTATCTGTCCAGATTTATATCTAAATTTTTAATCTAAAATGGAACTTAAGTTTTAAATAATATTCTAGCAGGTGTCACTCAAGTAGTGACCCTTTGGGAACATTTAGTTTATTTAGAAATTGTACTCCAAAAAGTCTTGGAGCATTATACTTCTCAAGAACTTGTTAAATGTGATTTAGTTGATTCGTATTGAAGAAGATCAACGTATTTGACTACATCACACTGCTTGTTCTGAAGATATTGGAAGTCTAATGTGAATAATGCGTAAACTTTGGTAGCCTTCAAAGAGAATACTGAAGAAGAATTGTCAAATCTATTGTCTGAAGTATTGGGGCAAGTGTTACAGAATGCTCTGTATCGCGTCCAAATTATCTCTGGTAGCGGTTAGTTTGTCGATAATTTTTTTTTTTAAGACAGCGCCATCTATTGGTAATACAATACGTCATCTATTAATTAATAAAAACACCATCTATTCACAGAAAATTAGTATAGTATGTAGAGTGTATTTTAAAGTTATCAACTAATGACTACAATATTCTTATTTAATTTTTACCTCATTTTTTAATAGAATTCGGATAAGAAATTTTTTTAAAACCTTATCGATATAAACAATGCTTATATGTAATAATATGTATTTTGCTATAAACAAAGCCAATTGTTGTTAATATGTATTTAGAACAGCGAAGGGGATTTTTTTGAATGTGCCAAACATGTGTGTTGTGACTGAAAATGCTGCTTGTGCAACATCGGCACATATGGTATACACTATAGGCTTTCTAGAACTTCGGATAGCTCTTCGGCACACAATGCTGCTTCACACGTAATAGTATACATGTTGCCCTTCCCTGATTTAGAAAAAAGTTTATGGTTCTCTGTTCACATTAATGAAAATAAACTCACACCTAATTAAATCAGTAGCTGAATTAAATCGAAATATATTTTATTCACTGCAGCTACTTGGTGTTCTATAATAAAATAAATTATAAAATAAAATAAATTATATAATGCTGCCTTTGTTTTTAGTTGCTGTGTTTGACTGGGTTTGTTAGAACATTTCTTTATGCTTTTTAGACATTATTTTTAATTGTTACGCTTTCCAAATCAGCGCAGTGGCGGACTGTAGAGGGAATCAAGAGGAATACTTAGTTTATAGCTGACTCATTGCAACTGCAAATAATTTTTATTATAAAAATTTAACAGCTGTTGGTTTTATTATGCATGCATTACAGCTCAGAATAACTCATTTATGAGCGCTTGATAGTGCTAATTGAATTTGTAAATTGTAAAAGTGTTATATCTGACGACTTAAATAGCCAGTGGAATGTAAAGTTTAGTAAAAATATTTTATTTATTTATTTTTTTCATTACTCGTAATAATTAATTGAAGAAAATGCAATAAAATAGTTTATTATACTTTTATACAATAGACGGCGCTATCTTATATGAAAGATAGCGCCATCTCTTGTTATAGTATGCTTATGGTAGGAAGAAAATAAAACGTGTTAAGGGATCTGTTTGACTTGAGATACAATACAATTTTGGACTTCAAGTTTGGTATTTATGTGCTATCTTCTTTAGTCTACAAGATCTGGCTTTTTACACATATAAAAGACAGTCAGACATAGCTATAAAGCTGTTTGGGCTACTATATGTAGTCTTCCACACCTCCTTTATTTACTGCATAAACTTACTATAATTTTGGCATTTTATGGTAGGGTATAAAAATAGAGCACTGAATTATTTATTGAATATTAATATATGAACTATTAAAGCATGCTTATTTATTTATATGCCACAAACAGGTTATACAAGCTTAGTGAGATGATTCTTCTATTTTTTTTATATATATATATGTATATATGATATATATTTTTTTTGCATACTCATGCTCATGTTTGAATTAGTTTATAATAAATAATAAGAATTTACATATTTAAACATTTGTGTGTTAAATTTTACTAAACTTTCTTTTCTCTCCCTTTTTTGCTCGCTCTCCACAGAGTCCGCAGAAAGCCACATAATGCACGCAGACGCAATACCTGTTGGACATCCCGCCTCGCATAGTCCAATCGGACATGCGCTAAGTCCAATTGGTGTAGCAATGGGTCTCAGCAGTGGTGGCAGCAATCAAAGTAGTGAAAATTTTACAATGTGCAATGGCAACAGTAATGGCGTCGGCAATGGCAATGTTGGCAACAACAACAACAACAACAACAATAATATATTTTCACCCAACAACAATAATAGTAGCACACCAAATGGTGCAAATGCTGCCGCAACACAATCCTCAACAGTTTGTGCAATTTGTGGTGATCGTGCCACAGGCAAACATTATGGTGCCTCAAGCTGTGATGGCTGCAAAGGTTTCTTTCGGCGTAGCGTGCGTAAAAATCATCAATATACCTGCAGGTTAGATTCTGTTTAGATTTTTTATGGTTTTAACTTTTATTAATAATTTCTCAAATTCTTAGATTCTCCCGCAATTGTGTCGTCGACAAGGATAAACGTAATCAGTGTCGCTATTGTCGTCTGCGTAAATGTTTCAAGGCTGGCATGAAAAAAGAAGCCGTACAAAATGAACGTGATCGCATCAGTTGTCGTCGTACTTCAAATGATGATCCAGATCCGGGTAATGGTCTTTCGGTTACATCACTTGTTAAGGCCGAAAATGAATCAAGACAATCGAAGGCAGGCGCTGCCATGGAAACAAATGCTAATGAAGATCTTTCAACGAAGCAGTTTGCTAGCATAAATGATGTCTGTGAATCAATGAAACAACAATTGCTGACGCTGGTCGAATGGGCTAAGCAAATACCCGCGTTCAATGAACTGCAACTGGATGATCAGGTCGCATTGCTACGTGCACATGCTGGTGAACATTTGTTGCTCGGTCTATCACGTCGTTCGATGCATCTAAAAGATGTGCTATTGCTGAGTAATAATTGTGTTATAACACGTCATTGTCCGGATCCGCATGTGTCACCTAATTTGGATATATCACGTGTTGGTGCACGTATTATTGATGAACTGGTTGTTGTCATGAAGGATGTTGGCATTGATGATACAGAATTTGCCTGCATCAAGGCGTTGGTTTTCTTTGATCCAAGTGAGTTGAATTTTTTTTGTAGAAGTAACTCGAAAGAAAGAAAAATCTAATAACAATTCCAAATTCATTACAGATGCCAAAGGACTCAATGAGCCACATCGCATCAAATCGCTGCGTCATCAGATACTCAACAATCTCGAGGATTATGTCTCCGATCGACAGTATGAGTCACGTGGACGTTTCGGCGAAATACTACTTATATTGCCCGTTTTGCAATCCATAACATGGCAAATGATTGAACAGATACAGTTTGCAAAAATTTTCGGTGTAGCGCATATTGATTCGTTGCTGCAGGAAATGTTGCTGGGAGGTAAGCATTTTGAAAACATTTAAACTTAGCATTTACTAAGCAATCAACTTAAATTACAGGTGAACTTGCCGACAATACAATGCCCTTCACAACCGATACACTGGACAGCAATCAAGTAAGTTCTACATTAGATGCGCTACCGCCCACAAGTACCGAACATCTAGAGAGCAGTTTAGATGAACATATGATACAGCCACTACTCGATAGTCGTCATATGCAGCCGCTGATTGATAGTGTTGCAGCAGCAGTCACACAAGCAGGAAATAATGCGAGTGCAACACAAGCCGCCGCCGCTGCTGCTGGCATAAACGGCGCAAGAGCAGCACTTTCACCCGCCGCAACAAATCGACGTGCTTCACCACCTATTACACTATTACATAATCATCATAATAACAACAATAATAACAACAACAACAACTCCATTAACAAGTCCGAACATATGACTGTCACAAATGAAGAAGCAGCTGCCGCTGTTGCCTATATGGATGCAGCGCGTCTTTATGCCAATGCTAGCGTTAGTCCGCATCGCAATGGTGCTTTATCTTTACAATCGAATCAAACGATTGGTGCCACAAATTCTTTACGCAATCATCCTTACCAAAGACCTAACGACTTGCATCATACGCAAGCACCAACATCACCCGGTGTCGGCTCTACAATAATGCGTAATCCTGCTGAGATGACACTAAATGAATATAATCGCAGCGAAGGTAGCAGCGCTGATGAAATGTTACGCCGTACACCGCTTAAAATACGTACGCCGTCAGTACTTGCGAATGCAGCAGGTGGTGTGGACATTGGTGGACCCGGCAACTATATGCTAGGTGTGTGTATAATTAATTAAATTTTAATTATTCAAAAATTTAAACTAATTTATATTACTTACTACTTATAGATCCCTATCGCATGACTCTAAAACAGGAACCGGAAACTGGTTATTAATTAACTACGTTTTATAATGCTGTGCTTCCAATTAGCCTACACAACATACACAAATATCATTTTAAAAAAAAAATCTATTATATATATACTTTCTATAGTTAGTTTCCAAAAAAAAAATATTACTTAAAAAGTCTTTAAATTTTTTGGCATTCTTAAACCCGGCGTTTGTTAAAGTTTTTCTTCTTTCTAAGTTTCTGAAATTCATATTGCCTTATGCCAATCAATAGCTTATTGGTAAAATTTAATTGTAAAAAGTTATTTGCTAGTTTATAAATAGTTTTATTATTTTTTATCTTTTTCGTGGAAATTGTTGCTTAATTTTATACATATATATATATATATATATGTTCTTATATATAAATTAAATTAATTTAAATGGAGTTGAGTTTGCTTTTAGCGCGTACTGAGTAAAGTTATTGAATAACTAAAAAAAATTAAAATCAAAAAAAGAAATACACATGCATATAGATATATTATTTACATAAAAAACATACATATATATAGATCTATATATTATTATACATATTGTTGGTTATAGTCTTTAGACAATAAAGTTTAGGGTGTTGTATACAAAGTTTTATATAAAGTTTATACATAATGTTTTCGAGTTTAGCAACAAAGAAATACTATTTTTATATTGACTATTTGTATGATGTACTTTAATGGAGTGAATAAAGTTATAGTTTAATTAAAGGCATATTGAATTGATAAACTGTTTGCAAAAGTCTTTATTATTTTACTTATAAATTATTGTTATACTCTTTACAAAGCATGTGAAGCTGAATATTTATGTAGTCACAATGTTTGCAACATCTTAAAGAAAGCATGTTCCATCATCAACTGAACGGTATGACACTAATTTCGCAATAAGTTTATGGATTCTGGTTAATTGTTTCGCCTATATTGACTTTCTGTTGTGTCTAATATCTATAACACCGCATCCAGTCTCGTCGCACGAAACAAAGCCACAAGTTCCGTCGAATTCAATGTTTCCAAATTTTACCCTTACATTTTGTCCATATTATTGATTTCTGCCTGAAACGAATGAGTTTCCTTAACGCTTCAAAGTAGCTCGGGACTCTTGAACAACATCATCAGTTACTTCAACTATTATTTCGTATATCATCGTTGATGTTTATGTTTCTTCGTATTTTTTTTTCACTGCGTTCTATGCAAATTATTATCATGAAGTTATGCCTTGAGCCGAGGTTATCTAAGGGTGGAATACTAATACTACTTCCTATGGTTCAATTTATTACCTAAGTTTGTGTTCTATTTTTTATTGAAGTTGGGAACATATTTGTCCAATAAATAATAATGTATTACAAACATTAGCTTATGTATATCAGAATCTGGGTGTCATCTGGATTGTCATTAACTTAGCTTGTTCAGCCCAAACGACAGCGCATTATATTATCACGGATAGTTTGTAGATCCACTTTAAAATGTTAGGTTTGCAGCCCCATTGTTTCCTAGCAAAAGATCTACATATCTGGAAATTCTGGCTTTTAAATCTCTGCCCGGAAGTAGATTGTTTGAAAATATATTTGGAACATTGAAGATTCTGGAGATTCGAAATTAATGAAAATTTAAAAAAAAACTTTGCTTAATTCTTTAATAGTTTGAAACCAAAAAGCGAAAGAAACTTCATATTGTCCAGATGATTAGAAAATTAAAATTTTTCCATTTGAGTTATCTATTCGGTACGGTTGACATAGTCCGTGGGACAAAAGTCCAGCGGCTGCGTCATCTTATTCAAATAGATGAAAATAAAAGTCAATATTTCGACCTCGAAATCAGATATGACTTAAAATCTTCGTTTGGACATATGATGTTCTTGGTGAACCCAATTATAGTTGGTGTTCGACGTAGTAGAGGGCCACCGGGCATACTCATCGAAATGAGCAGCTGTGGAGAGACCTCTGCGCACTTGTAATTTTCAACAACTGCAATTTCACTTGTTTCGTGGCGCTGCTGCTGGGGCGAGCTAGCAACACTATGTTAGGGGAATACCGGATTTAATATTTTTTTATGAGGGCTCTACTGACTGCGTATTCTTTGTGTGATTATTTTGACAACTGATGATTTGTATCTTTGATTTTTCGTATTTGTTCTTTTATTGAATAAGAAAATGGTGGCAAAGTAAAGAGCTAACTGATCAAGTGAAAAGGTTCGTGATTGAAAACGGACATTGTAAACCTAAGGGCCCTTTCTTAAAAGAAAGTGACAATAGATCTTTTCTAGAAAAACATTACTATATTGTTTCCAAGTCTGGCGTGAAACTTGAACATATCCTATTATTTAATACTTCAGAAGGCGTATTGTGAACCGTGTTGATTATTCGCAAATAGGGCATAATATTTGGATTGCGGGCTATGACGACTGGTAACATATTGTAGATGCCATACAAAGACACGAGACACCAAAAATTCATATGAATTCCTGTCTTACGTTACGTAAAAATATGGTAATGGGATCCCAAAGGCACTTGTCATTAAAGAAACATTTTTAGGATTTCATGAAGTCCAAGCATATTATTAAATTCATAAATGACAAAAATCTTCCACTAAATATGTGTCGAGGATAAGGATATGATGGTACTAACACAATGAAAGGAACTTATGGTGGAGTTCAAAAACTCATAAAAGATGTCGAGCCAAATGCCATATATGTTCACTGTGTTGCTCATAATTTAAATCTAGTACTCAATGATGCAGTGAGAGAGGCTATTAATATGCATAGAGGTTATTGATGGGCATAGTATCAAAAGATGGAATATTTTATGATGAAGTCCAAAAAGCGCTACAAAAACAATTCTTCAGTTTTCGATCCACTTTTAGAGACGAAATAGAAAAATCTTCGTGTATTAGAGACCTTGCTGATTTATTAATAATAAAAAATCATTTTATGTCCTGCAGCTTTCCTAAAGTATGCACTGCATTAATGTTATTTCTTACAATTCCTATGACTACAGCTAGTGCTGAACGATCATTTTCAAAACTAAAATTGATAAAAACCTATTTAAGAAACTCTATGAGACAAGACAGGTTATGTAACTTGGCTATTCTGTATATTCAAAATTCTATGGCTAACACTTTTGCGGAACAGAAAGCTCGAAAAAAAGAATTTGTTAATAAATATCTTATTGAAATTAAATTGTTATTTGGTTGTTCCTTCACCGAAAAGCTAGCGAATAGATGATGAGTTCTATGGATGAATGTGAATACGCATTCGGCTAGCGTGGGGACTACAGACCATTCCCTCTCGCCTAAGATAGGAGGCCTATGGCCATTAGTGGGACATATACAACGTGTAATTGAATACGCTGAAAATCTCGAAGTTTATTACAATTAAACTGAGTACAACGTGACGATTTTTACTGATAGGGCCCCATCAAAAGAATTTGCCACGGGCCCCAGATGGTATAGTTACGCCACTGTCTCCAGCTATATTTTTTTTATGAGTTTGAGTCATTTAAGACATCCACAGTGCACAAGCGACTTAATTATTTTACATATTAAATTTCCTGGATCCATTCGATAAATTCGGTTTCCATTTGATTAATTTAAGGAACTGTAGATTCTTAATATTGTTTTCATTCCCTTAGGTTAGCTCCCTTTGATCTTTCTATTCTAATGTTTCAATAAGATTATTCAAGGCCAGCGTGCAGAACCTGGTCAACGTCAGAAGTCAATGGCTAGTTGTTTTTAACAGACCATTATTTTTTGGGAATTATTTGCAGAAGACCACATTGCTTTGGGAAGTTGTTGATTAAACAGCCGTTAAATTTAATAAAAATTTAATGCGCAAACACATGACCAACATGACCTAAGCAAAACTCTCCAAAAAGGTCATCACGTTAGTTAGAAGGGCGAATGCACCTGTAGTGGTAAGGTGTCCAAAGTGTGCAAAAAAGCTCGAAAAAGCTTTGGCTTCTGTGCAAAGACGCAGTTCCGGGGGGAAAAGGGTAAAGCTTTTTCGAGCTTTGCACACTTTGGACACCTTACCACTACAGGTGCAAGTACCGCTCACTCTTGCTGTTGTGCCTCGGCTGTACAGCGCCGCGCCTCTCTCAAATTTAACACATGACCATGGTGTTCAACATGACCAAAGCACAAATCAGAAGCTTTAGTCAACTGCGGCTGACCATTTTTTGATTATTTGCAGTTTGATTGCAGGTGCAAATTGTGCAAATTTTAATAAGTTTGTGTTAATAATTTAGAGATTGACTAAGTGGTAAAACAAATAAAATACCGTTGTGGTAAGTAATTATTATTATTATTATTTAACAAATGTTGTTGAAGCGCGCGCATATTAGTTAAAGAAAGAGAAAAAATGAAAATAGTTTATTCAATTCAATCAATGTAATTCAATCCGAACTGCAAATTGTGCGCGCATTTTTTTGTCCTTAGCGTTGTTTTTTTGTGGTTAAAAGGAAATAAATTATTTAACAATTGTAAATTGCCGTCAAATAGTTCTTTATTTGTGCATTGCACATTTTCTAGCGCGCGCATTTTTTTTTGCTAAATTACGGCGATTGCGCATTGCATTTTTTGGTGTTTTTTTTAGCGCATCTTTCTTTGTCTTTGTTGCATATCGTTGTCAACGGCGCATATTTTTTTTTCTAGTTGTGCGCGCATTTTTTGCGCATCTTTCTTTGTCTTTAGCGTGGGGTGGCGTGGTCGTTGTCAACGGCGCATCTTTAATTGTGCGCTAGCGCAGCAATCGCAATTTAAAAGAAAAAAGGGTTCATTTTTGTTAGTTTTTGTTAGCGACTGAATGGATTTCAGTGATTGATTCAGTGGTTAATAATTTGTGGTAATAATTTAACAAATAAATTGTTTTATTATTATTAAATTGTAAATTGTCGTCAAGTGTTTGGTTAGGTTGTTTTTTTGCGCCGCTAGCGCCGCGTATTTTTTTGTTGCTTTAGAGTGGGTGGCGTGGTCGTTGTGAACGGCTTATCTAGCATCGATTTATTTGTGCGCTACCGCAGCGTGGTTGAAATTTAAAAGAAAAATGAAAAAAGTTGTTAGATAAGGAAACCGTGCAAATAGCGAATTATTATTTATTTATTTACAGGAAAATTTTAATATTAATTTATATTATATAATTTGTTGGTTGCATACTAAGAAACGTTTATTTAAATTTTGTTATATAACAGAGATTTTTTAGGGACTTTATATGGGACTTTATGTACGTTCAATTGATGAGATAAATTTTTTATTTACAGATATTATAATTGCTTTTGGTGTTGAACGAAATGCACCGAGAGCCATTCTTATTGTAGCATTAAAAGGTGTTCTTTTTTTTTTTTTTTTTTTCTTTCCTTAAGCATTCCACTGAAGGAACTTTAAACATATTCTTCAAGTTATACGATTGAGAATTATTTCATTAATATGTTAAATTGAGTTAGAATAAAATTAATATTAATACTCGAATTTAGTGCCGTGTTGGCAGGTCATCCGGGTGGAGCCTTTTAAGGCGCCTTCTGCTTGAGTTGATAGCGAGTGCTGAGGCTAACTGGTTGACATGATCACGCAGACGATCGTTGTACCTGGAGCTATGTCGATTGATTTCATTAAATACTGAGGGCATATTTAAGTCGTTACTAATGACAGTATTACGTACAAACCACGGAGCACCGGTGATTAAGCGTAGAGTTTTGTTCTGCAGTTTTTGAACGCGTTCATTATTAGTTTTTGACGCAGTTCCCCAGAGTTGAATTCCATAACTCCAGAATGGCAAAACAACCATTTTGTAGATGTACAGTTTATTGCTCAAACGCAGCTTACTTTTTGGATGTTTTTATTTTATTTAAAACTGATTTGGGTGCATAACCACAAATGTATAAAGCGTAGTCTATTTTAGAAATAATTGTTGCCGAAGGATTAGAGTATTGCAATTAAACCTAGAGCTAGCAAGACATTTAATAACATTTTATGATATGAGGTAATCAATTATATCTATTATTAAATGTTAAGCCTAGAAATGTAATTGAGGGGACTGTAGAATATACTGTATTTGGATATTATTGCATGATATATGTAATTCAGGTACAATTATGTTTTCTACATATCATGTTTACATTTATTTAATGAAAGAACAGCCCCAGAATACGAGCATCAGCTTTGTATATTTTCAAACACAGTTTCAAGCTTGTACATAATATTTTTTTCCTTTTTAAAATTAATAATAAGGAAAAAATCATCAGCATAGGCACTAAATATAATTCCCTTTTCCATGGATAGTATGTTGGATAGCCTATTATATGCAATGATAAATAATATGATAGATAATGGCGATCCTTGCGGTATGCCATTACTTAAGGGTAGAATATTGGATGTTTGCGATGCCACTTTTACAACAATATTCCTTTTTGACATTAAATTGCGTATAATCTTTGGTCCCACTTTTCATTCTATAAGTTGATCGCATGTCATATCAGAATCTGAGATTTTGCTAAATTCCTTCGTGTTATTTTTTTTTTTTTTTTAATTTTAATTTTCTTTAACTTCTCTTGATTTTTTAATTGTTGTCTTATTTTAACCAGCGCATTTTTAGGTAAAACTAAATTTATATAATAGGTAATACTGATTTATATAATTCTTATTGTCAGTTGGCCAATATGATGGATTGATTTTCCGTGGAAATATGACTACAAGCTGTTTGAGTTATAGCTTTTAGTAGTTCTCGTCCTTTCGTAGTCGTCAGCCGTGACCCCCATTGCGTATTTTTAGCATTAAAGTCGCCGCCCATGATAAATCTGTGACATTGCGAATTGATTAATGTCATATAGTCCCCACATTTGACTTGATGTCGTGGAGGACTGTATACAGCAGTGAGAGAAATTTATAGCGAGCTAGCTTACCACAGTAATTTTTTGTATGATTAAATGATTGACAGGTCTTACATTGCGGGATAATTTTTGAAAGTCTCAAAGGCTCAATCGATACAACTGAGTTCTAAATAGTTTTAATTTTGTAAATTTCATTTATATCATCTGATGATTCGAAAGTTAATACAAACATATCGAGTGCATCTTTGGTTTGCCATTTTTGCTTGTTGACTGCCGATACTGCTTTGAAACCTTGTGGTTTCAGATCATCGACTATTGTTGCTGGTTCACACGAGTGATGTAGATTTTTTGCAATCACCCTTATTGGACGCTCCTGTTTATTTTAAAAACTATACCACGAAATGTTTGAATTCGAAAGCGTTTTTGTTTCTTTTCTATAGTCTTCTGCATCAAATAAATTCGCCTTGAAGACTCCATTATTTAGAAGTTTTGTGGTGAATTCCTTTTTTGAATTATTTTTCACCTTATTATTTTGCACGCTGGTGTTGGGTGACCAAAGCGTAAGCAATTCTTACATCTCAATGGCTCCGGAAGAAAGGGCAAACATGTACTTTTTCGTAACCGATCATTATTAATCCGGTTTCGATTAACAAGTTATTGTCTTTTTTTTAATATCTTACGCACTTCAACAACATTTCGACATTTTAGTTCATTTAAAATTTCGGCTTCAGGTATATTGCGCAATGAATTAGAATAAATAACTACTTTCGAATAGTTTAAATTTTTAGAGCACCTTTATATATTTTTTATTTTTTTTTTCAGCCGCAACAAACCGTGACGTGTGTGCGCCAGCGAAATAAATAATTTTTTTTTAAATTTTCAGCATCCTTACTAGGTTTTTTTTTTCAAAACCAACTTTTTAAGTGCCTACTTCTTGTGTCTTTTGCGTTTTACGTCTGTCGGTGTATTTTTTGTATTTTTTCCATTGTCAATATGGCCCCAAAATGGTTTTGCGAAAGTTGCAATACTAATTTTAAAATTGAGTACTTGCTATTAGTACACAATCACCGACTCCATTGCGGTCCAAAGCCCTTCTCGAAATGTACCAAGTGCGATAAAACATTTGGTAGCAGATTTGCGATGTATCTGCATCGCAGGATTTGCAACGCGCCTCCGCGCACCCCTACCACTACTATTCCACCCAGTTTGTCGTAACCATCACCATCTGTGATGGATATCCGGCGGTAAAGGGGTCAAGTTTTGTGGGAAAATCTCCGGAGGTGGTACGGAAGTATCACACTGGTGAAAAGGGCCGAAAAAAAATTTTTCATTTATTCCTTGGAAGAGCCCACAATCCAAGGAATTGATTCCATTTTTTATATAGGAAAGGGCTGCAGCCCTGGAAGCTAAAAAGAAGGATGGTCTTTTGACCTCCGCAAATGTTTCCACCCCATTCGGCCATACTTTTGATATGTTTGGCCGAATCTGTTCACTTTGGGAAAATGGGTTCGGGGTGGGAGTCCGGCAGGGTTTTTTGAACTTATTAAATTCTGAGGCAGAGACGGTGGAAGCGGCCTTAATACGGCTCCTCCGCCCTCAGCTGACAAACCAAAAAAATGGCTGTCTTAAAGGGTAAAGGGCCAATGGACTGAAGAAAATATTAGTGACTTCGGCGAATACGCCTTAAATATTTTCTTGAAACAAAGTTTAGAAATTATAAAAGTAAATAACGTGCTTATAAAAAGCACGAGTATAAATTTAGAACCCACCCCTCACTGTTATAACTGCAACGCGGCTCCGCGCACCATACCCAATCCGCCCACTCCCACCCCTACCAGTACTTCAGGCCCGTTTACTATTGAGTCCACCCCAATAGACCCCATTTTTGACCCCCCCTTTTAATTAATTTCAAAGTAATCCTCGATTACTCCTGTTAGAACCCCATAAGAGGCTCCAAGAATTAAAATCTCCCAACAGTAAGTAGATGAATTCTTGATCGAATTGTCGGGATACGATACGATCTGATCAAACTTTCTATAGATCGTGGAGTATACCTACTGGGGAAACCACGTTAAAAAAAATGCGCCAAGTACATTACCTCATAGGTGGTGCGGAAATGTGTGCTTTTTATTTAAATTCTGAATTTTAATCCAAATGTTTCATACATATTTTGTTGGAGAAAAAGTGCGTGACGATGCTTCTGGTAGCTATTGTGTTGGTCCAAAAGATTTATCGCCAATAACCAGAAAACTTTCGCACATAGCGTCTGATCAATCTGCTTATCTACTATTTGATGCAGGACAATTTCGTCTTAGATGCTTTTAATGTCAATAAAGCACTTTCAGTTTTTAGGCCCTGTACCGAAGGTACAAGAGCCTATTGGGTTTGTGCAAATGTATGTAACAGGTAGAAATAATGGTCGGAGACCCCCCAAAGTTACGCCCATTATGGTCAGGAGTGATAGAGGAGTCGATATAGCCATGTTCGTCTATCCGTCTGGCCGTCCGTATGAACGAAAGGATCTCGGAAACGGTAATAGATAGAGACTTCGTGTTTTTTGCATTCGACTAGGACTGCTCCGGAATTTTACAAGGTTATTTTAAAATTAGACGACTGCCGCAGAACTTGGGTTTCCCATAATGTAGAGTACATTTCCATAGGCAGTGACCATTGTCAATTCGAGTCCCTCAGCATCGGATGAGTACATATGGACAGCGAACGAGGTAAAACGAAAGGAGGCGAGTCAGATTTGGGTGAGTTGACCAGATTTTCCTTTTGTTTTGTACTTTTTCAAAATATAGTACTTGAAAGATACAATAAAAATTATTTCTTAAGGGTCTACATTTACATGTAAGAGTATATATATATATGTATATATTTTATTAATTTATAAACCATGCCGTTAAATGACTTCTTTCTATTAGAACAATGAATATTTAAAAGATATGTTTTTAAGAGATTGAAGCAACAATGCAACGAATTTTCTATACACCAAAACCGCACACTTCTTGCAACACCTTTTTCATTGTCCCACCCTTTATACCCTCAACCCACAATTTCCCATGCAAATTAACAATAACAATAAAAAGCACAATTAATGCATTAAACATATCCTTATGAGACTTCGTCGGGAGTAAAAATTCTGGAGTTGGCTGATTTAGAAAGGCAGCGCAATAAAAATAATTGCCCTCAAAGAGTATGGGTCACCATTGTCTGCGCGCAAAACGGAATGCATTAACACTGTATGCACTTGAAGAAATTTCCGACACTTCCCAACACTTTTTATACATGTATCTCCTTCTCAATTAAAAAGATATTTGGACTTCGGTTGTTGTTCTTGTACTAAGTGCTTATTTTTATTTTTTTTTGATGTTGAATTTGTTGCACATTTCCTTTTCGACGATTTCATTGTCAGTTGATTTTATTTTTTCTTATTGTCTTAACTTAAATATTTTGCAATTTGTTAATTACTGACGCCGGCAAAGAAATTGTCTGCCAAGTCAGTCGCACTCTCTTCCTCTCTCTCACACGTTGAGTTTTTCTTAATTGCAATTATGCGTCAAATTAATGGGCAACTCGAAAAGCGGCGAGTACAGCTTAATTGCAACAACAAGTACATGTTATATAGTATAAGAATAAGAACAAGAGCCACGAAGAACAACAACAGCAATGAGCATTGCAGCATAAAGTCGACATCATCGCATCATCGCCCAACGCCTACTCAAAGCGCATCGTTTGCACTCATACTAATGCAATCTGTGCACGCTTTCACGTGCACGCCTGCTACTCCCCGTTTGCTTTCGCGCTCTCAACCATACTACTACTGTGGCAGGTGCTAACAATTTACAATGTACAGCTTGGCTAACAGCGAGGAACAAGGATTTATTTAAAAGTTGTGGAGTTTTGGAAATATTTTTGACCATCTATTTAAATTTAAAGCCTTTTAATAGCTTAAAACTTTTCACATTTATGTGTAACTCAGTCAAATACAATTAGACCTCTGACCAAGCATAAAATGCCTAAGTAATGCAAAGTAAATTCAAGCTTATTCAAAGCATTTACCGAAAATTACTTACAACAATTACACTTTTAATATGAACCACATTTAAATCTCTTATATATAATAACTGCAACAGAAGTAAAGAAGATGTATCTAAGCGTAAAAAGGCAACTTCAGGAAATAAAAGCTTGCCCTTTCAAAATACTGACCAACTTAACAGCAGCTACTTAATAATAAATACATTTTGAAGGCATGCTTCGTTAAATCGCATTTGCAAAGAATATGTTCAGCTTATGGCATGTATAAAACTTCCTGCCGAAATCTTCTTTTATACACTTTACACATTTGACTTGCAGCTATGCGGCCAAGGATTTAAATTTAATTTTCGTACTTTTTTTTTTATTTCGAGCAACCAAAAACAACTAATAATTTCATTTGAATGCCTGCAAAGTGATGGTGGGTGGGTGTTTAAATATGAAATCATGAGGGGGCGGTTTGCATGCGCTTGTTCACCCTCAAGCGTTAACTTGTATCATTAAGTTAGCCAAATTGAATTACTTAAGTACACAATTTGAATTGTGTTGATTTTAAGGGTGCGCGTGAGCGAACAAGCAAAGATAACCAAGCCATAGATGAAGCAAGGGTATCGCATGTTTAGGTAGTGCAGAAGTGGTGCTGATTTTTATTTTGGTATGTGAATATGTTTCATGTGTAATTAAATTTTGAAATGATTTATGTTGATTTTTTGGATAATTCTTTAGAAGGTTTCACTGTACAATAACTACTTATTAGCAATTAGTCTTCGAATTAAGAAGAGTCACTTCTTCTGCAACATTTGCACCATTGTAGAAGTATGTTAAAGAAGCACAAAGCCAAGTATTAATGCATAAGAAAATGTGCGAATGAGATAAATTGTTTGAGAAAAAGGACTTTGCGGCTATATTGGAAGTAAGTGCAAGCGAGATAGTTCGGTTTAGACTCCTAAGTTAACTCCTAAATTAGAATAAGCCAACTAGTCTAGACCGACATGAAGTAACAAAAAAAGTTAAGCAGCTTTTGTCAAGTGTTCATTAAGATTGTTGCACAATATTGTTTATTGTTGTTAGGCATATATACACAAGGCTTGATTTTAAAGTTCAAAAGTTAGAAAAAATGGGAAATAACTATCTCTTTGGCTTGGATGTGTCCATTGAAGTTGAGTCTCCTATCCACATTAAGGGTTAGGTAGATAACCTTTGCTGTTCTTATCTATTGCTGTTCTTATCTACCTGTTGGTTTAGTCAGCGAGAGCATCTACTTACGTCTGTACCATATCGGCAGCCATCTATGCCGATTTTGCAGAGGCCATCATGCTTACATCAACTGCATATAAGGTCAAGAGTAGGTAAATGTCGGGAGCTTCAAACGAAGTTGCACCAAAGCCATATGTTTCTGCTGCATATAAATTGAAGAGAAAAGGGCAAAGGGTGCTTCCCTGTGACACTCCTGCGAATGCTGGGGGAATGGGGGACAAACTCACCCTGAATTTGACACTGAATAAATGGACCTTCTAGTAGGACCGTATTGGAGCAAAGTATTGCGAACGCAGTTTCTTCTTAACCTTTTGCTCGACGTCCACGAAGATGACATAGCAATACTGCCGCCGACAGATTGCTCACAATATCCGGTCGGTGACTCTGTGGAGTTGCTTTTACGTTCCTTAACCAGGCTTTTCCAAACCTTCCCAATTGAAGGCAGTAGACTAATCGGCTTGTAGGATTCATGGTTCATCTTCGGTTTGCACCCTTCGGGAAGTACTGCGAAGGCTAGCTAGCTTCGGTACCTTCGGAAAGTACTGCACTCTTACTATGGCATGGAAAATCGATACTATAGTGAGGATAGCGCCTTCAATGTGCGGTTATAGATGCTGCAGGGCTTTATTATGAATTATGGCTTTAACATCCTAAGGGTCAAATGGGTCCTCAGGCAGGTTTAGCTGGAGTGACGCTGACGCTGTCTGATGAAAACTCGAAGGGCTTAAATCGCTTTTCGAGGTGTGCTGCATCGGCCTGATCTTCCAAAGGCAAAAGTAGGCATCTGATTCAATGCCTTTATTTTCTGTCATCTGCTTGCATTGCCGGTTTAGGGTATCTGTCCCCTGGGTATTGCGTGCGCACAAATGTCCTTCAGAGTCTACGTTTTTCCTGGAGACAGTTGCGCAACTCACGAGATAGTATAAATTGTCTAACCTTTCGCACGTTCTCCGCTCTTCGGCAGAGGCTATATAAATCTTGTTGAAGAGTTGTATAGCATCATCAATATCCTGGCCAGATTAGAGCTCAATGTCAGGATACATTGCATTGTTAAAGCGCATTTTGAATAGCTTCAGTCCTTATCGCGGTTGATTAGCCTGGGCGTAACTTATGACAACGAGGTCGAGCGGAGCAATCAGCCTCAAGTAATCCGAGCTGAGGGCTGGCATCGTGCGTTCTAGTTCCCTACGACTACGATCTTTGGATTTTGACATTAGACCAGAGGAATATTGGCGGGCAGTAGATGGCACCAATCTCTACTTCTCCTATTTCAGTCTCTATAATAGCACTAGCCATTTGGATAGAGGGAGAACAGAGTTTGGGAAGTGCTGTAGATCATTCCTTATGAGGATTGATGTTCATAGCTGTTCATAGATGATTATTGATGGTCGTAGATATTCACAGTAGTTCAATGATGTTCATAGATGTTCAAAGATGTTCATAGATGTTCATAGATGTTCATAGATGTTCACAGATGTTCAAAGATGTTCTCAAAGATGTTCAAAGATGTTCTCAAAGATGTTCATAAATGTCTCATAGACGTTCATAAATGTTTATAGATGCTCATAGTTGTTTAAAGATGTTTTCATACATGTTCATAGATGCTCACAGATGGTCTCATAGATCTTTACATTCTATCCGACTGTCTGCTATTCGTGTCTGCGCTCAAAGAGATGTTACAGGTTAGAAACATACTTCTACAGTTTTTTAGCTGGATAGTTCGATGAGTCAAAATTATTCCATCAAGAAGCTATTTAGATGCAAGTGTTTCCTATACTTATTTTTAAAGACTTCTTCGGGATAAAAGTTTAACAATTCGAAGAAGCTAAGTAGCTTGCGTGATAACATTATTAGTTCTCTTTGGGGCGGAATTTACTATTGTTTCTCGTTCTCCAAAACTCAGATTAGCACATTCTTTAAACTCCATCTAACACATCGTAAAGCGTGCAGACTATCACCCTTCATTTTGTGAATCCTTTTTTGGCTTTAATCCTAATAGACTCAAATTGATAACCAAATCAAACATGTCACCACTGCACGACAGCAACTTTTAATGCGAGTATTTATTCACTCCAACTAATGCACGGCGTACTCGCCTACGCGATTAAGACAAGCTGATGGGTGTAGTGTATGATGTATGCCACACGTTGGCCTGATGAAGTATACTTCAGATGCTCAGCGGCGGCTGTATGGTCGACATAGAAGCTCGACAAGTTCAAACTTATGTCAGCGGCACGCGTCATGACGACGACGAGGACGACTTGCTTGTCCGCCTACCAAACGTACGAACGGGCGACCGACCGACCATCAACCCAGTGACACGTGACCAAACTGAAAGTGTGTACCAAGAAGTCTTACATGCGATGAATATTTTTAAGAAAAAAAAATTTTTTTTTTTTTTTTTTAAATCGAATCAAATTGATTTGCGTGCTGCCGTACACATGTACCTAGCCACTCTAGAAAAGGGGTGGTGAAGGTGTACGGTACCCTGCTGTTTGAGTCGCTTAATTTTGTGTTGTCGTCATCATCAGCAGCAGCGTCGCCGTGTCAATATGTCCACCCAGTGCAACCACAGCAAAGCAGCAGCCACCAAAATAGAAAAATTCAACCCACTTTGGTGCACAAACCGCCCATCAACTTCAATGACGCTGTCAGTACACACGTCACTTCAACACTTGAACATTGACATGTTCACTTTGTATGCTTTGCAACACTATTTCGTTACTTTGTTGCCACGTTGTCTCACACTTTCCTCTATCGAGACTCTTATAGCTTTTGTTTATCGATTTGACAAGTGTTTTGACAATATTTATTGAAAAGCTTTGGAGTTGAGACGTAATGCAAATGTTGTAATGCCTTGATGTGCACATCCTGCGTCGTCCTGTTGCCGTAGCGTGTGTTGGTAATTTGATTTGATTTGCACAGCATTCATTCATCCATCCATCTATGTATGCCTCGTCGTCATGCTTCTTCGCTTGTACTCACATCAGCTTCAACGCCTTGGACACGTTTCTGCCTAATGGAGTTGCTCGAGTAGCGTGAATTTAAATTAAATTAAAATAAATGTTACATTTTTTATTAAGGCCATTAACAACATTTCAGTCGTCATCTACTCTCCGCTAAGTGTAGAAGGGTTCTTCAGCAACTTGTGCTCTCTTGTGCGCTTCGTGCATTTTCAAAATTATTTCTTTATTTAGTTAAATTAAGTTAGCTCGCCTACTGCTGGAGATGCTTCTGCTATCATCTTAATATGCATTAAGAAGTGTTTCTGCGTATCGCATGGTTCG
The DNA here is from genome assembly GCA_035044805.1 of Leucophenga maculata. Classification (NCBI taxonomy): domain Eukaryota; kingdom Metazoa; phylum Arthropoda; class Insecta; order Diptera; family Drosophilidae; genus Leucophenga; species Leucophenga maculata. The sequence continues at coordinate 125,462 of JAWNNP010002837.1, read as the reverse complement.
TTGACTAGATTGGATACACGGCTGGTTCCTGGTCCCTACTTACAATACTTGAGCCGTAGGCGAGCATGCCACTTAAGCTGTATGTGCTTTGAATACTTGAAATTTTTGTATTGAAATATTTTTTTTTGTGGACTTAAGTTTCTCTGTTGATAAAATTTAATTTGTTGTTTGGACGTGTTGGAGTTACGAATGTTTCTTAGTGCGTAATTAAATTTGGATGGAGAAAAGGATGTTAAATAAGATAAAACTAAGTAGGTGGAAACCAGCCAAATAAGTCAGTTTTCATTAGATGGAGATTATTGTGCATTCAAGGTAAAACTTCTAATAAACAGTTTTAGTACAAAAACCTTACGGGGTTACGGTTTGTATGGCAAGACAAAAGCTTGGGCTATCATGAATGTATGTTGGCTGTAGAGGGTTCTTTGTGAAGAGCTACGGAGTCACTTGTTTCGATTTCTCCTACGAGATTTTTATAAAATCATTTCTGCATCAATAGAAACTTCACGAAACATTGGGAAACACACCTCAAAACTAAGAGTTTGCTTTCAAGAATTCTTTCGTAGAATGCATCTACCGGAAGGCTATCACATTGTAAACCATACCATGTGACCGGAATCGGTCTTTAGTGATACCGAAGAATGGTAAACATCAAATAGTATAGAAATCAATGATATATATTCTGGTGTCTGAAAGTTTGTAAAAAATTAATTTAAGTTCTTTGGCTACATTTTCAAATAGGGAGCGAAATCCTCCGTCTAAGTGCTAAGTCTCAATTTGTTAGAAATGTAGTATGCTCCAGTAAAAAACTATAAATTTTCGGACCGATTGTGTATTATTTATCGAAAAGCTGATTATCACGCAAGAACTTAAATCGTCGTGTGTTCAGTGATAGAAAGCTCTTGTGGTTAGAATGTGACAGAGTGACACCGGAAGATCCACTCGACTTTCTAAAGCAGTGGTTTCACTCCTCCCCTGTATTCCCGCCATAAACTTTTTCAAAATGAAAACAATTCTCATGACTATGGAAATCTGAATGAGCTAAGAGGAATATGTTTCTCACACACTATTGGAACACAAATCATGAAGGATGTTTCAAAGAATATTTTTTCAAGAGTAGACTACTTTCATTATCTATTGAGTAATACTTCATGTATATCTGAAGTTATATAACAATTCTAACTCTGCCACATAAACTTTCATTTTGACAACTTTCCTTCTGTCAAGCTTAATTTTTGCACATCCACTACTTCACGCTACAACTGTCAAACTTTCAATAAATGCTTGTAATATCCTTGTAGGCAATAACGTAGCAAATATTTCCTAATAAAAATGCCTTTTTGAAGGAACAAGAAAAGCCATAGGTGTCAGCATACAAAGCAACGGCAAACAGTTGCCACGACATTTATTGCCCTCGAGGAGGACAACGACAGGATACAAGTTGAATGTATTAAGAATGGCGTTCGCATAACTTGCTACTCACAAGACTGACTGGTGCCGCTGTTACAACAAAACGTTTACAAGACATTTTGCAACACTCAAAGCAAAGTTGCTGCTGATGATTGCAACAAGATGTAGAAAAGTATCTAGATACAAGCAAGCAACACGGAAGGCGAACTGCTGCGCCGGAAACGCGGCACATGTGTATGCGAAAAGTTTTATGATATATTTTTTTTTAAACTTTTTTTGTCGCTAAAAAGTGCTCAAACGGATGTAGGAAGTACGCGATTTGTCAGTGCATATAGAGTAGGCCAGTATGAGTGGAATGGTGCATAGAAATGAATCAAATTGTTAAGTAAATATTTTGAAGTCAATATTGAAAAAGTAAATAAACGCGTGCCATGTTGAGCACACAGAAGTTTTTAAGTGCTGCTGCAGCTGCTCCAGTTTCGAGTTTCCCAGACTGTTAACCATCAATTCGTTGGCGTCAAGTTGTCCACGCGATTTTTTATTTTTTTTTTTTTTTTGTACGTTTGCGGCGCATCTTAACCCTAACCCAAACCACTAGCTTTGCTTTAGAATTTAGTTACAATTTTTTTTTTGTATTTTTATTTTTTACTCAACAACGCCGACGCAAATATTTGAAGTGTTTCGGATTTCAAACCATTTTTTAAAGTGTTTTCATTTGCGCGCGAGGGTTTTTTTTCCACTGTTGAGTTTCTTCGTTTCGGCTTTGTTTTTTGTTGCGCCCAAGTGTTGCCAACTCGCTCACTGATTTCAAGTTGTTACTGAGTCTCAGCCTTAGCCTGAGCGTTGTTGCCTCGTGCAGTGAGCCGTGCATGTTTCAAGTGTGCTTAAAAACAGAAAATTCTTTTTTTTTTTTTTTCATTTCCCAGTTCTGCAACATTTCTCGCTGCTGTTCGCTGTTTTTGGAGGACAGTCAACGTCATCAACTAAGTTAGAGGGACAGCAACGACACGCTCAGCCTTGTTGCTGTTGTTGTAGTTGTTGTTGCTGATGCTGTTGAGTACTTACCCAACACTGCAAAAACCGTAATAAGGAGTTTTCATGGCCTCTTGAACGTTTGCGCTGCTGCTGTGAAGCGAGGACATTTTAATTGAGTGCAAATGCCAGCGAGCTTGTTGCAACTACAACTGCTGCTGCTGCTTCTGCTGGTGTTGATGAGTGATGCAGTGCATCCTGTTCGTCGTTGTCGTCCTCGCTGCGCTGCTATTGTTGTTAATTTCTCACAACGCAGGTGTCGATGAGTAAAGCTTTCAGTGGGCGCGCGAATGCGCGAAAATATAAATTTTTTACTATGAGTACCAAAAGCGCTTTAAATTGTTTACGAGCTGTTCTATAAAAAACTTGGGCATGAAATACTGTCCAGCTTGGCATCAAAGAAATTTTGGTTGATATTGAGGCATTTGAGAAGATTTCTGTAGTTGACTCTTCATCTTAAGCTAGGATTTCTCTTTCAAGTTATGTGATATAGCTTGACGATAGGCAGTGAGTTACATAACTTACAGTCAGGATTATTATTTAATATAGGTTATTTATAGTGGGAATAGCACCTTGCACTAAGTACTTTGAATGGCTAGGGGAATTCTTTCCGGTAAAAATATATGCGATAGATAGATATGTTAAATTCAATCCAAATAGAGGGAACAAATAGAGAAGCAGCATCAACCTTTAGAGGTGTAAAGCCATTCTGCGGACTCGGACCAGGTACAATGAGAATTCTGGCAAAAGAGAAGGAGCATAAAGCAAGAGATTTTATCTTGGAGAAATGTGAAGGTTTAAAGTAAAAAATTGCTAGGCCCTAACAATACGATGAAATCGAAAATCTGCAACGGTTTTTAAAGAAACGATCTAAGAATGTTTTCGGTCTTTCTGACTGGACATTGCAGACTTAGAAGTCACTTATGTAAAATTGGAATCAAGAGTGATAGCACTTGTAGGTTCTGTCTAGAAGATGAAGAAACTTCGGAGCACATCTAGGGGACTGTCTAGGCTTTTACCCTAACCAGCACAAGTAACTTGGCAATTACCAAGTGACAGGAAGGCAGTGCATGCTTTTAAACATAAAACCTCAGAGCAGCAGGGCTGGATGAAGTGTTTAAGGCTTAGATGTTATGATCTACGGATGATGTCTTATTTGTTCTTGATGAGGCTAAGAAAATTCATTGTCAAATCACTTCTCAGTATACCAATCATTATATGGTAGCTTTTTAAGTAACTATGTCTTGAAACCATTTTATTTAGATGGTCGGTGATCAGGCTAGTTGCCAAGGAGAGGTGTTTAAGGATCTAAATCCTTTTCTAAGAAACAAATTAAATGTTTCTTTAGCTTATGCACCAAGCAGTGCAAAACAAAAAGGTACGAAATTAATAACAATAAGTAAGGAAATTACAGTCGGGCGTAACCGACTGTAAGAGGCCCTGTACCAGTTCAGGTCGCCTAACAAACACATTAAATGTTTCCCGAGCATATGACCAAACACATAACCACTTCTCACTGCGCGAATATGAATGAAAAGAAAAGAGAGGTCGTTTAAATTCAATTGCTTATAAAATCGTCATTTATTATCCGATTTTGATGAACTTTTTGGATTTTGGATTTTGGCGTTATCTCTATATTGAAATTTTTAGTCTTGGTGGTGATTTTATGGGGAAGGGGGGAGGATCAAAATTTTAAAATAAACTTGTAAAATTCCTGAGCAGTCCTAGTCGAATGCAAAAAACACGAAGTCTCTATCTATTACCGTTTCCGAGATCCTTTCGTTCATACGGACGGACGGACAGACGGACATGTCTATATCGACTCCTGACCATAATGGGGGTAACTTTGGGGGTCTCCGACCATTATTTCTACCTGTTACATACATTTGCACAAAACCAATAGGCTCTTGTACCTTCGGTACAGGGCCTAAAAATGGTATTTTGCTCCTCCCACTTCTCACAGTATGAAAAGAAAAATTGCTTATAAAATCGGATATTGGCTTAGAGGAACGTTATCTCTATACTGGCATAATTTTTTTTTTTTTCGTGCCATCTAAATTTTTAGCCTTGAGGGTGATGTCATGAGGGTGATAGCATCAAAACTTTAAAATAAACTCGTTAAATTCCGGCGAAGTCCTAATCAAATGCAAAAAGTACGAAGTATCTATCTATTCCGAGATTCTTTCGATCATACGGACGGACAGACGGACATGGCTATATCGACTCCTAACCATAATGGAGGTAATTTTGGGGGTCCCCGACCATTATTTCCTATAAACTAGCTAACTGACTGTCGCCCATATTTGTTTTCCATTTGCATAAGTGAGGCATTGCCAAGAATGACGAATTTTCTATATGCATAGATATAGCTTCAGACAATTATATTGCGTGCAGTTTGAGTAGCGCTTGCACATAGTTTGAAAAGCGTTATTGTTTAGCAATTTTTAAGCTTAGAAGTTGTATTTATTTTGCAACATAAATATCTTATGACTCTGTTGGTCAATTTTGATGAAATAAACTCTAAATGTTACTCATAAAAAAGCTTTGAATCTTTTAGTTGTCCGAATTTAAATCCAATTGGTGGCTTTTATGTGATACGCGAGCAAACAGTTGAAAATATCAACTACGACTTTATTACATGTATAGATTATTGTTGTTTTTTTATATATCTAAGAACAAGTATTTCAAGCCATGTCTTTCGTTCTGTCATTTAGTAAAACGACTCATGTTCCTAAACTTTTAAAGGCTTCTCGATTATCTAGCAAATTACCGATTATTAAATGTTATTTTTTTAGCTACTACAATTCCAAATAGTTACTGCTTTGTATATGCCATTGCTACTGCCAGTTTGTCAAATAACAAATATCTGTGTTAAATTAAATCACATCTCTCAGATGTCATTTCACTTCATATTGATGAAATGTGAATTATTGAAATAGAAGTAAGTCAAGGTCGCATAGCGAACAAAAGCGCTCCAAATTCTATATACTCATTCACAATAGCATTCGAATTTCTATAGGCAAATTAAACAAATTTAAAGTTGTATATAGCAGCATCCTTTATGTAGAATAACAGACACATACAGACAGACAGACAGACGATTACAAATCTAACAAAAGTCATTAAATGCAAAGATTGGTTAAGCTTGTCTGCAGTCAAGGAAAGTGTTAATATAAATGTATTTGGCTAAATAGTGTGATAAGAGCAACAACAACAACAACAACAACAACGTCATTTAATTTATAAGCAATTGCCGGCAACAAGGATGACAAGGATATGCTGTATATACTGTATATGGAGTATATTTTCGCTTTCGTTCATGTACATATATATAGAAATAGGAAGTCGAACGGCAGCACATCATTAATTTGCGCTGCCAGCAACAACAACAACAACAACAAAAAATTAACAGAATATTCAGACGCTTACGAAGGACGTAGTACTAATGATGATGATGATGCAGGGGGTGTTCAACTCGCGCGACAATTGCCGAAAATATTTACAGCAATTCGGCTGATGATGATGCTGTTGACGACTATGAGGTATACTAGTTAAATATATTCCCAGCGGTATTAAAGTCGACTCGAAATGAAATCAGTAGAAAATTTTTTTTAGTAGTGTGAGAAAGATTTTGCAGAAACAGTCAACCAGGCAAGCAGGCAGCTGCTGTTGTTGTTGATGACTGCAATTGATGGCCACCCCAGCTAACATTTCCATTGCCATAGCCGCCCACACGATTTGTGTTTTGCGAAAGGGGTTGTGATATCAAACAGCTTCATCGTATGCGAATTTCTGATTTTACTTTAAGTAAAAAAAAAAAAAAATTGAAGCTATCAGCTGCCTAGTATTGTATAGGGGGGTACAAAGTGTATCGTTACGACGTGCAAATGCCAGAAAAATATTATGTGACATGATAAATATTTCTCACTGGGGAATATCTACAACTCCAAAGAACTCTCTCTGTGTGACAACAAACGACTATGTTTGTGTGTTGACAGCATACAGCAGAATCATCATCATCATCGCCATCGCCATCATTGTCGGTCGTCATTGCCGAAATAATGTGACAGATTCATTCATACTTCCTTGAACATGAGGTTTGTATGTAGTTGTCGCTAACAGGCAGGCTGGCTCACAGGCATATAACTCGTGGGGCGTTGTGTATTGTGGCTTTCGCGATTTGGTTACAATCTTTTTTTTTATTATTTCTGTGATTTTGGTTAGCTCATAAGAGGCTTTAAGGATTTTGGCAAATTAATTTTTATACGAATGAATTTTTTTTATTGATAATTTGGGTGTAATAAAAAATGTGATACTTTATTCATTGATTACAAACTTCAAAGTAGTAATAATTGCATATTTCAAAATTTCTTACATTCGTTTGTTCCAAGCATATCCAACATAAATAAGGCTGATTCTTCATATTACAATCAGATGGCCACAGACATCTTACACATTTTGAGATAGAGACGAGCGTGAGTGAAAGTGTATAGTAAGCATGGTTAAAATGAACTCAAGCTATACCTAAGCTAATATATATTATCTTAAAACTTCTCCGCTATAAGTACTTTCAATATTTGTTGATTCTGAATTATTATACAAAAAGCCAATATGGTGTCTATACCAAGGATTGACATAACGTATTTAAAACGGGGCCTCAAACATTTGCTAATTATTTTTTACACACTTTTGCATTTTCCCATTAAATTGAAATAATATTAAGTTTAATATATCCTCTCTCACCGTGAATCGATCTAGGATTCACCACCTATTTTCAAAACGATTTGTTCCGAATCCCGGCGACGAAGTAATGTGTTAGTAGTCCTGACGACACAACACAAAAGCTACGAAGCATCGATGTATTTATTATGAGGACTCAGTGAATACTTTGTGTCTGCGGATTTTCCCTGTCTGAGCATTCTCAATGTTTGGGGATTCCTTCCGTCTGGTGATTCCCACTTTCTGAGGATTCTTTCTGTCTGAGGATCTTCTCTGTCAGAGCATTCTCAATGTCTGGGGATTCCTGCCGTCAGGGGGTTTCTCTCCGTCTAAGAATTCCTATTGTTGTGGATTCCTACGTCTGGGGAATCTCTCTGTCTTAGGAGTTCTTCCATCAACCAATTCCAACTGTCTTAAGATTCCCATCGACTGGTGATTCCCTCTGCTGGGATTCACTCTGTTTGGTTTTTCCCTCTGTCTGGGGATTCCCTTGAGTGACATTATTTTGTCGTACCACTTTGGTAGGTTTTTAGGCTGAAGTTGCGTTTTTTTAGAGTTAACACATTCAAATAAGATATTATTCGCCGGTAAAAACTTTTCTTATTCATGTATAAATGACAATTAAATTAATGGACTTGCTTTTAAAATATTATCAGCCTTAATGAAAGCTAAGCGAAGAGTGTCACCACGCAGAACTACTTCTAGTATGATTTTCTCGAATTGATTCTTAATATGTAATATGAAAAAGAAGTTTCCAACATCTTCCGGCATTAGGATGTGTTGGATAATTAAATTTCGTCGAGTGAAGTTTCATCTACTTAGCGTTGATATCATAGGATTTTAGTTTTTTCTGTGCTTCAATTTAATTGGTATCATTATCAGAGACGTTGGAGACCCAATAAATTATTTTTATTTATATTGTTTATTAAATGTATAAAACAAGTCGATCCTATCACGTCATCTACCGATGCGCGTCATTTAAGTCGATATTAAGTGCCTCAGTTTTCTTTAAATATTATAAAAGATTGATATAGTAGACTTCCTGGGAACGTTCAAGTTGCCCAATTTGGTATGCTACGTTTATACAAAGCCAACGATTGCTTTAAGCGTTTTACTACAGTCAATATTTACTTTAAATTAATGTTGATGGAATTTAAGTAGCAATTATTATTATTTTTCACAAATTTATGCTTACTTATGCTTCTCTGGAAAAGCGAACTGTGTATTATATGCAGATGAAAGATTGTTGGAAAATGAACAAAGGCATAAATAATGATGCCTTCCAAACATGTTTTTCGGTGGCATTTAGGCTTTAAGTTATATGTGCCTCCAAAGCCTAGACAACTTTGGTACTTTAATGCATTAATGAAGGTTTATTTGTTTTTAATAATTAAATAAACAATTTTTACTGAGTGTAAAGTTCGCCAAACTTATTTTATGAAATTTTCTTTTTAATACTGTGGAACAAATAGCATCATTGACAAACAAATAAATCGATAGACCAAACAATAAAACTTAACCAATTCGACTCCGTGAATATATCATATTTGTATATCATTTACTCTTTTGTTTATACCAACTCTTTATACTCCATCATATAAATTGCATACAACTTTCATCATCGATTTATGCCAAAACTATATTCAAACTACTTTCAGTAGACATTGATTTCTACAATTCACAAAATGAATTTGACGTCGCCGGCCGCCATTGTTTCGTTGAAGCTCGCCAAAGTCATTGCCAATCAAATAATTATAAAAGCTGGCAACGCTCCCCGAAAAGTAAGTATGAAACAAAACAAAAACAGTTTGCAACAACTATTTGTCTATCTCCATATTTATATAGAATATATATATATGCTATATTCAATATATATATATATATATATAAGTATTCTTCTATATGTGTTTTATATTCTGTGAACAAATACAGCGCAGAATCGCTCTTTTGTCTCCACGTTGAGCAGAGACAAAAAAAAAAAAACCGACAACAAAAAGATTCACTTAAAATATTTACTCTCTCCGACAATGTTCGGTTCTGAGTTTGGAAAAACGAGTAGAAAAGCGTTATGCGAATATGCCGAAAAAAAAGTGGCAAGTATGAAAGGCATGAATAGCAAAAATACTTTGCAACACTTTGGGGGCAAGTACTAGTCAATGACATTGAAGAGTCAGTCAGAGCGAGTCATTGCCTATTGTATTCTATGCAAGGACGGAAGGACTAATGGACAGACGTACAAATGGATGTACATATACATATATGTAGGATATATAAACAGTTGAAAGCAATGACTTATAAAATATTTAGTTATATATAAGTATTTGTTTGTGTGCATTTATTTGAAACATATTTTTGAGTTGGTATTTAAAATTGACTTTAATTTAATTTACTTTTTTAAATTTTAAATAGTTTGCAAAATAAGTATGTTTCAGATTGATTAAAGTTTTTACAAAACAAACTTTAAGTGCTGAATTTTATTATACCCTACACACATACATACGAGTATATTAAAGTTTATATAAAATTTTTAGGCCCTGTACCGAAGGTACAAGAGCCTATTGGTTTTGTGCAAATGTATGTAACAGATAGAAATAATGGTCGGAGACCCCCCAAAGTTACCCCCATTATGGTCAGGAGTGATAGAGGAGTCGATATAGACATGTCCGTCTGTCCGTCCGTCCGTCTGTATGAACGAAAGGATCTCGGAAACGGTAATAGATAGAGACTTCGTGTTTTTTGCATTCGACTAGGACTGCTCCGGAATTTTACAAGTTTATTTTAAAATTTTGCCCCTCGCCCCCTTCCCCATAAAATCACCCCCAAGGCTTAAAATTTCTTCGGCACAAAAAAAATTGAGCACACCAGTATAAAGTTAACGTCCTTCTAAGCCCAAATCAAAAAATCGGATAATAAATGGCGATTTTATAAGCAATTGAATTTGAACGACCCCCCTTTTCTTTTCATTCATATTCGCGCAGTGAGAAGTGGTCATGTGTTTGGTCATAAGCTCGGGAAACATTTAATGTGTTTGTTAGGCGACCTGAACTGGTACAGGGCCTCTTACAGTCGGTTACGCCCGACTGAAATTTCCTTACTTGTTTTTTCAACATCTCGTTGAAATTAACGCGATATGGATATGGATCGCAAATATCGCCACAACCTTTACAGTTACATAGCACACCCCTGTTCACACCTCGAGCCTTGTTTTTCGCAAGTGCTTGATAACTTTTCTTGAGCGTGGATAGGCATCATGGGGAGGATACTCTGTAACAGTGTTTCCAAACTTTCGAGAGTCCTGTTCCAATATGGCCAAGTAATGTGTGGTGAATCTATCATCCAGATGGTAGGATGCTGGGTCTTTTGACTTTTTTTGAAGTCCTCCTCCAACAAGTCAACGGATCGGGGATTGCCGAAATAGTGGTTTCTTGAGCGACTCAGCGCATTTCTACAGTGAATAGTTGGCGTCTATTATGTTGACCATAGTCCTTTGCTCAAAGAAATCGCTACATAAAATACTGTTCCATAGGTTATTTGTGTGGATCGCTTTTCTTCTAAGGCGTCTTTCGTTGCAAGAAGCTCCCTGGCCTCTGGATTAAGGATAATGCCATAACAGACTGACTCAAAAGGGGGCTGCAGGAGATGTGCCTGCGGAAGCTGCATTATTATTTTAGTCTCCAAATGAATGAAGTTCTGGAATGGACACCATTGGTATTAATGGAGACGACCAATGCCGGGTGCAATTTTGTTTCCCTCCACAGATTCTTCGGATTATAACGAATATTTTTTAGGTACATTTATTAAATCGATCCATTTTGAGAACATTTACGACGTGCATTATCTTCTGGAACCTGATCGCAGCGCCAACTACAGGGTCCAATTGTTGTCACAACCATTCAGGAAACAATTCAAACACAAAAAAAAAAATTTCGTCAAAATCGATCAAGGCCTCTGGAAGAGTTCCTAGAAAATACGTTTTTTTTTCGACGAAATAGGATCTGAAGTAAACGGAATGAATATCAAAACTGGTTTATAAACTCAAAAAGTCATCGATGTTTATTATTCTAGAGCATCAGCCACTTATACTGTAATTGATGACTTTAATTTCCGAAACATATATCACATCGCAAGCACTTCATTCAATTGGAGAACTTGCTATACTTATTTGAAAAATATTCTGTGATGTTCTACTTATATACTTCTTTTTCCAGATTAGGCAACTCTTACTCCGGCTGAAGAACAGATTAGCATATTTTCTTTCTCAATTCGACTATAAACTTCCAATATGCTTAAAATATGCTTTCAGTTCCTAAATCTCAATTTCTTTCGCCAAATGAAGTTCAGCTTAGAGCTATTATTTGCACCAAACAAACTTCTTCCTTTAAAAACTTCAATTTCTCCAAAAATTACATCTATTTCCATATTTCTATTTACAAAATGTTTACCATTTAATAACGCTCTTTCGAACTCATTTTATGCGCTTCAACTCTCCCAAAATTCCTTCTTATAACTCGCTCTACCAACCGTTTGTTTGCTCTTCAACAAAATGGTGCAAATACTAATTTTTACATTTCATTAGAAATCTTCGAACAACAACAACAAACAAAAAAGAAGAAGTACAAAAAAAGTAAACTATTGGCATTTAGTGCGCATGTTTGCCATAAATTCAAAGAGTGGTTGGCTCCATACAAAGACCGAGACAAATACCTACATACAACCCTGCACAAACCAAATACACCCACCATCCTTACTATATAGAGTAGCAAATTTATTTTTTTTTCTCAATTATATTGGTATTTTGTGCGTTCGTTTGCTCCAATAAGAACAAAAGCGCCACCATTTCCTGTCTGAGTGCGCGTTCAATGCGCAGACATTAGGCTTATTGCAGGCGAGTGTGTGTCAGAGAGAGAGAGAGAGAGAGAGAGAAAGTGCTGAGTGAAAAGGAGAGAAAGTAGTATTGTGTAGAATTTGAACCTTACAAAATTCAAGTGAAAATCTCTCATGTTGTATATTTTGCCGCAATTTGGAAATTATGAAGCATTTTTGTGGAAATTGCTACTAATTGGAAATTAGGTGTTTTGAAAGGAATTCTGAGTTGTGTTCGATAAAGTGATAAGCACATCAATCGATTTGTTTGTTAAATATGCATTTTACGTAGTTCAGATTTAAATTAAGCTTTGTGTGCTTAGTTAGTTTCTAGCTAGTTGTTGTTTGGTTAGATATATGCAGGTTGAGCAGTTAGGTATGCAGGTTGAGACAGGCAGTTATTTAGTCAATGATAACTCATAACACTAAACTATATGATGTCGAATTCTTGAACCATTAGTAATTTTCCAAATTTATTTAAATAAGTTATTAAGAAATATTTGTTTTGAGGGTACAAATGGGGGAGTTACAACACATTTTAAGAGGGTATTTATTCCGCTGACTGTCACTCAATCGACTAGATTACAGTTTTCGGTTTGAAATCATGTGTTTGGAATATAGAAGAGTATATAAATCTTCTCGACTACAACTTAATGTGACAGATTTTTAGGGAAGATATAGTGAAACTAGCTATTTTGGTACAAACCTTACATCAAATTAATAGTAACCGCTTACAGACTTCATGCAAAGGGTATCAACATGAATATGTCTGTTTATTTTGCTATATTTCTTGACTATTTTTGGACCCTAAATAGCTGCAAGTGATTTTATGCATTTGAAATATTTGTTGCAGCTGCAATTCAAACATGGTGACCCCGCACTCGTGCACACTGCTTTTCTCTCTCTCTCTCTCTCTCTCTCACTCTCTCTCTCTCACTATAAATATTGACCATTTGCCGGTTTTATTTGACTATTGACTTCTTGCATTGGAGCCACGTGCAGCACACAGATACTCTCACACATACACATGCAAGCCTACATAAAATATGCGCCACAGTGTTCAATCATATGTGAAAAATGTTTTTATGTCCAAAAATATTTATAGGGAGAGAAGGAAGCTTTAAGCAAGTTATATTCGCCCCTTTATAAAAATTTATATACTATTAGCCTCGGTACGCCGTAAAAATTAATTCCACTTCATAAAAAATGTCAACGTAGAAGAACGAACTTATTGAAATTGCATTTATTCATAAGGATACGCACAGGATACGCAAGAATTCGTTTATATGCATTTGTCTGCTTGCCCTGACGCGTCGTCAGCCTCGTTCGTCTGTTGACTTCCGTTTTGTCGATTTTTTTGCCGCAAGATTGATTCACAGCATGACCAAAGGTCCTGTACGAAAATTATTTACGCGTCCGGCATGTGGACACGTGCGACTGTTGATGTTGATGGTCGTTGAATATGATGTTGTTGTGGTTGGAGGTGGAGATTTTCGTATACATATATGCATGGCGTTGGTTGTGTTTGGTCATCTTGGTCTTGAATTTCTTGACATATGAAAAATGTTTTACGTTTAATGCTTTTTACAGCTGGTTAACGTCAAATATATGCTTTAATATTGATATAACCTGCTCTAAGGGTAAATGTTTCGAACTAAATATTGAAAAAGTCATTTTGGAGACCATTTATTAATATACTAGTGTCCATTCGCGTTGGTAGATAGCGTTACGTAGAGTGCGACTAGCGTCTGAATGTTTGCAAGGTACAGCATTTACATAGGACAGGTCAAAGGAGAAACCTGAGATATCTAAACGTTTATAATCCACACCACTGTACAATATTACCATTGTCTTAAGCAAATTGATAGTCCGTAAGTGTCATCTGCAGATCTCAATTCCAGCAAACATTTTACTTACAAAATTTCGTTCAAATATCTTGGGACAATCTTTTGGTCAGTAAGACTCAACTAAATTCTCCGGTTAATTAGAATCATGGCAATAAAAAGGTTAATGGCTAAGAACATCACTTCCACACCGCTTTAGTCAGATAATTTTGATGCTTTGAATCTTTTGACTTTTGAACCTCATCTGTCGTATTGGACTGCATATCAAGTAGTAAAGATTGCAGGACTACTTATTCCGAACATCATTTAAGCTGGCTGTGAAATTTTTCGGAAAACGTTTCAGAGATTTTATGCTGTCCAGATGCTAAATTGGATGTTATCTTTTAAGACGATGTGTGAGTAGGTCGTTAAAGTAAACTCGATCTCAATATCATATATTAATTTCGTAAGAGCATCCTCAGAATGTCCACATGCTCGCTTGTTTAGTACAGTTCTCTACTCTTTCTTACCATATTTACCTATACATATGGTTTATAAAAAAAAAAAAGCCAGTTTGGTCCAGAAATGATTTAAACGTTGAGCACTCTGCAACATCACAAATGTTACGCAGGAATATAGACAGGAGTTATGAGTCTTCTTCCGAGACAGGCTTATATATTTCGGTTCCTGCGCTAATTGGAAATATATAAACCTCCAACATTTTTGTGATGCCCTCCAACAGTCTAACTGTATTCCATCATATTATTATTATTATTAGTTAGTAGACGCAGAGATTACTTTTGTAAGTTTATTGTATCCTGTTCATAGGGACATTCCTGTCATTTGAAAATAACCAAGATATTTGTAATGTTGAGATGTTTCTCTGTTTCATCAACTTCCAATCCGATCACAATTTTATATAACTGTCTAGAAAGAAAGCCTAAAGCCTTTATCATTCTTATATTAATATTCTGGAGTCCATGGCTTATTGAAGATCTTTTGTTGTTTTAAGTGCCTGACAGTTGTTTCTCTGTCACAGTTGCTCTAGTCCCCCTTAGTGCCCCCTAGTTTGCCTTTGATTTGGTCATATCAATCTCAATCACATAAATTTCGGTCTGGAACATATTTGTGAATTTCCCTAGCGACGCAAAGTAGTTAGTGCGTAATCCAAAAACCAGCATGCCAGTTCCTTCATCTGTTAGGGAGTCGTCTGTAAACCAGCTGATTGCCTCCGTTTAATATTTTAATTCATTTCTCTTTAGCACTGAGCTGTACTTTAAACCTTCTGCTGAAGTTATTGTTCATACAAAGGATGTCACTAGGGTAAAGCAGTTATGGGTCTGCGTCCATCAAAATATCTCTTATTTGATTTTTGACTTCGTTTAATATTTTAATTCATTTCTCTTTAGCACTGAGCTGTACTTTAAAGTTTAAACCTTCTGCTGAAGTTATTGTTCATACCAAGGATGTCACTAGGGTAAAGCAGTTATGGGTCTGCGTCCATCAAAATATCTCTTATTTGATTTTTGACTTCGTTTAATATTTTAATTCATTTCTCTTTAGCACTGAGCTGTACTTTAAACCTTCTGCTGAAATTATTGTTCATACCAAGGATGTCACTAGGGTAAAGCAGTTATGGGTCTGCTTCTATCCAAATATCTCTTATTTGATTTTTGACTCCGTTTAATATTTTAATTCATTTCTCTTTAGCACTGAGCTGTACTTTAAAGTTTAAACCTTCTGCTGAAGTTATTGTTCATACCAAGGATGTCACTAGGGTAAAGCAGTTATGGGTCTGCGTCCATCAAAATATCTCTTATTTGATTTTTGACGTAGGCCTACCTGACAGTATTATGTCTTATCCTAAGATCTGCTTTGTCCGCTCGTTGTTCGATGTGAAGTTGTAGCGGCTTTTGATTGAATCTAACCTCTGCTAACCTCTGAATTTTATTCAATTATTTCCTGGTTCTTGTTAGTTAAGCCTTATTCGCTCATACAATGACATCGTATATCACCAAAGGTTCAAGATTGTGAATTATATACATTTCATTACTTTTGGAGTGTAGGACTTCCAATTCTTCCAAGCTAGTTTTGCATGTCATTATTACGTAATTGTCATGGTGCTCTTCTTCTTAGCATATTCCATGTAAATCTTCTGTTAGGCTGCTTTTCACCCATATTGATTTAAGTGATTTCAATATTTTTTTTTTTTAACTGAGTTATTATTCAGTTCTCTTTGGACCACCATGTTTGTATGATAATTCTTATATCATCAGCATAGTCTTGACATTCGATGCCGTTATCTATTAGGGAGTCTAGTAATTTGTGAACTACAAGACTTCACAGAAGTAGAGATATTACACCTCCCTTGTGGATATTATTTTTTAGTTTTGATCGCAAGACTTTTACCTTGAAGATAATAATTTAACTAGTTATCTAGTAAGAGTAGGGCCTATGTTTCGCCTGTTGAGTAAGTACCCTTGTAACTTCTGTATGAGATGGCTTCCTCTTTGGCTCTTAGAACGTCTTGGATTGGGGAATTCAATTGGTAAAGAGTAATTTCGGCGGATCTCTTTAATCTATACGCATGTTGATTTCTGTGGAGTGGTTATTAGTCCAAATGATTTAGAAAGGAATGGATTCTTCTTGCCTGCCTTCGAAGAAAGCTACTTTTGGATTTTTTTTTTTAAACAGCTGAGTGAAAGGCTACCTCGGAAAATTTTTTCATAGAAGTTTCACCGACATAGGGAAATTTGTAAATTTGGAAGCGCATCTATCCTCCGTAGAAATGTCACTGGCTAGTTGCGAGTTTGGAGTTCTACTGACTTTTTCCGGCATAGGCTTGTGAGACTGTTTTCGTTTAAGTGTCTTCAACAAAATTTCTTTTTTTTCTCTCTGCTAATCTCCAGTGCTTTTGGATTTATTAAAGAGCTGCCGGGCTACTATTCTTAGTCACTCTATATCCTTCTTCTTCTTAGAAATACTCATGACTTTCATTTAAAGTACTTCGAAGTAAGTTTTATGTAGCTAGTTCTACAAAAATAAATTTTGCCTTGCACATCTACCATATCTGTCTCCATCGCATGGGGAGAGAGGCAAAAAGTGTTAAATGGCAGCCATCCCATATTTTTTTTGTATTTTTTTAAATGCAGATACTTCATAAATTGACAAAAAAATAATTTGTATACATTTTTAAATGCTTGTTTGCCTGTATTCATACTGTAAAAGCCAGCTGTTCTCAAAGTAACTTTGCTACATCATGATATACATTGAATGCTTCAGTTTGCATTAGCTTCCGCAGAAATCGCTTTAACTCATCATCAATATTTCGAATAAAAGCAAAAATAAAATCTCTTTGTATTAACCATTATAATGCCATTTAAGCTGCTATCATTGGCACACTAAATACTACTACTTGGCCATTCATTCATGCAACACAAACAAAATAAATGAATACGAGTCCCAGTAATTCAAGAAGCGTCTGTGCATTTTCTCATGGCAAATTATTGAAGATTAACAATCATTACACTTATTATATGACCATTAAGCGTAAAAGCGTTAAAGCAACCCCACTTTTCAGAAAATACATATACCATTTATATTAATGCATGCATGGGCAGCTGATGGTCCATGACACCGCACAGCACAATACCGCACTCCACACCCCGCAGCATATACGTACTCGTTTACTATTAAGCACAGTAATCTGTCATGTTTACTCTAATTGTGGTCGAACATCAGCCTTAAAATCAAATTAATCATGAATAGAAATAAAATATTTATCGTTTTAAAAGCATCTCATAGGAAAATTTCTTTTTATATTTTTTTGGTGAAAATTGTCGCCTTAATTGTGGACTACACTCGGCTGAGATTCGCTATTGTTCGCATTTACCATTGGTTGTTGTCATTGTCCCAGGTCAATGTCAGCTAAAATGCGGGTCGAGTTGTACAAACAAATGACATAAAATCTATTTTCACTATTTGTTTTTTTTCCTACTGCTCCTCAATACAATGCATTCTATTTTTGTATTTGTTGTCTAATTATGCGTAATTATTGTTCGCATTCGTAGCACTACTATGCGTTCTTTGTCTATTTGACTGCCCTCAGCTTGTTTTGCTCTTGACCTTTCTGTCTCGATTTGCTATTGTCTATTGTCGTCTAGGACGTCGACGGAGTAGTTTTTATCACTGATTTAAATAAACATAAATTTATATATGGGTGATTTTTACCCAATTTAGCATAATTTTATTAGCAGCCAGTATCCTTTTTATATTTTGTGTCATTGTGTAAGAAATTTATGGAAAATAATAAAAATCAAAGCACAAATATTTCTCATGAAACATTCAAAATATGCCCGCAATCATCATAAAAAAAAAAAAAAAATTACAGGAATTCATGTCCGCTGTAATATTTCTTTTATTAGAATTTATTTTATTGTTTGTCCAATATTTATTTTACTTCTTGGGCAACGATATTTGACAGTTATTACTATGCGGTTTGCGGAAACGCCCATCAATATGTAATTTATTCCGGTAGATTTTTTATGTTATTTGGGTTCATTTTTTTGTCCGGTTTTTTGGGTGCGTTTTTTTGAAATTGATTTAGTTTTTTATATGTGTAGAACTAGAAACTAAAAAAAGCCTTCTTCGAAGTACGCTTATGTGCCAAACTATAATTCAAAGTCGTGAGTATTTATAAAAGGAACAAGCATGTAGGGTGACTAAGAATAGTAATCCGGCAGCTTTTTAATAAAACCAAAAGCACTGCAGTTTAGAGTATAGTTTTAGTCGATCTAAGTACGCAGCAGCTCTCAATTTTGGTAACATATAATATTTACCAAGGGATGCTGCGGAGTATCGTCGCTTATAGCAGCTTCTACTTTGAATGATGTCAACTGCATTTTTAGGCCCTGTACCGAAGGTACAAGAGCCTATTGGTTTTGTGCAAATGTATGTAACAGGAAGAACTAATTGTCGGAGACCACCCAAAGTTACCCCCATTATGGTCAGCAGTGATAGAGGAGTCGATATAGATATGTCCGTCTGTCCGTCCGTCCGTCCGTCTGTATGAACGGAAGGATCTCGGAAACGGTAATAGATAGAGACTTCGTGTTTTTTGCATTCGACTAGGACTGCTCCGGAATTTTACAAGTTTATTTTAAAATTTTGCCCCTTCCCCCCTTCCCCATAAAATCACCCCTTAGGGTAAAAATTTCTTTGGCACAAAAAAAAATAAGTATACCAGTATAAAGTTAACGTCCTTCTAAACCAAAATCAAAAAAGTTCATCAAAATCGGATAATAAATGACGATTTTATAAGCAATTGAATTTGAACGACACCCCTTTTCTTTTCATTCATATTCGCGCAGTGTGAAATGGTCATGTGTTTGGTCATAAGCTCGGGAAACATTTAATGTGTTTGTTAGGCGACCTGAACTGGTACAGGGCCTCTTACAGTCGGTTACGCCTGACTGTATTTTCTTACTTGTTTAGCATTATGCAAGTCCAATGATGGCTTTTTTTCATTTTATTCCACACTAATAGTTTGTTTCTGTGGTTCCACGCTATTCCACTGGCTGTTGAGGAGCCACCATAGTGTTTATTCTATTTATGTGGGTCTTAAAACTAAGATGTCCATCCAAAGTTGCTTCTGATGAGTACATCACGCTTAAGTATTTGCTCAGGTTTTTATTAACGTTCCTGCGCTTTGACCATTGCATTCCTCGCGAAGTTATTTTTTTTGAGTACCCCGGTACCATGTTAGAAACACTTCACCCAACATAGTTGTATCGTCAACAATTGTAGCAATCATGAGAACCTGATTGTCATCCATAGGAAAAGCAGATTATCTGTGTTTTCTTTCGCTCCCTCTTTTGCATATAACTCTTAATCATCGGTTTTGCTATACTGCTCCTTCGCTCTAAAAAATCAGACACAAATTTGAGCACCTCGTACACTTCATGTAGTCTCAAAGGTTTTGTCTCATGATGTCAATAGCCCCTCTTGTACATGAAGCCATGTATTTTTGAGATACGACTAATTGATGGAATAACTCTCATTTAACAGACCTAAACAAGGTCTACAAATATGCCTACTGGACCGGATCATACTGTCATGCATATCGTGTCGGTGATCAGTCAGGGGCCTTGTATAAAAATAACTTGTTGAAAACCCCACACATGTAATCTCTTCTGTGAAACCCATGCCAGATTTTGTTTATAAGCTACGACAATCATATTAGAGGTCATATCTTTAAGAGAAATATAAAAATCAGAAAATTAATCGTGTTCCTATTCAAGTGTTTGGTTGCCGTGGAAAGCAAAGGTTACCTAATTGCCAATTTATTAGAAAATTGACTTCAGTTCTTCGGAAGTCATGTGTTCAAATATGGATCAAAGAAATATAACTATAAAAATACCTCAGAGATACACCATTGCATACCAGCTTGAACAGCAGCGATTGGTCGGAGGAGATGAAAAACATGTACATACCTTAAGACTTACGTACAAGTGCGCTGTGACACCGAAATAGGGTCTTTCCGATACGAGAGTCCGAAAAGAAACAATGCCATGATACCAGGTTGATTGATTGTCAGACTCGACACATCATCAAAAGTAAAAGAAACGCTGGCCAGGGCACACACTTCCGATCATCTCACTCCAGAAAACATTATGAGTCACCATAGAGACAAAACATAGCAGTAGATCTCAGCTAACGAAGAAGTCGCTTTTAGCACTACTAGGGGAGAGCCTAAAGGTATAGCTGTTCCCAAGCACAAGGGTTTAAGTTGAAAGGGCATATGGTAGAGCAGAGGTTAATGCTGGAAAGCTTGGGAAAGCAATAGTGGAACAGCAAATGGGCGAGGCAAGACTTTTCAGTTCTGATCCTGATCGCGTGGTGGAGAAGCGAAGCAAGATTGACGCCGCAAGAAAGAAATGCAATGAACACCAGCAAAGTTTCCGGGGAGGTAGCTACGCCGCCGTCATGTTACCGAATTACGTGTAAATGAGCACCGGACCTGGAAGACACCGTCATTTAATAAGTGAAGAATGGATAAAAACAGGAGGAAAGGTCGGTGAATTCTCTTGCTCAAATGTGTGGCTGACCAAACTATGAAATAGTTGGTGCTGCATGCTGCAGTGCTGGAATCATGGGACGGACTTTCACTCAAGGCAGCCAAGGGCGATTACACTCCCTTCACAGAAGTTATACATTTTTATCGAAGTAGCCAAGAGAAGAATAGATTCGGATTTTACTCTAGATTAAGATATTTAAATGTACATTTTGCAAGAAGATAATGAAGTATGCATTGGTGTTCAAAGCATGATTACGACTTGAAACTAATGTCGATTCTATCTTGTAAAAAAAAAAAGTGTGATCACAATACAATGATATGACAGAGTTGTGAGTATCAGCTGTTTTTCCTTTTTTGTATTTCGCAGTTTTGTGAGCACAAAAGAGATAGAGTAACTATGTATATTAGTGGATCATGATCTCAAACCCTCTATTTCTCTCTCTTACTCTAACATATCTTCTTTACGATTCTTAACTATGCTCCAAATCTTCCAATTCCATATCGGTTCACTTCAAAAGCGCAAAAAAAGCTACTCATTAAAATTAGTTACACCACAAGTAAAAACAAATTATTTACCTGCTGTTCGGCAACAACAACAACAACAACAACAACAAACACACATTTATCTGCAGCACATTCATTACAACAAATTACAACATTGATAACCCAGAAAAGCCATTAAAGCTTCCTTCCAGCTGCTAGGAAATCAGAAAGCAGACAACAAGCAGTTAAATGATGCTACTTAAGCGATAAGTATGACCCCAACTGTGTCTAATGTCGTCTACAGCATCGCAGATTCATACCAATTCGCAGACTATAAGACTATACACGCAATATTTGTTGTTCTTGTCAGTTGTGTCCAAAACAATTTCCTTCCTTAATCATGTGGTGTGTAGCCTTATGCCTGGCAACAGGCTGACATAAGAAAAATTAAAGGAAAACCTTGAGGAAAAAAAAAAGAAAACGCAATTTTTTTTTTATCTTATATGACAAGAAAAGGAAAGGAAAAGAGAAATCATTGTCTAATTGCAAAAGATAAAAAACCAAACTTTCACTAACAAATCTGCTGCGTTTTTACATTGTTAACTGCTTGCGCTGTCCTCTCTAAGGACCACTCGACAATACTCGTTTATTTTGGCCAGTTGCGTGATAAAAAAATAATAAAAAAAAAAATAGAAGAAAAAAATCTGTCGAAAATTCCACAAAAAAAAGAAGATAAATTACTGCAAATGTCCTGTGCCATTTGCGTTTAGTGTGCGCTTTCATTTTTTATGCTGCGGAGCTGATGACGAGGGGTAGATATACATATATACTTCTTTAGGTATATGTATGTACATATTACCAACTGCAGTAGACTTATTCGCTTAGTTGCGTGTTAGATACATTTTACTAGCGTGTATCTTCTATAGAAATAAAAGAAATCTATAACATACACTCAAGTGTGCGGCATGTGTTCGTTCGTTCAGTTTGTTTTTTATGCCAACAGCTTGTCAAGTGGTGCTTGTTTGAAACAAACAAACAAATAAACAGACCTTTAGATACATTTGTATCTGTGTGTGTGCGTTTGTTTGTATGCATTTTGGCTATCGATGTCGCATGAGTTACAAAAGGAAAAGCATAAAATCAGGCGTATACTCGTACATTCTGTCCAGCAGTAAAAGTTTAGCCGAGTGCAAAATGTCAAGTTGTCTGTGTGTGTAACTCAGTAACTGGGGTAGTGTCTGCATCCCTCGTTCGTTGTGTATTTATTTACTTTAAAGTTTTCATGCACAAAAATTTTGTAAACGAAAATCGCTTTGAACTTTGTATGCATGGCTTGCATCAGATACTCACACTTAACATTCTGCCGCATTCACTAAAAAGATACTCGGCGTTCGCTGTTTATTGCTCGTTTTTAATCCGTATGCAAATGTGTGTGTGTGTGTGTGTGTGTGTGTGTGTGTGTGTCTTTGGTGCAACCCTCTCCTCTTATTCCATAGAAGTAATACCTTGTGTTAACATATTTCGGAAATAATGTACGTATTATCGCCACAATTTTGAACAGAAGTCAATGTAAATCATGAGATTTAGTTGCGATTATGCGAGATTTTATTGTCTGATGTAAAGTTGGAACTGTAGCATGAAGGAGGGTTGCATAAGTTTTATTAATGTTCTCATCAATAGAGCTTAGAGAGTTGGTAAATAAATAAAATTTGCGAGCATTTTTTAAGCTTGAAGTTTGTATGATTGTAAATAGGTATAAAATCTTGCACTTCTGTAGATATTTTTTTTTTTTAATCAACTTCCACATATTTTGAGAAAAATTAATGGACAGAGTAACAACCTGCTGTGCCTTTTTTAGCGTAGAGCTACATTCGATTGATCACAGTGTCAATCTTACGCCAAGCTTAGAGTAACCGATGCCAATACTGTACCATATTAACATTTGCATCATTCTCTTGTTTTCTTTTATTTTTTGACACTTCTCACGTTTAGTATACCCTTTTTCTCAATAAGAACCTGTTATATATATATATAATTTGGGCCCTCCTGTAAACCATGCGTGTTTGAGCTCTTTTATCCATTTCAACGACCAGCCTAGTGCAGCCGCTGGAATTGTTTCTGCTGGACTATGTCAACCTTATCGAATAGCTCATACAGATCGCGCTTCAAATGGGACCTAAACTATTTGCCGACTCTAATAGGACCAAAAATCCTGTGTTGTATCTTCCTCTCAAAGACTTCCATCGCGTATACATTTGACTCAATCACTGTTCATCCCTCTGCGCCATAAAGTTAGACTGGGAGTATCAGAGTCTTATACATCTTGACTTTCGTCTTTCGATAGATGACTTTACTTCTAATTTGCTTGTTCAGCACAAAATAGCATCTATTTGCAAGCGTGATTCTTCTCCTGATCTCCAGCTTAACATTGTTGTTGCTAGTCATTTCGGATCCAAGATAGACGAATGTTTCTACAACATTGAAGTTGAAATTCTCCATTATCCGTCCAAGACAAGATGAAGGCGTGCGAGAAGACACCAAGTACTTCGACTTTTCCTTATTCACCGCTAGACCCATGAGCAGAGACTGTTTGTAAATCTTCCATTCTTATGTACTGATGATTTGAGTATCATCCGCGTAGATCGAGCCCGACATATTATGTATGTACAGGCACTGGCGTAGGATGTATTCCATCAGAAGATTGAGAAAATCGGACGACAGATCATCGCCCTGCCTGAAACCTCTCTTTGTATCAAAGGGGTCGGAGCGATTTTTCCCAACCTGACAACGCATTGTGAGTGTGACAGCGTCATCATGCAAAAACGAACGATCTTTGCCGTGATATCTAATACAGATAGGGCGTCGAAAAACTTCGATCGTATCGGCGTTTCGAAAGCGGCTTAATAATCGACAAATAGGTGGTGAGTGTCTTTGTTAAACTCACGGACTCTTTTCAGAATTTGTCGAAATGTGAATTATTGGTCATTGGTCCACGTTTTTGGTCTGAAGCCACACTGATATTGTGCTATCAGTGAATCCGTATATAGCTTCAGCATATTACACAACACGCGTGATGGAATCTTATATCCGATGGAAAGGAGATTTATTCCGTGTTACTTGGCGCAAACATTGGGTCTCTTTTCTCGACGATAGGACAGAGAACACTGAGATTCCAGCATTTGGGTATGCATTCATCGGATCTTATCTTGCACAAAAAATGGTGCATACACCTAACCAATTCTTCGCGGCCAGTATTGAATAACTCAGTTGGCTCATCAGAGCTTTGTTATTTTTCAGCTTTTTGACAACCGAATCGTAGTGGCTCTACAATGATGGCATCATAAACTGGTAGTTCCGGTGTCATTTATCTTTCGACGGAATTGTGCGCTTCACCGCCTCCGAGTAAGCTGGAAAAATGACTCCTCCATAATCTCAATGATTCCTGTTTATCCGTTACCAGATTTTCATTGTCATCCTAACAGCAAGTTACTTCCGGCTTAAAATCTTCGGTCAAGCGTTTAACCTTTTGGCGTAATCTACGAGTTTCATTTATGTCACATAACCTCTCAATATCCTCAAACTCCCGCCATTCTGGCTCCTTTTTCTTGCGTCTGAAAAGTAATTTCTCCTCTCTTCGTTTCTCTCGATAATGGCCTCTTACAGCTCGCCGTGCTCCCCTCTGCAGAGTTCGCTGATTGGAAGCGTTCTTCGCTGCAGTAGTATTGCGACACTTCTCGTCGTACCAATCATTAGTCACAGGTTTTGTATATCCAATGACCTTCATGGCAGTCCTACCAATGGAGTGGGTGATACATTTCCACTGCTCACATATATATTGAGAAAAGGGAGAGGTTTCCCGGAGCAGTGGGGAGAGTGTGTTTGAAAAGGCTACGGCAGTCAGTTCTGATTGCAGCATGCCGACGTCTAGCTTTCGTTGCATATTGGAAAGTGCGGCGTGCTCTACGCTGAGCCTAGTGCGTACCTTGGCTGCGACAAGATAGTGGTCCGAGTCAATGTTGGGACCACATAACGTTCGCACGTCCAACACGCTCGATGCGTGCCTTTCGTCAATCAGAACATGACCAATTTGGTTGCGTGTTGTTTGGTCTAGACTCAGCCATGTAGCTTTATGGATGTTTAGGTGTTGATATCTAATACAACTAACTACCATGTGTCGACCTGCGGCGAAATCGATTAGCCTCTTTCTATTATTGGAGGTAGTGTTGTGAAGGCTAAATTTTCCGACGGTTGGGCCAAAGATTCCTTCCTTTCCTTCCTTGTTTGGGAAAGCGCTCGTGTAGACGTTCCGTCGGGGTGTGTGCACAAATTAGGCTTATAATAAAATATTTAAGCTTAATGCGTATCGCAGCTTGGTGCTCGCCAACAGGCGTGAATCTGGAGACAAGGCTACGTAGTCTGCTACCTACCACTTATCATAGTAACAGCTATAGTAGATGTCACAGGATGCTATTTTAGAGCAGCTCCGTCCTATCGATCGTTTATCTTGGATTGCAGTGATGTCAGCCTTGTGTCTTTCGAGACATCAACCAGTTGGATATTTGCACCATTCCCAATAAGGGTGCGGACATTCCAGGTGCATATCCGTAATCGTGGTTCTTATATCGTTTTCGGGTTTCGATTTTATAGAGTTTTATCCGACGCTTTCTTTTTGTTTTCATTGAAGTGATATATTTTTCCTGTGGTGGGTCCGAAGTCCAGCGCACCAATCCTTAATTAAGGTTAGTTTCTCACGGTTAGCTGCTGCTGTTCTGAGGCTACCCATGTTTTCTTGCGGACGGTTATGAGCCGCTTGGGCCGTTTGAGCATGAATTGATAAAAAATTTACATATGGAAGAAGAAGTTAAAATCTTTCTCTAAGCTCAAGTTTGAAGATTAATATTGTAAGACAGTTTATTTCTGAACTACTATCTATATATATCGCTGCATCATCTCCACTTTAAATTAATTAGAAGAAATACAAATTTCTCTGCTAACATTTTCAATTTATTGCCTTTAATTGCATACGACTCCACTCAACTTGAACAGAGTGCACCAATCAAACCAATCTGCATATTGAAAACTTCAATACGCTACACTTGAACAAACAATAAACGCTAATTAGGCAAATTTTGTACACCAAGAGATCAGATAAATGCAACAGCTCAATCAAGTCCCAAAAATAACTACAGCACGATGGTGCGGGGGGTAACCACAACCACAACAATCAACGATATATAAAAATAAATAAGTATGCAAAAATAAATGTGTTGAGTGTTTGGTTGATGCTTTGTTTAATGCCTCGTTGAATGCTAAAGAATAAAATTTATATTTTCTATAATTTGATTTTGGTGGTTGCAAAATAATTATGTCACATTACGAGGGAAGTTTCCTAAAAACGAAAAAAAAAAAACGAGAAAAACTTTATGGCGAGGGTGTTGCTAACAAGCAGCCAGCACAGACACCCACTCATCTCAGACCATTCATGCAACCGCAGAACCACAATCGAAAGCAATTCAGTTGTGCATGAACAAAAAAAAGAAAGAAATAAAACCTGATGACATTTGCGGCAAGTTGACATTGGCTTATAACGCAATTTACCCTTCAATATCAGCAACGTTGGTTGTCCTTTAGCGTGCTGCGCAGCATCATCTAGCAACTCGTTACCGTCGAAATGCTGATGGCGTTGATAATTATTATGACGACGACGACGGCGCTATATAATTTATAATTGTCACAGGACCTGCTGCTGCCAAAGGACACACTGCGCTGCTGATTGCCAGACTCAACCGCAGTTGCCAGCTACGTATATACAAATAAGCAGCATACTGATTTATGGAATTTAATAAATTTTCACAGATTTTAATCGTTTGTAATTATGAGCGCTCGACAATTTTTGAAAACCTCCCCTGCCCGCACTATCGCTTATTAATATCTGCATAGCATTTTATTAATGTCCAGCGCAAAAGTTTTTGAAGTTTTTGTGGGTGTTGTGCGGCCAACTCCTACTATGCCTGCCTATACATATATACATATATATTTCATTATTCCGTCGATTTTTCAATTAAAATTATTGCGCAAGTAAATTGTATAAATGTATGTCCTTTTGCTGCCTGCCAAATCGATAGCACAGGTCTACCGTGGGAAGCCATTTTCGAATTTGTTTGATTGGTTTTTCGTCCATGCGCTGGAAAATGCGACATTTTCAATTTAATTTCCGTTTGCCCACACCCGGCATCACATGCCACAAACTGTTGCTATTATTTTATTTCATTATATACCCTACTCTATAAAATATATATATTTATTTTTTTCTTTTTTTGTTTCCGTGCTGTCCACATTTGTTTGTTTGAAGGTTTTTTTATTTTATAAAGCCTCTACTAAGAAGAAGCAGTGCACAAAACAAAAAAAAAAAAAAAAAAAAATCATTAAAAGCGAGATTGATTGTATTATTACATACTTTTATTTCCTTGGAGATTTTCGCTGTTGTTTTCTCAGCATACTCCACGGGTACGGCGCAGCTTTATGCAACTTCAAAGGACATGTTGTCGTTGTTGTGGTCCTCACTGCTGTGCTCCTGTCGTCAGCTTATGCGACAATTTTCATTTATATTTCAATTTCGTATGGCTTCCAATATGGCTCTTGGACAGATTTTTCGTCTTTTATTTTTTTCTGTCGATTTCAAAATCTCAAAAGAGGCATAAAGCCTATGCAACATTTTTGTGGCTGCTACGGCGCGTTATTTGTGTAAATGTGCTTCTGTGCTGTGCAGGGTACATCTACATTGAAGTGCATTCGCTTGAGTAGTTATACAAAGCGCACGGCTTTTTGCTGTTACAAGCGACTTCAAATACGAAATTGTGTCGATTGGAGTAGTTTTTTGTTTATTGATTAAGAGTTACTCTCTTGAATTGGATTCACTTGTCTTCAATGGAGATGCTGTTGCAGTTGGAACTGAAACTAAAAGGTGCAAACTGCAACAGTATCTTCATTGAAGACATCACTCAGACAAGTGATTTGCATACTTCAAATGGTTTTTGGTAATCTAACTGCTTAGGAAGATGTTCTTCATCAGAGTCATTCTTCCTCCTAATTGGTGAAAAATAATCCACAAAATTTCTAATGCCGTCGCTGTATTTCTAATGTTTTAATTGGTATAAAACAGTTCTCATTGTTCCATAAGTATTCGGAACATAATATCTTGCTTCCATATTACGTGGAAAATGTCTTTTCTTGCAAATGAGCGACCTGTTCTGAAGCGGAATTTATTTTCTCATATTGTTTGCTCGAAATAAATGCAAAGGTTTGCAGCTGTGACTACTTTATTGAAGCAAAAGTGGTCTACTGTCTTTGGAAGTTTTATAAGAATATATACGTGTGAAATTCTCGGAATCTATTCGTTATCCCCATTTCTCACAAGCTAAAGTTTCAATATCTTTTCCACATGCGCTCTCTTCTCCTGCAATGTGGGTTGTTTACTTGGCGTTTCAGTTCCAGGAGGTTGGTGCATCATCGTCTTCATCAGTGGATGGAATATTTTTTTAATAGCTTAAATTTCTCATAACAATTCTCCAATCAACTCCTGAAACTTTGGAGTGACTTTTGTTACCCAAATCAGAAGAATAGAAACTGTGAAAACAAACAGGAGACCACAATAACAGGGAACGAATTATAACAAGGTAGCTGGAAAATTCTACCCAAACTATAATTTTTTTTGGGATCTTTATCTCCACTTTTCCCAATACATATTTTGAAAATCTTCAAAACACGTTTCCCCAATTTTCTCAAAATCTTCTCGTGATAGGTAATCTTGGGACTCGAGATCGTCTCAAAATTCGTAGGTAACACCTCCATATCAAAAATAAAAAAGTCGAAATTTGCTGGGCTGTGTAATCATGGCTGGAAGCAGAACTTCATCTAAAGGTTCAGCAAGGAAGGATTGAAGGTGCAGTTGTTGCAGTTTTTGGCAGCCAAAGAAGGGAAATTCACCAAAATTGTTCATGCTGAAATTAATTCTTTGAGATCCAACATTAAAGTAGGTATTTCTGCTCATTAAAATCAATACTCTGTAATACAGACACGATACCGGTTCCCAAGATTGCGTATCCCGACAAGATTTTTGAGAAAATTAGAGGGAAAGAGCCCTAAAAACTTGTTTGGAAGGTTTTCAACATTTTTTCTTTTTGAAGAAAAAACTGGAATAACTAGTGCAATGAAATACTTCATGAATGATATATATATATAAGAGGACGGAGTTTGGCAACATTAAATCAGAAGTACTTTGAGACTTTAATTCGAGAACTGAGCTGAATAAAGTGTTGTTGGATTTATACCACGATTATGTTTACAGTGCCTACTACCTCTATAGGTTTAGTGAATCTTTATCGTTGAACCCTTACTGCAAGCTCAAAAAAATGAGTGAATACTTGAACCGCGCTACGCATTAAAATACTTTGTTGAACTTCGAAGATGATGACTCATAGATTGTGTAGGACGTTTCGCGCACTGAACATCTGTCAAAGTCAAAAGTCGACGGCAATGTGGAACGAGTGCGTGATGTGTTGAAGATTGACCGACGATTAAGTGTACGAATGGTCGTATAATTGAATTAGTAGTACTATGGACTTAACGTTAAAGTGGAATAGGCTATCAAGGACGGTATGACAACGATTTTCCCCTAGAGTGCAACCTTGGTCACTGTGAATTTTATTGCTATTTCCCTTTAAAAAAAAAATGCCACCTTAGCACCATAGATGCCGGCAAAGAGTATGGTATTCGGTAATTATTGGAATTAGTACTTTGATTGTAGTCCGAGTTTGTAAAAAATGTTGCCATCGAATAGAGTCGGCCTCGCATTTAGATTAATTTAAAAGTCGGAATTCTGATTCGGACTCGTTTCAAGTCTGGACTCCTAGTTGAAACTGAATACAAACTCAGAACTAATATCAAATGCAGCTTGTAGTTTAAACTTAAAGCAAAAAAATTTAATTTTTATTCTTTATTCGCATAAATGAATGATGAAGAAACATGATTGACACCAAGACATTTAGCTTATGATCTCATTTTCTATCAAAAACCCATTTTAATGAGCAAAAGTGATGTGAGTGATGTCTTTAATGGAGACACTGTTGCAGTTTAAACTGAAAGGTTCAAAGTGCAACAGAATCTCCATTTAATTCGTCACTAAAACAAGAGATTTAAAAACTTGCAATGGTTTTTGTTAATATCATTGCGCAAAGAAGTTATACCATAGATATTTCCTACCTCCGTTCTAAGACTTGAAGTAAGCATATCCAAATGAAATGTGTATGGTTTGATCAGTTAGTTTCAGTGATGACCTCTTAATTCGATCCAAATCTCTTACCGCTCAGCCATTTATTTAAGTTTGAAACGGAAAATATTCATAGAGGGAAAATGTTGAGAATATGCTGGAATATGCATGATGTTTGCCATGGTGACTACAAATTTGTATGTTCACCCGTGCATAGTCTTGATGGAGCAGTATTTTTTTCTTCTCATTTAATTTCGCGTCCGTCGATCAGCTCTCACTAATATTAATCGATGATCGTTTTAACTTTTCCAAAATGCTGTGCCGGTGCATCTTAAAAATCTGTATGTTCACCCAGAGAAACCTACTATGGTGAGGTGTGATTGATCCATGTTTCGGCTACGATAATGAAATGGTGCGAACAGATTCCGGCAAAGAATTCATTGAATTATTCCCATGGTTGCGATTATGTTGAGTGTAGAGAATCGCGAAACCCAACACGTGTACATCTTTTTCATGTCGAAATATTTATGTAAAATGTGATGTACCCGCTCAGTTGAGATGCCTATAGTCACAGCCACCTTAAGCCCTTTCATACTCCGATCGACCAATATCATTTTATGGATTCTATCGACGATTTCTGCCGAGCTCGTTTTAGCGAACTAAACGTTCGGCGTAACTTGTGTTGGTAAGACCACAATGGAACTAAGTGGACCACTTTTTATACCCTGTTCCCATAGGAATAAAGGGTATTATAATTTGTAATGGACAGAATTGCAGCGTTCTTTCTTGTTAATCATTAAAGTTTCTGGTAAATAGTCCCCATAGTATTTATCAAGCGTTTTCTTGGTTGCGATGATGCTTTTAAATGCTTAATAAATTTTTCGTATGGTTCTTGCGTAACGAGTCTATGAACACTCGCCCATTTTTGTTAGTTAGGAAGCTAATTGGTGCTTTTTAGGCCCTGTACCGAAGGTACAAGAGCATATTGGTTTTGTGCAAATGTATGTAACAGATAGAAATAATGGTCGGAGACTCCCAAAGTTACCCCCATTATGGTCAGGAGTGATAGAGGAGTCGATATAGACATGTCCGTCTGTCCGCCCGTCTGTCCGTCTGTATGAACGAAAGGATCTTGGAAACGGTAATAGATAGAGACTTCGTGTTTTTTGCATTCGACTAGGACTGCTCCGGAATTTTACAAGTTTATTTTACAATTTTGACCCTACCAATTGAATTTGAACGACCTCCCTTTTCTTTTCATTCATATTCGCGCAGTGAGAAGTGGTCATGTGTTTGGTCATAAGCTCGGGAAACATTTAATGTGTTTGTTAGGCGACCTGAACTGGTGCAGGGCCTCCTACAGTCGGTTACATCCGACTGAAATTTCCTTACTTGTTTGCTTTAGTGTTTTTCTTTAAGCATCCAGTTACTTCCTGAGACGCGGTGCTACAGGCATGCAGGTTACAAAATATTGTGTATCCTTACACAAATGGCTTGCCTCTTAATAAATGTTCAGCAACTATCTAAAGGATATGTGTCTGGCGGAAAGTTGCACGCTGCTTAAACTGTTTGCAAAATAATAATTTTTTGGCTATGCACAAGTTCTATAAACCTAGTCTCCAAGCACTAATACGCATCTTTAACTATTCCACAATTTCACCATCTATATTCAGCAACTTGACCTTTCATATGTAAACTATCAAATAAATGTAGTTCCTTTACATTAACCCTCAGAGTGCCAATTTGCAACGTAAACTACACCAAATGACCGCAAATATGACAGCCAAAACGATGCAAGCGGATTCATTCGAGTCATTCACTTTGACACTATTAGCGTTAATGGGTCTTTCCTGTTATAGGTCACCAATGAACGTACAAACGGATACCAGAACAATATGCCAAAAGCCATAAGCAAATTTATAATACTTATTAAAAATAATAAATAATTTCATGCACATTATTTGAACAATGCAGTGCAATTAATTGACAATAATATATACTATACTGGATATATATATTGCACGACGAGTAGCTGTTGATAATATTTGCAAAAGCAGTCAACCAAAATAGAACGAGATACAGACATGCAAAAATAATAATAATAATAATGAAAGAAAATAGTTCGAGGGGCGTTTGTTGTGTTGCGCGTTGTGCATCTCAATGAAGCGCGTTCATTGATTTATGCATAGGCGTTTGCAATAAAATAAAAATCAACAATGCCAAACCATAGAGGGGTGGGAGCTATGAATAACAGGAACTAATTTTCAAGGTCATTAGAATTTGCAAAATATTGCTATTGTATGCCGAAAAACGATAATAATAATAATGGCTAATGATAATGTCGTATCAAAGGCTGTACTCTGTATATGAACGCCGTCGGCGCGTATCCCATAAATTGTCAAAACAATTGAATACAATACACAACAACATTGTATTGAATGAATGCATAAATCGAGTAAAGGAAGAAATCAGACAGACGCATGGACCGAGGGACAGACGCTGTTCGATTGCGCTTTCAAAATGCGCCTCAATGATTATTATTTCGCACTACTCAGTATTGTATTGTAGCTATTTACTACCAAAGCAAATATTGTCCTGCAATTGTCCTGCTCAATGTCTGTTGTCATTGCTGTTGAAATGGCATAGCTTCCGTTTTTGTTTTTGTCTGCAACATAGAGCAACAAGAATACCGGAAATTATCAATAAATATGCGCGCCGCCCGCTTGTTCAGTCATTGGCTCAACAAGCCAGCCTATTCAGCCGACCGCCCTCAAATTGTCAATTGGCAAATTTTATGCGCAAAAATTTTGTTATTGCACAACGTTAGTCGTGGCATAGGAAGCATCATTATCATAAATTATCATTTTGTAGGAATTGCATCCGCTAGCTTTTTTTTTTTTTTTTTTTTTTTTGCAACATTTCCATTTGGCTTTTTCGGAACGCATATCCTGACCGTACAACCAGTTAGTCCTGCACGAATTGCGCATATTTTGTGGAAATATATGAGATTTAAACAACAAATCGTGCGCGAAATTAATTTTTTTTATAAATATTTTTCGTTTTAATTTATGTGGCATTTTTTTACTAAGAAAAAAAAAAAAAAATAAATCCTTCATAAATTAGTTAAAAAAATTTTAAAATATTTTTTTCTCATACATGCAAATTAAAATTGCTTTTAAATTTAAAAACTTAAATGCTTTAAAACAAAAAATCACTTAAAGCCAATTAAACTGCAGCCAAATCATTCATAACAACGCGACAGCTTATGACTCAACTACAGTTTGGAGGGTAGAGCGTATGTACTTCACAGATGTCTACGTGATTGAGGTTGCAACGCCTTGAAAACCTCATATTCTTTGCACATCATCATTGTTCTGTTGGAGCTATTGTGCCACACAAGCCATATTTCTGCTGCAAACTTATTGAGAAACTCAGCGCGTATTATTTTGTAAACGACTTACGGCATCTCGTAGACCTTGCATACCTACATGCAACTGATTTTCTCATTTTTTAAGCATATTATTGCATTTTATTTTCCCTATAAAATATACAAAGTATGAGATGAATCATTGTTAAATATAAATCTTTATTACGCATCAATTTGTATTTCAATATCTTTTTTTTTCTCTATAGAAACCATTACAAGTGTCACACATAAAGCCGCTGACCCAACAGATGATCATAACAAATAAAATTGGCAAATGCAATCAACACGAAATCCATATAGAGCACAAATGCTAGCAGCAAGCCATCCTCCATGATCAATATCATGCGATTTTGATGTGTGATCAATAGATGCGCCACTGTTAGTATTAGTACACACAATGCAAACAGTATTATGGCTATTTGCTGCGTATGTTCCCAATAGGTGATCGTATTGACAGCAACCAGCGTTATTACACATATGAAGCCGAGCACTGTGATGGCAGCCAGTCTATATGGATTTGGATATGCATCTCTCATCAGAAACCATGCCACCAGTAGCGCTAGCACCCATAATAGAAAACTAATGAAGAGCAGCAGTAGGACCGAGGCAAGTGAACGTTCCATAATGAATGTCGAAAAGCCGAGTGTCATCAATTCGTAGACAATAATCACACATATCCAATTCACTGGGAATGTATACTTGAGCGTACGAAATATATGCACCACGGTTAAAAATATGAAACCGGCGAAAAAACAGCATAATGTCCAAACCATGTGCTCCTTTGTTGAGTAGATTGCCATTACCATCCATTGAGGCAGTGCGAGTAGTACCAAATACGATAATATAATCAGGGTTCTTTTAACGAATACTTGCGGATCGACTAGTGGAACCGATATGACACTTGTAGACATTCCATACGGTTTGGCTTGAGTGTATTGCTTTTCGATATACGGCTGTTTGAATTTTGATAGCAAATCGAAAACATTTTTGTAACTTTTTTATTTTGAAAGAAAAAACATGCCGTTTTTTCCGCTTGTGTCTGTTGTCTGGATAAAAAAAAGAAAAAAACAAAAAAAAAAACAAAAGACGGAGGGTAGCGTTGAAATTTCAAATTTCTGTTGATGAAAAATTTAAATTTTTGTAGCACACACAATTTTACCTACCTCAAGCGTCAACTGCTTACTTCTTCAATATCGCAGTGTGAACAAATTTGACAATTTGGGGAAAAAAAATGTACAGCTTCTTGAGAACTTAGAGTTGCACTGTACAACAATAACAATATAGATCAAAATTTGTGGTAAAAAAACGTATCTCTTATCTAACGCAATCACATCAAATGTTACATTGCGTAAAATTTTTGAATTTCGAATTGAACTTTTTGTTCGTAGGCTACTGTGAGAATTTTTATTTGATTTTAATTGTTGAATTTTTGAAAAATTTTGTGTCATAAGCAATACCATTCTATGCAGTAGGTCTACTAAAAGTGGTAGCACCCATGCTAATTTGTACAACCTTTCTAGGGTTTTGTAATAAATACAATTTGTGGTGATTTACTTTAGTTTGAAACGACAAATTTTGTGGATTAAATAATATTCTAAATAAAAGATACTACACGGATATAGATTAGAATATATTCCACATACAAATTTGTGGTTCAATAGGAGTACAGAGTATCTCGAACTCGAACACACTTCATTGCAGCGTTCCTTCTTGTTGTGTGTTGTTTTCTAAAAATTTGATATTTACATTTAGCCCCCATCCCGACTCTTATAAATATGAAAATAGACACCCACTTACTCAACGCAAAGTTATTAGGATTATTCCGTCCATACTCGTTTGTTAGAGCCACTTTAGCGGCAACAGATGTCACTAGCCTTAGTGAGCTGAGCTTGCCGATAGAGAAAGTTTAGACAATATAAATTCCTTTTAGTCCACATAGACGTGAACGTACTTAACTACAAATATAAAGCCAAATAGTAAGAATCTGTAAACGAGAAAAACCCAAGTGCGCTTCTTCACACTTTATATTCAGCATAAATTCTTAGGAGTTAAACTTCAAATACACCTATTAAAAATTGTGTGTTTGAGTTAAAATAAGATACTGTGGCTTCATTTGTTTTGGATTTTTGAATATAATATATTTTTGCGACGTTTTATTTCTCAACTTTGTCTCCTTTTAGCTCGATACAACGTTTTCTAAATTCTTGTATCCCTTCCAAATAATTGGTATTCTCAAAGCACTAAAAAGCGTTTGTTGCAGTGATGACCTTTTTGAAAACAGGAAGTAGTCACAGAGAGCTAAATCTGGAGACCTCTTTATGGAGTTTAGCCATAAAGGCTGCATACGTGTGTCTTGGATCAAGCAGCGCTTTCTCCTTCGTCTTAAGTCGTTTCTGCTTTAAATTAATATCAAATCTTTCCAAAAACTGTGAATATTTGCAAGAGATCGTTTACACTTTTGAAGGTAATCATAAACCTGTGAACATGATTTTGTGGGCAGACAGACCCATCTTGTTCTTCTTCAGTGTTCGTTAATCAGCAGAAACACACTGTACTTATTGTTCCTTGGTCTCTGGTGTGGAGCGTTGGATCCATGATCTGTCTACGGAAATAAAACTACTCAAACATTTGTTCGGATTAATTGCTTAACATATGAACATATTTAACAATTATGTTCATTCAGTCCAGAAAATAAGTTAATTTTGTTTGTTTATGAAACTACGTCAACATTAAAGATATTTCCAATGAAAGTGACAGGAAACTCAATGAGCGAACGGACAGACAGCCATGGCAATATCGACTTTATCACTACTGACCATAATGTGGGTAACTTTAGGGGGTCTTCGACCATTATTTTTACCTGCTACACACATTTGCACAACAACAATTGACTCGGTACAGGACCTAAAAATAATATAACTAGCATTGTAATGGCTCTCAGGGGACACTACCGCTGAATGATCTCATTGATGTAATTTCTGACTTCCAGCAAAGTTCCGGGGTCACTAAGCCCTTCGGATATTGAGTGGTTCAGAAGTAAAGAATTAACGAAAACATTACATTTCAAAAAGAGAGAGGATCGTTTGTTCAAGTTTCATAGGAGGTTGTTCTAAGATTTATTTCGCAATTTATAAACACGCCACGAATGCAGAACAGATGCTAAATATTCTTGATTTCTGCAACGTTACCAACTGCTACGGAAACTATTTCTGTGTCGGATAAGTAAAAGAATTCTATTGGACAGAGATTTCGTGACAAAACGAATCCTTTTCTTTGAGTATCCTTGTTACTTTTGCTTTTGTTATGACATTATTCAAATCGGTCAGAATTTAGAATAGAGTTAAATTCAATCGTTGGAAGATTATAGTTAATTAGGTTTATAAAGCCCACCCATTTTTGTTTTTTGAGTGACTAGTGACTAGTGTATTAAGCGGGGACTGGCCTGGAAAATGGTTAGAACTTAAATCGTTAAAAGCACTGGCATGAGATAAAAGTTGTGGACAATTAGTCAGAAATATATCCAAAGTAGAACCTTGTCTCTGTAAGGCGAACACAGGTGTGGTCGGCAGGTACGACAGGGAATCTATAGTCACTAGCTATAACACAAAGCGTCGGGTCAGCTAAAAATAGGACTTGAAAAATTTCGTTCTCGGTGATGGCTCAAGTATACAAAAGGAGGACCAAGAAAGGGCGTAGCAATGCGAACCGGGTCCGCTAGTGAATTATATATATTCAAGTTCAGCATCGAAAGTGGACTCGATATAGAAATGTCTGTATTTTTGGCAGACCAACTGAACGACAAGAACTTGAAGACTGTAAACGATAGAAACTTCTAGTTTATATACTTTGATTTATCTATTTCTTCTCCACGTATTTTGTGTTTGATGAAAGTTTTAAGCGTTTCTCTAAGCGGTAGTACTCGTAAATAGCTGCCTCTCCTTTCTAAGAAAGATGTTTTTGAATAAAATTTGTTTTTAGGCCCTGTACCGAAGGTACAAAGGTTTCTTGAGGTGGAGCAGGAGGTAGATGAAGCAGCTGAAATGGTAAATTAAGAGATAAGATGCCTTTAAATTGACGTTTTAACCTCTGTAATGGATATTCGCTGGCCAAGGGTCTAGCCAGCAAGTTTTCATGAGCCAAGTGCCGATCATTGCATCTGCTTGCAAAAAAGGAAATTTGCTTCTCAACGGTGGTCAAATTTGGTTCGTTGTGTAAAAAGAAAATGTGAACGTATCTCTTTTATTCTATAGTATTTATATCCATTTGAGGATTTGGTTTCTCCACATTGGAGCAACAATTTATTGGTAGATTGTTCTTTTATTGCGCAGCGGGAGTTTTTTCTTCTATTGAGAAAACAAAAAAGTTTTTAATGTGGCTGGATGTGATCCCGAAAAGTCATTTTGTTAAAAAGTAGTCACAAGTTTTTCGTCTTGGAGGCCTGGCACACCACTGTGCCATTAAGGTATATTGCCGAAAGAATTTCTATATTCAAAGGGAAACATTCATGATGTTTAGTTTTATGTTTCATATTTAGCTTAGACTTCAAACACATACATTTATCCATCTGCAGATCTGGCTCAGAAACATTTTCAGGCTTGCCAGGCTTTATTTTTGTTTTAGCTATAAATGACCAATTTTGAGAATTTTACATAAATTCTAATCATATATACAATATGTGTCCATAACGGACCCCTATATGGTGTAGCGCCCATAAAAATCTGTCCTGTGAGGGGGTTGGTACAGGGTATCTTGAAGTTGAGCACACTCGACTGCAGTGTTTTTTCTTGTTTTAGATTTGAATCGTTCTAACAGAAAGGAAAATAATAGTCTTCTGTCTCATATCTCAACTCGAAGTCAAGGTTACGTTCAGTCTTGAATTGATCTAAAAGCTTGTGAGTGTGATGAATGAGTTCCAGTGTTTTGGATTTTAAAAAAGAGTAAACCAACGTAGAACTAAAATATTAGCGAATTATATTGATACATTATATTGAGACATTATTTCAGTAATTGTGTTGAATTTTTCTGCATCTAAATTCTGGCTTCGGATTTCAACAGTTCAACAACAGTTCATATTGGTAAATTATTCACGAGTTATGTATGAATACGAGCTTGGCCTCTAGGTACATTGTGAAGAGTGTATAAACCGTGAATATCTTCATACGAACAGAACCAACTTTAATCATAGACTTAAGGAACATTATTATAATACAAATCTGCATAATTCCGACGCCAGCTTGTCTTAAACATCTCTGAGCAATCTAATAAAAAAAAAAAAAAAACGAAAGAAAATCTTGTTAGCTTTTTTTAACGGAAACACACAAAAAACATTATGCTTTTTCCGCTCAGCCATTCAGTTCGCATTCATTGCGTTCCGTTCTGCATAATTTTTTGCTTGTTAAGAAATTTTGCACATTATTTTGGAGCCGGCATTTTCTTCTGTTGCAGCGCATTAAGCCAAGTTAACAAATGCTGGCTTGCTGGCTGGCTGGCTGTCTGCTGTAGTTGGCTATGCAACTAGCACTGCATTGCATTGTGGTTATCATAGTTTAACAAGTTTTTAAAAAGCAGAAAATTTCTTTAGCGTTGTGTGAATTCAAGAAGAACCGGTAAGGGAAATTGCTAACTAGCAAATGCAGCAAGAAGAAAAATGCGTACAGAAAACTTTTTACTTTTTACTAACAAATTTTATCGTAAAAGGTAAGAAATACGCTAAGGAAATAGTATATCTATGCGGCGGTATATACCTTCTTATTGTCCAGCTGAGAAGTAAAGAAGTAAAGAAACCCAAAAAGCCAGCGAGGCGGTAGCCATTTTGCTTTTCTTTGGTTAGCGCGTTAATTTTACAAGCTAAAAAAGTAGAAAAAAGCGACAAAGTGGAAGAATCGCCATTTTGAAAGCTTAAAAGTAGAAGAAGAAAAGATGATGGAAAAGAAAAGATGCGGAAAACTTGTGTTGTACAAGTTTTTGCTTTTAGTTCTTGCTTTTTTCATATGATTCAGGCAGTTTGTAATATGGGTATTAACAGTTGGTCAGAAAGTTTGTAACGCTTTGAAGAAGGCGTCTGAGAGAACTGAAAGAATGTACATAAGTATATTCTTCATTTGCGCAATGTCAAACAATAGTATTCATATGTCGTTGCCTTCGTCTAGACTCCAGAGAGTTAAGTCATATACTAACATATATAAGTATGAGTCCAAAGAAATGTGTGGGTGGTTCTGCCAGGAAGAGCCAAATAGGCAATTGAATTCCGGTGAATCGTATACAATCAGTTATTTGTGAAAAGCCTCAAGTGCATGGAGGAAGAAAAAAACAGCAAGGCTACAGATCTACTTGCATCATGACATGGTCAGCTTTCTAACATCTAATCTTCCTTTGACGTTTTTGGATGAAAAAAAGTTATATTTACCGGTCCTCTGCCATTCTACCAGTCCTCTGCCATTTTTAGGGAATACCTTCT
Organism: Leucophenga maculata; assembly: GCA_035044805.1. Taxonomy (NCBI): domain Eukaryota; kingdom Metazoa; phylum Arthropoda; class Insecta; order Diptera; family Drosophilidae; genus Leucophenga; species Leucophenga maculata. The sequence goes on along the minus strand of JAWNNP010002837.1, from coordinate 84,908 downwards.
TTGGATCGGGTTGAGTGTAGAAAAAAGTGTATTAAAATTCACGGTAAATATTTTTGAAATAAAATTAACTTAAAAAAAAAAAAACGGGACGAAAATGGGGACCTCGTTGCATACTTTAAGGAGTTACTTTGTGTATGAATATGGATAAGTCTATGCATATTTTTAGTACTGCTTTGTATAAAGCTGCAAAACTGTGGGCTGCTGCTTTGCACAAATGGAATCATAATAATATGCATCGCACTGCAGCTTATAAACTTCATCAAAAGCATAGGCTAGTACTCTTCTTGAGGTGAAACTTCTTTAGACACGGTTATAGGCCCAATTTGCGACACGAAATTCACGTCACGAATTTTCCGAGACGAAAATGGGAACATTCAATGGCTGTGCTTCCTCTGCTGATGTTTGAAAAGAATTGTGTGATAAAGTCGAAGTTTAATTGAGTGAAATGTGTATAGTATTTGTGAATAAGTTATTTGTGTATAAATTTTGAAAAGAGACTTCTTTGGATCTGGTAGTGTAAATTGCTTGAATGAAAGCACATACCGTGACGAAAGTGGGGACTGCTTTTGTTTGGGAAGACTCAAAGTGTGGAAGGGCTGCAAACACATTCGTATGTTACACCACTGTAAATCCGCTCACGTCATACCATCGTACAGTGACCCAGATAAATAATTACTTTCGTGAATCATCAGATTCTATGCACACACCACAGCTGACTAGATGGGATCATGAGAACCGAAGTTCCCTTCCTCTTCCCTCCCTTTCTCTGGGCCAACCGTAATGTACAAGTGTGAACTAGCTATGACTTCAATAGAACAAAAAGTTGAAAAAACGTTACGAAAACGGGGACGAATTTGCATCATTCTGCAGTTTATAAATTGTATCAAACGTCTAAGCTCTTCTTGTAGTCTGAATCTGCGGTACTGCGCATTCACTGGTCAAATTTGAGCAAAATCAGAAAACGAACGAAATGCTTAGCTTTGACTCTCTACCATGTGGTATGTACACCCGTGGTCCAGAGAAATATGTTTGTATGTAACATTTCTTTGTTATCAAAGATATGGCACCAATTTGATGTCCTCCTTCGCTCTTAAGAAAACATTTATTCAATAAACATAACAACCTCGGGCTATGGGGTAATATCCATACAACTCCGTTTCTCCTTTCTGAGTTTTTTCTATGGAAAATGTTTGTTGCTGTAGTTAATCTAGCTTGAAATACAAAATTTTTTTCCATTTTTCATTGATTCTAATAAAATATTCTATATAGGTGCATAACGGACCACTAGAGTGACTAGTCTCCATACAAATCTGTCCATCTTTTCTTGGTTTTTACATTAAAAAAATTTATTTGTTGCTTTTAATGTAGCTGGAAACATTAAATTTCGTCTAACTTACGTTAATTAGAAAAAAATGTTCCAGACTAGACTGAATAGCCTCCATACAAAACTGTTTTTTTTTGTATGAAAAATGTGTTTTTGTTGTTAAGTATGCTGGAACGGTGAAGTTATTGTATCCCATAGAAATCCAGCTGGAAATATATCCCCTATACATATAAATTTAAGCTCAAGGGTGTACAGGGTATCTCAAAGTCGTTTATGATCGAGTGCAGCGTTATTTTTTGTTTATTATTGCCATTGAAACTTTTTTTTATTAAACATTAGTGGACCCGACATGTGCTACTATGCATCCTCTTTGTCTATCTATTTAATTGGCGAAGCACCACCATTTTCTTCAGTATATTTTATTTCTTCTAAGCATCTCTCGTTACATACGTACCAAAGTTATCCTGCGTCAATTATTTGCTGACATATGTTTCTGTTTTTTCTTTTATGTGACAGACGTGACACCATCCATTTTTAATACCGGTGTACTTTAAATGTGTACCGAAGCCATCCATCTAGGCCACCTCTTTTTTGCTATTTTACAATTTTTGTTTAATTTTTGTTTTTCAATTAAAATCTTCAAAATTTTATTTCAAAGTCTATTCAACAAAAAAAAAAAAAAGACTTCCTACTTTTTCTTGTTCAGTTTACTTTTCAAGCGCGGTTTCGGGTACTAATATAGATTGAAGAATTTCGAAAAAATAATAAACAAACGGATTTGCAAAATCTTATTTTTTTATATCACATATAGCATCTAGAAACTTCGAGTAAAAATCTATTCGTAATTTTTTGTGAAGGAGATTAATATTTTACTTTGAGCGAAGTAAACTTTTCTTCTTAACATCTTTTCTCATTCCCTTAGCCAACGCCATTTTGTATAATGTAAAGCGCGCCATCTTTAACGCGGACGCCATTTGTGCACTGGTTTTTTGAAAAAATGAATTCATAATTAGATGACACCATCCGTGCGTGAATAATTTTTATATTTTGACTTCGTACTTGGGATGCTTTTCCGTTCTTCAACTTAGTTGATGCTTGGTTGATGTTAGTTAGTTAAAATTGGCGCGCGCGAATGAATTTTCCGCTTGCGAAAGAAATTGTTAAGAAAAAGTGTGCAAAGTTTTGCCTAGCTCGCTCGCTTGCTCGCTCGCTGGCTGGCTGACTTTTCTTGCTAAGCTAAGGTTGGAAAAGTTTTTATCCAATGTTTTGGGTGTATTTTTTTTTCTTTCATCTAGTTTTGTGCTTTATATAAGAATTTTTCGTTGTTGAATTTCTGCATCTTCCACTTGAAGCCATTGCGCTTATTTGCTGCTTTCTCGCTTTTTCACTTACTCACTCACTCGCTCATTCACTTCGCTGGCGTTTTGTTCTTCTGTTTCTTTATCGCGCATTTACCAAGTGCCAAAGTTTTCTCGTTATAAGTTTTGTAGCCTTTGTGCAGCGACAGCAGCTTTTGAGCAGGAGATGAGTTGGCCTGTGTTACTCCCCGATCTATACTTAGTCTAGTTAGATGACACCCACATAGTCCTATATATATATATATATATATATATATATATATATATATATATATATATATGTATATTACATATAGTATAGCGAATTGTGCGTACGGGCGCACGTTAAACTTTCGATATTTCTTCAAAGTTTTGCGCGAACGCGAATGTTTGCTACTCTCGCTCTAAGTTTGTATATGGAAGGAGGTTTTGAGATTGGACTGCTTCTTGGTTGAATGCACAGTGGTATAAATATTTAAAACGCATATGTCTAATCTGGTGTCTAATCTGGTGTCAGAGAATTTTTATTTATAAAAATTATGTTGTAAATTATGTTTTGTCATTAGAATGAAATTTAATTTAAATACCTAAAGCTACGCTTTATCAATAATATCCGACCATCCTTGAACGCTTTATACCTTTTGTAAGTGCGCGTGTTTATCAGAGCTGATTCACCAAAAGCCTTTTGCAACACATTCAATGTATCGGACATTTCGGTCGAAACACAAAATTTAACACAAATACGTTGATCAATATTTTCACTCATTATAAAAAATCGCCAAGCACTACTGAGTTCGACTAAAACAGCTGCTCTAACATACTGGTTGACATATCGCGTTAAAAATTGGCATCATTGGAAATTTAAATTGAAAATTCCCGATACTTTCTTGTCAAAAAACCTTCATGGTAGGAAAAACTGGGGATATACGGGGCTGTATTCGTATAGGGGCTATTGTGGGCTTGACAACCACAAAGTTTTATAAAAAACAGCTGCAAATGGAAAAGTAGATTCTAAATTCTTAAAGTCTCTAGATTTTATCGTTTTTGAAATCTGATTCTTAATAGTTTTAGGCACAAAGTGAGACTGACGGATAGACATATCTATATCCACTTTTGATGTTTTATTGGTTCTTCCAACGCAACTTTCTGCCATGGAAATGGCTAATATTTAATTCTAGCAAATGAAAATTTTTCCTAGATCTTCATTTCAAAAGCGATTTAACTCTACGCTTTAAGAACTCCCAAATTGTTGTTGGCGCTTCTACCAAATGACATTGGCTAAAAAATACCCACAATGACCATAGCTTCCAAATAAAAATATGCACGGATGAACACGAAGCGAAGTAATACTAGTAAAGCCCTCTCTTAGAAAACCGCACGAATTATTGCATACACCTAATAGTCTCTTTCCTGCTGTCTGCACTGAGAGGTCTAATATTTTAATCTCTGCATTCTACACTTTAAGCTGGTTGTGCAGCTCTTTTGGCGACTAACCAGCGCTACTTAGCTGGTACAAAATATTTAAGTGCATGCTAGTGATATATCCAAGACACTTTAATTCGGGACCAACTCTCCGAGCCAGTACGTCGAGCCTGCTGAAATTTAATGGATCCCATTAGGATTGAGGAACAGCCACGCTTTATCGCTTTAATTAATACGTCCTACAACATACCCAAGTCCTTTCGAGAGAGTTGTCTTTTCTCGTTGTAGCAGTTGCAGTCGGAAACTTATGCTATTGGGGCTTTTACTATTGGGGCTTTTATACCGGTTCCATCTTTAATGTTCCTATGGGGTACACTGTTTTTTTAATGTAGATTACCCCAGCAAATGCTCGTCTTGGAAAGTGACATGCAGCCTTATAATCGAATTTGAATGCTGTAGTGTCTTACATTTTTTATTCCATAAGTCTATAAGGTCCATAAGGTGATGCGGTCCATCGTGTCATAGCCCCAGTAAAACGACGAGGACTTTACTATTCTCCGAGTCAGTCCGATTTGGGATAGGTTCCGTAATAATACAACCAAAATATAACCTCTGGCTTCAAATCAAGGCCCAATGAGCAAGGGACGCATAACATTCTGGACTTCGGCGGAGCAAGATGTGACTAGTGAGTATAAAGAGCGTTTAATACGAGAAGATAGGAAACATAATGAGAAGAAGTTATGAAGGAAGTCGACATATAAGAGTCTTTTCAGTGCTGGAAATACAGTCACACGCTTATTGTCCGGGAATCTCTAACGTTTCTTCATCTTATGAACTTGATGCGAAGTGCGTCTTGTTGTCCTCAAATGATGCACGCAGACCGATAGAAACTTTTTCACATTTCGACATTTCGACATTCCGATTCCTATTTACTTATTTTCCAATGTGAAAGAGATAAGATAACAAAAAATTTTTTTTAACTGTGCTAATATAGCTACGCAGACAATAGTTTCGCTCCAAGATACTGCTCCACAATAAAGCCCGCACAAACTATTCTAACTCTATATTGGTAAAAATTTGTACCCATTTAGCTAACAATTTGCGCACATTTTCAAGCAATCAAACCATTGTACATACTACAGATACATACTCACTCGTACTATAAAGTATTTTGTGTTGTTATAAGTCAGCACCTTCTTCTTAAGTCGAAGAAGAAGAAATGGCGGCGTCGGTGCCTGCCTGAGCTTCATCCAGTAACTTTATGCAAGCAAACTTTATTGTGCAGTCAGCTGAGCTGAGGCAAACAAAAAAATTATATTATTTCATTCGTTGTTGTTGAAAATCACGGCGCGCGAATGGCATAACTTTATCCTTTTCTACTTGAAACATTTTTGTCAGTCGTACTTTATAAGATTTCTATATTATTTTTTGTCGCTGTTTTCCTATATACATATTCATTCTTTCTTTCTATTTTTTTTCCATTTTGTTAAAAGAAAGTTTGGCACTGTTGCAGATTTACAAATAGTATGAAGCCATGCCAAGCCATACTTGTCGTCCTCGTCCTTGTTCGGAGCGGAAGTCTTGTGCATTTTCTGCTAGAGAGTTTTTTCATGCCATAGAAGAATATGTGTCGGCATTAGATAAGCCTCGAGCTAGCTAGCTCTGCAAGTTCAAAGTGTACTTTAAATTCTTGCAAATGAGTGCAATGATATTCGTTCGTTATTGCCTGGACTGGTGTCGGAGAGTAGCATAACAAAGAAGTAATAATAATGCACCTGCAGGATATCCGTTGCATACTATTTTCGCGTTTATTTAAGCGCAAAAGTAGCTTAAAGTAATTTTTTTTTAAGTTTATGTTATTAAATTCTAATAAGTCTGATTTCTTGAAAATAAAAATGCAAACGCTGCTCATATTTGTGTTCTTTAATTAGCTTTTAATGTAAATTAATGATTTCGTTTGTCTCTGATTACTCTCTGACTTTAAGCATTTCATCATTAGGCTGCTGACGAACGTTGTCCAACCGTCCGCGCGATTTGACATCAAGTGTTGTTGGAGTTGTTGAGCTTGAAAAATGATTTCAAAAATGTATTGAATGAAATGAAAAATGATTCTGTTTTTTGTTTATTTGGCAAGAGGCAAACGAGTTGTACAAAATGTATAAGATATGACGGCTTTGTTAACTGCTTGTAGCGTATGTTTTATGTTGAATTGTAATAATTTCCTTGGTTTGTCTTTTGTGAGTTTCTAACAGCGACTTAAGTTTAAAGGGATTTAAATATGTAAATGTAAATAGGAAGTTATTTGACATACTTATAAGATATATGCATCTATAAGTATGTGAAGATGTATTTTTTTTTTTTGTGGAATGGCTGTTTCAGTGTTTTAAAATAATGTAATAGGCATGTTTCCTTGTTCTGCTGGTCAAAGACTTACACACACATGTATAGCACCCGGTAGTAGGCATCAAAGTTCTATTATATAAATGTTCTTGTTCAAGAGGACAAAATGAGCTAAGCTGCATGGAAAGTAAATGTCGAGGTATACTAAGATAATTTCTTTGCTTCGTTTGTTTTTTCGCATTGGGCCCATCATTGTTAGATTTCTCTTGCAGTATTCTTCGCCAATATGTTTCGACGACAAGAAGTTGTCCATGTCGAGCGAATACGAATATTTATTTGCAATATTTTAGGGGGGAACCGGATATGCGGATGTGCTACTAACAGTTAATTAAATTGTTTTGATTTCATTGATACCGAAATTAGTTAAGGTTTTTGGAATACAGTTGAAAATAAATATTTTGATGTTTTACAGTAATACTAGAAGTTTTATGAACATCGGTCAATTTCTTTAAGAAATATCAATACGTACATTTCGAAAGTGTGCAGATCTGATATCAACAGATTTCTTAATCTACTACCAAGCGCTATGGTCGAACTGCTCATATATTTGATTTTTACAAACCTTATTCCTAAGAAAATTTTACAGAATAGTTTTTGCGGTGAGTCAAGGCGTACTATAAAATACTAGCCCCACCGATGTGTACTGCAACACACCGATTTGCTTTTCTTTTGAAGAAAAGGTAGTTGTACCACTGAATTTCTTCAAATTTGTATCAATTTTAAAATTTACGTCCGAATAAGTCTTGACCTATATTTTGACCCTACCTTTAAAGGTCATTCGCAGGTCATTTTGCGGTCAAATTCTTCTTTTGATATCTCGGCTTGTCTCTTAGCTAGAAATGAATCTCAAACCAGTTGAATTTATGTTTTTGGGGTCGCTGAATACGATCCCGGTGTCAACATTACCCCATCAGGTCAAAATCAAGGCCAAATAAAAGTCAAGCACCTAAATTTGACTGATAGAATTTTTTTGACCCTAGATTCTGAAAGAGCGGGAAATTTTACGTCCGAATAAGTCTTGACCTATATTTTGACCCTACCTTTAAAGGTCATTCGGAGGTCATTTTGCGGTCAAATTCTTCTTTTGATATCTCGGCTTGTCTTTTAGCTAGAAATGAATCTCAAACCAGTTGAATTTATGTTTTTGGGGTCGCTGAATACGCTCCCGGTGTCAACATTACCCCATCAGGTCAAAATCAAGGTCAAATAAAGGTCAAGCATTTAAATTTGACTGATATAATTTTTTTGACCCTAGATTCTGAAAGAGCGGGAAATTTTACGTCCGAATAAGTCTTGACCTATATTTTGACCCTACCTTTAAAGGTCATTCGGAGGTCATTTTTCGGTCAAATTCTTCTTTTGATATCTCGGCTTGTCTCTTAGCTAGGAATGGATCTCAAACCAGTTGAATTTATGTTTTTGGGGTCGCTGAATACGATCCCGGTGTCAACATTACCCCATAATTTTTTTGACCCTAGATTCTGAAAGAGCGGGAAATTTTACGTCCGAATAAGTCTTGACCTATATTTTGACACTACGTCATTTGGAGGTCATTTTGCGGTCAAATCCTTGATGTTTGACCTTTATTTGACCTTGATTTTGACCTGATGGGGTAATGTGGACACCGGGATCGTATTCAGCGACATACGGCAAAGGCAACAACTACAAAAAAAAACTTTTTCGCGGATACTTTGCTTGTTTCGCTCAGTTACTGACTTTCAGTAGCTGAGCGACGAACGAAACTGTTCGTTTTGAGCGGTCAGCAAGAGACCGATTCGAGAGTTACGCTCAACCCGAAACCCGAGAGCGAGGACATCAATGAAACGAAGAAGACGGTTGCTGTTCCATTTTTTTCGGTCTTTTGCGTGAGCAGACCGCGCAGAAAAATTTGGTTGAGCATATTTTACGAGCTCTGATATTTAGTACATTAGTATATTCGTCTTCAGATTTTAAGTATTCATTGACCTTGGCAACCCCTGACTGTGTAGTCTGCATACAAATACATATATCCATCATTTCTAAGTTTTTGTACGAAAAAATGTTTGTTGTTGACGAATGGACTGACATGAATAGATCGACTTGTCTCATCGAGGTGATCAAGAGTATATAAATATGCATTTTTTTCTTGAACATCCTTTCGAGCAAAGAGCATACATATGGACAATGCTTAGTAGACGAAAGTGGGACGCTACGAAGCAACGTACAAAAACCGAAAATATAAAATTATGTGTAATGTCTTCTAGAGAATGACTCTACCCGACTAAATCTTAGACAATTATTTATTTATTGTTGTTTGTTATCGTGACGCTTTTTCGTTTCATCGAGTTTCAGCGACTTTATAAAGCCCAATATCTCGTGAAACATTGATCTTAGAGATTTGCTTCAAATGTCTTTAATACTTGAAACGATTTATTGCAAATTTCATGGTAGCTTGAGCAAAGAATTAATAGTTCCTGTTCCGTCAAACAGTGTTGCAGCAAACTCAGTTTAAGCTACTACCAGCGCTATTTGAATTTTTGCGTGAATCGAAAATCGAAGCTAGAGTCAATGACATCGTCGAAGAATATTTCTCCATAGCCATAGTGTAAAGTTTCTCTAAGACGCTTCATTGTTGCTAAAATATCTTCCCAACTTATAATGTAAAACGTCATCGTTGGCATTGGCAGCTGCAATAACAAATACAGTCATGTTGATTCCTTTCGTGAAGTTTTAAGACAGACAGATCGGTCGATCAACTTTGGGTTTTTCGCAGGACTGTTATATATATATATATATATATATATATAGATAGACATAACCATAAACGAGCATTATATGATTATATATGATATAAAACACTCATTAGATGGCATTACCAATTTTTTTTTTCGTTGACCATGTTTTGTCTCTCGCACACAAGACATCATAGCTAAACTGAATTTTTGGGTTTAAATAATGCTTACAAGCGAGAAAATATTTCGAATCATTTTTATGCCCAAAAATTCGTTTGGTATTGAATCGAAATGAATATAGTTTAATCTTAATGTTTGCAACTCTTTAATTGAGGTATTATTTCCCCATAAAGTATATATAATATATCATTGATCAGCATGACAAACTGATTCGATTTAGCCTTGTCCGGCTGTCTATGAATGCGTCCTATCCTATCAATTTTTAAGACAATAGTTTAAACGTTTGTGTGTTAAAATTCTTTTAGAAACAACATACTGGTAAGAGTGACCGGTGTGGCCACTAGAAGATATCGCTACGATACGAAATTCCAGAGTTGCCTTGCGGATCCGCAGAAGTTAACGTTTTTCAATGGCGAACGGCCGAAACAAGTTGTATACATGGTCTATTATTCAGACTCTTTATTTCTTCGTTTTCGTACGCTCTAATTTGGATACGGACATGTATACACAGTTTTCTCATAATTGGGATCGGTAAACATATATATTATCTCCCTTCACTATACTTCGGCAAATATCATAAACGGCTTATTTTAATTTTTAGTTCTACTATATATCAAATTTTTACAATTTCTTCGGTAAATTTAGCAACTCATTCTTATGCCCAAACATTCGCTTGGTACAGAACAGAATCGATTTTTTTTTTTTTTTTTTTTTGAATTTAAGTTCAACAAAGCCCTCCCCCTTAAAAACATACTTCACACTATTTAGCTAATTTCAGAGTCATGCCTGCAGCAGCTGCTACATTTATGTAAGTGTTTTCATTACACTTGCACCTCTGTAGGCTTCCTTTATCTTTGCTGCATAAAAAAACAAACACATCCATTTTTTTTCCAGCTCTTTGCGCATTCCACACATTCACACACTCAGTGCTTAAAATATGCAAGGATATATCACCACAAAAGTATGTAAATCGCACCTAAGTGAAATTGCATGTATGCAAATGGATGTGGATGCCACTAGTGCAACTGAAGAAGGAAAATCATTGGACAGCCGAGTGCCTTTTTTGCAACATGTAATGGTGGCAGTTGCATTAGCGCCGCAGCAAAGTACATCATCATCGTTAGCAACATCATTATTAGAATCATAAACAGCATATATGATGCACTCAGCGGCAGCGACAGCAACAGCATCTTCATCAACTCCCCTACCTTCACTAACGCTCCGCGCCAATTAGGCAAATTGTGTGCTATTTCCAATTTGAAAATTTCTGGCGCGCATGCAACATGCTGCATGCCGCAACTACGCTGCTTCTTATTAGCATGTGGTACAATGTGGGCTTAGCACAATCATGGACGGATGGATGGATGGCTGGTTGCTTGAATGTATTGGTTGGTTGGTTGGTTCGTTCGCTGGCTGTTGGTTCCTAAGTAGCTTACTCTATTCGGTATAACTTGATGGAGATTGGCGAGGTGTTTTACAGGCTGTTTTGTGTTGGTGTTGTTGTTTTCAACCAATGTGGTTGCTCACATACGGCAGCACCATCTGCAGTATCCTGACAAACAATACTTCTTCCTCGCTTATTTTTTCACGCCAAGTGAAATTTTCGACTTATGTCTTTCTGTAGGTGGGTAGTATCTTAAATTTCGAGAATTGACTATACTGGTGATTGCTTGGTGATATTGTATATACACACATGTATATGAGGTGTTTGATGCTCCACATGCTCCTACATGTCCTTTTTGTATTTATTTAATGCCTTAGAAATTTCCATGCGGTGGAAAAAAGTTGATCATGTCGCAACTAAGTCTTTGGAATAGGAGTGTCAATTCCGATTGGTTCAGAACAATTTTTTGCTGGGGTGTGGTAGTGTTTGCAGAAGTCTACATAAGTGGGAAAATTTATTGGCTGCCATTCTCTTGGGAATGACCAAAAACCTATTTTTATAAATGGTCCAACCAATTCAGAAATCGCCGTTAGCCCATGTATTCCCTGAGTAATTTTTGATCATTTCTCCGATACCGATACTTTGTATTATACCAAAAGTCACATTGTAGATAGTAATACTTGTATTTATTCTATTGCGATAATTACTTGTTTATTATCGATACTTACATGTTCAATATCGATACTTATATTAACGAAACCGATACTATTTGCTTGGTGTCGATATTTATTTGGTCGCTACTAATACTTATTTGTTCGATACCGATACTTATATATACGATACCAATACTTACATGTTAGATATCAATACTTTCATGTCAATACTATATTTTCGGTACCAATACATACTTGTTCGATACCGATACTTCTATAATCGCTATCTGTTCGGATTTTTATTTGGTCGCTACTGTTTGATACCGATACTTATACCTATAATACCAATACTTACATTTTAGAGATCAATATTTTCATGTTAGATATCAATACTTATATGTTCGATACCAATACTTACTTGTTCGATACCAATACTTATATAAGCGTTATCTAATTGTTCGTTACTGATATTTATTTGGTCGCTACTGATACCGATACTTATATATACGATACCAATACTTACATGTTAGATATCAAAACGTTCATCTTAGATATCAATACTTTCATGTTAGATATTGATACTTTTATAATTGTACCGATACTTATCTGTTCAATACCGATATTATTGGTACACTTTTATTTTTTTGCTATTCCCGAAATATAAACGTCTACCCTCGCATGTTTTCTGTAAAGCCACCGAAATTAGTTGAGTGCTATGAGCGACTGCAAGCAAGCTAACAAGCAAACAAACAAGCAAGCGACGAATGCTTTGCCGGCGCCGCTTGAAGATGTATTTCCAATGATGCTTCCGCACTTGCTCCTCCTTCCGCCATTTTGTATTTCTATTTCTATTTTTTTTTTATTTTTATTTTTATTTTTTTTCCATTAGCAAAATGGAGTGCATCATGGAGGCTACTTTTTGATTTAATGAGCCATACACTAATGGATTCTTTGCGCGCTCATGTCGTTTACGTCAACGCCGTCATCATCATCATCATCATCAGCTCGACTGAGTTTGGTTGGTTGTTTGGTTGGTTGGTTTGCGTACATTGACGTTGATGGATTTGCGTATGGAGCACTTCTGCTATATGAATGTGTGTTAAAAAGCGTAATTACTGTTTGGCGTAAAATTAGCATTTGAAATTTTTTTTCTCTCCAACTTTTTATGCGCATCATTAAATAAATAACTTAATTGCCGCAAAAAAAAAAAAAAAACCAATAAAACTATTTTAATTTGGCTGCTTTTAAATATTGCGCTGTCAATGCCTGCTCAAGCAGCTGCATTTTAGCACCTTCCATTGTCAGTTGGAAATATTTATTTTATGTATCAGCAACATTCACTTGCATCATTTATCATGCTGCATGTACATGCCATTCCGATGACGAATCTCAACGCTTTTTATTGTTTTGCAAGCGTTACAAATTGGCTTTATTTTCAAATTGTCTTCGGCTTCTCTGCCAACCTGAGCAACATCATCAGCATCAGCATCGTTGTTGGATCGTTAAGGCAACTTGTAAAGAATGAAACAAATTATGTGCAGAAAGAAAGATCTTTAGTGTATCATATACACACTTATATAGGTTACAATGACTTGTGGTTATTATTAATGTGGTTCCGAAAGGTGTTGAAATATTATCTCAAATACATGACTGTCACTGAATATATTATACGTCATGAATGGATTAGTTCATGAAGCTTAATTTACAACTTTAAAAATGAAAAAGATATTCTAGCTCTTATTTAGATTCGATTTAGATTCAAGAAGATCGGAGAAAAAAATTTTGAGAGTATTGTTGATTTGTAATTCTTTCATCAATAAACTAGTTGCGAATTGTAAGCTTGAAAGAGTTTTAATTGAGCTTTAATCCATTACACGATTTAAAATTATTTTAATCCAAATTATTATAATCTTAAGACGACTAGTTGCTCGTTCTTCTAAATGTTCTTTTCAGATACCAATTATACACTCCACCCTACTTGAGTGTGTATTGTTGGTTTATATTATTTTTTTCAACAATAAACTAGTCGCGTATTGTAAGCTTGAAATAGTTTAAAATTGACTGTACTCATTAAAACAACTCGAAGATCTTGTAAGCCAAATTCACTATAATCTTAAAGACGACTTTCTAATTCATGGAAACTTCTCTACGATCTTCCATGATCCCAATTATACACTGCACCCCACTGCACTTCTAGTTATATGAGCATGCATACTGTCTTGTCTATTTGAATAACTTTGTCGCATCGTAAATAAAGTCGGGTTATACATTGGAATTTATGCGCGTTGATTTATTTGCTGTTAGCGATTTATAGCCGCTGCACTCGGCGCTGCCGTTTGTCAAATGGAATGCCTAACACACACACACACACACACACACACACACGCGCACACACAGTCATAAGAAATATGTTAAAAAAGTAAAATAAAAGGTGTACGAGTATGTAAAAATGACGCAGAGCAGTAAAAGGTCGAATATTCTTGTCGAACGGAACCATCGAGCGGTGAGGTGAGTTGAGGCAGATAGTGCTGCTGATTGCTATGGCATCAGAAAAAGGACACACACATACAGTGTGACAAAAAAGAGAGAGCGAGGTGTGTAACGAAGTTTTATACAACGACACACGTATTGGGCATGTCCTGGTTTTGTTCGAATGTCCTCGCTGTTATTAAGTTTTTAATTTATGACCATGTGAATGTAAAAATGTGCAAGTGTGTGTGTTCGTGTGTGAGGAGTAAATTTTTTCGAAAATACTCATATCACTGCTGCAACGCTCCAAATTGCAATACGTATTTTATATATTTTTTGGTAGGGATTTGTATACCCTACGTATAGTATTTGAAAGGGTATAAAAAGTTGAAATGCAAAAAAATCAACAACAAAAAAAAAAAATAATAATTTAATATCGAAGTCAAAAGCAGCTATTCTCACAGCTGACGGATGTGCCAAGTAGCACCTTTTGGCCAAGAACTGTCTATTCTCGACAAGCTTAGATTAATTATCCATGTCCAATATTCATGTATGTACTGGTTAAACCTATGTTACGCTGTTCACAAATAACTGGGCGAGTTTCTTTTTCAATAAGGTCCAAGAGCACTTACACAAATTTAACAATAAGAAATCTTTCCGGACGAGGAACGATACAGAGAAGTACCGGTGATAAATGTTTGAAATTTTAGATTTTTTTATTCCTTTCGTACTATCCGAGTTTTCGCTTATCCAAGGTACCACGGATAAACGAGGTTATACCGTACTATTATTAAACTATTTGCTGGATGGGTTTAACTTTGATTTGACGATTTTCTGTAATAAATCTTGTGATATTCGACAGTGATATAATCATTGGAACTGATTGGTTCAATGCATCTCCAATTATCAATTAATGACATGGGCTTGGCATGAGGTAACCCATGTCTTCGATCAAAAGTATTCACCTTGACATAGGGATTCACTGAACTGCTACGAATTCGATATAAATTGTCTTGAAATATGTTATATTTGTACTTGTTCCATGAACCAGCAACAACCGCAAGTAGAACCATTTTTCGAATTAACTGTGTATATGAGATTCCGGACATTCCGATGTTCAGAAACCGCATCGCTTTGCTTCCTCTATTCAAATTTCTTCGATTTATCATTCCTATTGTAATAAAAAATTTTTCTGATATTTAAATATTTATTTTGCTATTCGGTGCGGATACAAATCCAACAAAGATTATAAAAATCGGTCCAGCCGTTCTTGAGTTATAATGGTGTAGTTAACATGAATTTGGTAAAGGGCCAGAAAAATCGTGTTTTTGAGGGTTTTAAAATTTTGTTTTCTCTTCAACCTAAGGTGCTATAGCGAAGAAGGAAGAAGTCTCACCTTTTCCGTTCGGAGCTAAAGAAATTTTTTGAGTCTTCACACTCACTTTTCTCAAAATTTTAATACCATGGATCGTGTTTAACGGACAAAAGTAGATAAGAAATAACTTCGATATTGCTTTTCCCAAAATCCATTATTTTTATTATCAAATAGACTATACTACAACCTTTTCCAATCAGGAAGCTATTGAAGCAGACCAGGTATTGTGTCAAGCTAGAAGATAAGATACCAAGATAGGAACTGCAGTGGCTGGATTCTGGATTCTGGGATAGTAGGCGGGAAACAATTAATTTGCTCCCTGATGTTAGCTAAATTGAGGGCATTGTGCAAGATCGAATTGCGAACGTAACATACACAAGCAGTCTTTAAGTGCAAATCTTCATTCTGAAATTTTGGGACCGTTTACGATTCGACCTTACAGCGATAGTCTAACTTTGTATACCTTATCTACATGTTGGATTGAAAATTGGCCCTTAAATCGTGTTTTTTTTGTTGTACGGTGATAGTTTTTTCATCGATTAAGAAGCCTGGATAGCCTTCTTAATTTGATATACAGAAAAACCATTGCTATTTATCGCTGTATAGTTTGATATTCCATCTGTTCAACACGGGCTTCAAAGGCATGCATGCATTCTTGAAGCCCGTCTTCTATCCCATATTCGCACCTAAAGAAAACCTCATGAAAAATTTTAACATCCTCAGCATCTTGGACGACATGATGTTAATTGCCTCTGCATCTGGGAAAGGAGTTTCGCTGTTTAAATTGAGTGTACGAGAGGTGCCAAAAGGAAATAAATAAACTACATGAATGGCTAATGATTGCGCTCCCTATTTTACAGAAATTTTGCCCCTATCCGCTCTAGGTAACATCACAGTATAAAATAGAAGGGAGCCGGCAAGAATGTGGCTGACTACTCGGTGGAACTGTTCAAGAGTGTCATATGCTGCATTGAACCTAAACTGGTTTGCAGGAATGATATACTGAAAATCTCCTGGACGAGAAATATTTTTGTATATACCTTCCAATTGGATGATAGTAGAATGATCAGCAGGTAAGACTCAAAAATGCCTTCTGGCTTCATAGGCTTGTGGATCATGAGGATCATGAAGAGAACTCATTGTTTAGAAAGGTTTGCACTCTTATTATGGTATTAAAAATAAACTCAATAAAAGGGCTTGCAATTATAAGCAATGTCTTCAGCGTTCCATTGTCCTTATCGTCAGGAACTGTATTTTATTTAAAGCTCAGGAAAGTACTTCTTATTGCAGGTAGCATGGTAGAACGTTCGAGCATATCCATTCTGGCAAATGCCTTATCCTCATCAGAACTGCATTCACCAATGCAACTTGAGTAGCGTATTAAAATTTTCCAAAAACCGTTGCAAAAATATTTACTTGTTAAATTATTTTTTTTTAAGAATTTTTATATTTATTTTCACCTTCCTTTTTTTTTGGAAATGCTTTAAGCACTTTGAGAAATTATATTTTAATTGAGCGCTCTGCTGTAGTCGTCGCTCGTTCACATAAAATATTAAAATATACTTTTTGGACAACTAATCCTACCTGATGACGCTGTTGATGTTGCTGTTGTTGTTGGCTGACTGCTAGGATTGTCAACTGTCAGGAGTACGCAGCAGGCAAACTTTAATATCAAAAAACTGTTTTTTTTCCTGTTTATTTACAAAAAAAAAAAAAAATATATTAATTTTTTTTTTTTTTTATTTGTCGCAATGACGTTGCACGAAACGGAAGCTGCCTGGCAGCCATGTTCGCTGACGCCGCCATGCCACTCATCAACAACGTCCTTCGCATCATCATCAGCAGCAGCATCAACATCATTCACAACACGCTCCTCAACCGCTCAGCTGCCTTTACCACCAACCGTCTGTGAGACCGCAACCGCACACGCAAAATTCTAATTTCTAGCACGAATGAGGGACGAAAAATAATAACCAGGAATTCCAAATAATATTTTCCGAGACGGTGTTCTACAGTTTGCTGCATTTCATTTTGCCCAAGGCTGCAAATAAAATTATATTTTATATGCGCTGCTCGGTTTTTTTCATTTCATTTAATTTTTTTTTTTTTTTTTTTGGTTGCTGTATGTCTGGTTGTCCTTCTGCGCGGGCGGAAGGGCGGGCGTTAAATCAAGGTTTGGATGAGATGTCAAGGAGTCAGGCATTATGTACTCTCGGACATTTTGACAGTAGCATGTCAGCTGCTGGCTAACCCTGCTGCCTTGTCTTCTACCCCAGTTCCCAACTCGAAGCATCGTCATGCTGACCGTATCGTCCTGGCTAACTCCTGCTGCCGTTGTACTTTGCACATTAAGTAAACATTTAAATTTAATTTCGCATGTAATGAGGCATTTGTTTGTTTATTTTTTCATTTATGCCTGAAATTTCTTGGCAGGTTGCTGTGTTTGTTTATTCGCTTTTTTAGGGTTTTATTACATTATGATTCCAGTCACTCACTCATCACATTCGCCGTAAGTTTACTTTAGGGAATTGTTTTGTTGGAATTTAATTTTTCACTGCTTATTGGTGTTGCTTATGAAAATATTAACACATTACTTTGTACCTTTTAATATCCTGCAGGAGAGTGTAAGCTTTATTTGGTTGGATTTTAGTTTGAATTTAATTGAATTTAATTTTGTTGCAGAAGGTATTTTTCCTATTAGGACTTCCAGCAAATATTAAATAGTTTTTAATATAAAAGCCTGCAGAACTGTGATATTCAAGAAGGAATAGTTTCGGAAACTGGATTTTAAATGAATTCTTTTTAGATGTTATGATTTTTGGAAAATGATGAACTACGACAGCTTCAATGCGGAGAGCTAAACGCTGAAGGCATCCCTTGGCATAGCAACTGCAAACAAAAGTCTTTTAAGTGTTTCTTGAATACAATGCCATCAAATGTGTATAAACTTCTTTTGGAAACAGAAATATAGTCGTTGGCTTATTGTAACAGAATGTTCGTTTTGCTCCTCCCAATCCCAATGCATCATTCGTGTAGATATTTTTTTTTAAATATTGTAAAATCCATAGCAGAAAAATTTTTCAAATATTTCTCAAAGTTAAAACAATAAAACAACAATAAAACTGCCAACACGAAGCAATAACATGAAAAAGGTTGACCTCAAAGTCACTGACTATATGATGAGCTGCAACCAAATCTCTGCGGTTAGCCACATTTGAAAATGTACGCCAAGCGAAAAAAGGTTTAACCTAGCTGCCGGGTGAGAGATGAGAGTAAATTTAGCGCGCTAAAACAAAGCACATTAAAATGAGAAAAGGACAACCGTTTGCCGTATGCAAAACGCCAAATCAAGCGTTGATTTATGACAAATCCAAAGGATAAAGGATTGCAAAAAAAAAAAAAAACTATGCAGCACGGATTTAACATTAACACCCTTGTAGCAATAAACCAAGAAAAAAATTCAAGAAATCTCTCTGAAGGAGGTCTGTGAAAACTACCACCGCTTTAACTAATAAATACTATTGGAGACTGCTGTCCTGCTAGCAAACTTCGCGCGAACAAGCGTTGATAATTTATTTATTTGGGATTATTTATGGCGCATACATCATAATTTTTCGGCAGCAGCGAAAAAAAAAAAAAAATTATTACTATAAATTTTCATTTCTTCCAAATCATGAATTGTCGCTGTGAAGATGTTTGCCAAGCACTGTTTGAAGGATGTGCTATAAATTAAAAATTCCTTTAGTCGAAAAAAAAAACGAAACCATCTAAAAATACAAAACAATGCAAAACCAAGGAGTCGAAGCAGACAGGACATTGATTTATATGCGAAGCTGTATAAGGCTGCTGCTGCTGCTGCTGCTGTATAGCAAGACGAATAGGAAGTATTTATTTCGCATTATGATTTTTGAACACTCGCGAATGAGCAAAGATATTAAATTCTTATAAAACGACGAATGCGCGCAAAATACAATTGCATGCATACTTGCTGCCAGGATATACTATAAAATTGATATATACATATATATATGAAATGGGATATTAAGTTATAAGAATGGCAATCGAATGTGTGTTTTGATATCCGGCTTTGCGCAGGCATGCAAACATCCTGATGGATTATACTGAAATAAAGCATTAAATATGAAATTTAAAATTTGGAAGTAAGTGCAGAAGACAATGATATAGTCGATCTTGTAAAAGAGCATCATTTTGTTTCGATCTTTTGAAGAAATTTTTAAACAAATATTGTAGCCAGCGCTGGAGAGTCTAGGTCAAGGTTATACTAAGTTTGTACTTAAAACTTTCTTGATTTCTTAACCATTATTTGAACGTATAACTTAATTACAACAAGGAAATATTTGAAGGATTTGAGAAGATTAACTACCACAATGAAGTTCTTCAAGACTTCAATTAACTGCGATTAAGGAGATGTATTACAGATACAAGATTGCCAATGATGTCGTTTAAAGAAGTCGATGTCTTCTTCAACACATAAAAACACAACCAAATGATGCTCTATTGGATATTTAAACATGAGGACACAGTATTTCGTAAAAGGTTAAAGTCCATCTAAAGATTAAGTCTTAAGAGAGCCTCACTTCTTTCATAATATCTACGAAACTTTATTATCACCTTTTCCTAATACTAGGTAATCATGATGAGAGAAAAATGTTTGCATATAAAATAGCAATTGAAGTCGCACATCTCTACCATACTTTCAAAAAAACTGCATTCATGGAGCTGCAGCAAGTATGGATGAGAGGAGGTATTTAAATATTCTATTTATATACGATTATCCAATCCTAGCGTTCTATTAGTATAACCAGGGGTAGATTCCTCTTTGTCATTCCTCTGCGGCACAATCAGAAAAAATCTTAAGATTCATGTCATATGGCTCAAATTCGGTTTTATTACACACTCAGCTTTTATTCAGCTACAAAAATCTGAACACTAAAAAAGATGGAGTATAAATTCTGCACATAACTCAGCAAAAAAATCCTTCTGAAATTCAGGAATGGCTTAAACAAAAGACAAGCAGGGTAAGGAGGTCTATAAAGGGTGCTCGATCATATCTCCACTGAATGGTCATGCACCGTTGAATGTGTGTTCCGTTCTCTTTGAACTCGAAACTTTAAACAATCAGAAAATTGTTATCGAACTGTTCAAAAATTTGAGAGGGGGCAGGGGTTTTTTTGATACCCCTCTTTTCTTTATTTATGAATCAAACAAACATCAAAGCATTATGGTGTTATATGGTTGGTGAGTAGGTTAGTGACATGCGCTCTTTTCAAAAGTCTGACCGGCTGCGAGCCAACCAGCCTTCGCGCATGCATGTTAGCATGATTTTGGTGGCGGTCATTGTAGGGATTGAAAAAGAAGTTTTGACCCTTAAGCGGCGCCAAGTTGAGGTCCCTGTGGAGGGTTGAGTTGCGTACGATCCAAAGATATCCAGTGAATGAAACGTCGATTTTGCAGAGGCTATCATCATCTGCACATGGGTACAAGAGCAGGGATATGTCTGCAGCTTTAACTATAGAAGCATCAAGACCAGTTATGTGTGCTGCACAAAAACCGTAGAATAAAAGGTCAAGGACGGTTCCTTGTAGCAAACCTGCGATTGTTGGTTGAGACGAGTACAGACTCATCCTGACTTTGACACTGAAGGAACGGTCCGCCAAAGTAGGATAAGATAAGAGCAGACAAGAGCAGTCTCTCATTGAGAAATTGGGTGCCTAATTCGATCGATTGCAATTGCAAACTTACGTTCCGAAATCAGGCTCTGGTATTTCGCCAGTCTTTGCCAAACCTTAAAAATTGAAGGCAGGAGACTAAGTGGTTGTTAGGATCCAGAGTTTATCTGCGGATTGTCTAGCTTGAGAATCATCGCGATGACTGCTAGTTTCCACAACGTCGAAAAATACCTCAACTATGACATTAATCAATAACACAGTGAGTACAGCACTCTACGTTGACGAGCCTTCAACGTGCTGTTAGAGATGTTGTCGTGTCGCGAGAATTTATCGGGCTTCAGGCGTTTGATTGTGGCTTCAACATTCTTGGGACCAAATGGGTTCTCAAGTGGGTCGAGCTGGTGTTCTAATGTGTTTAAATTTTTTGCGCGATTGCCACGATGTTGTACTTTATACACGAATAGTTGCCACACCTCTTAGCATTCTTCGAAAGCGGGAAGTACCACTAATGTGCTTGCTGACCAAAAGTAACTTCTATTAAAAAGTGTGATCCTTGCCTGATCTCCAGGCAGATGATAATGCAGGGATGTCTTTGTTGTAATAGTTACTCCACTAATTTAATTTATTTTATATTTAATTTTATTGAAACTAAAAATATTTACTCGTAGTCAAACACGTGCAAACGTGCAACTATAAATTTAACTCATACAAAAAAATTTGCACACTTATGCGAAATTTTTTAATCGACAACGATTTCGTTTATTAAACTTGTTGCTAATAGAAGCATATGCATGAAGCAGCATAAGGATGAGCGTATTAAGGACTCCTGCTGTTGCTGCTGCTGCTGAGGATGATAATGATTACTCGTATAGCAGCGCTACTGTGCAGAATGCTTCTGATGACATCAATGACATTTGTTGCGGTTCAATAAGTTTGCATAAAAGCCAGCTAAGTCCCAGCGATACTTTTTACAATTTGCGCCTATTTTATTCTTTTTTTTTTTTATGAGTCTTACAGTGTCAGCGTTTAATTGTTTTGCGCTTTATTGTTGCATTGACAACATTGCCAACAACAAGCGCCTCCATGTCGTGATCCTTGCCGGCTTTTGTCGCTTGTTTAGTTGCAGGATTATCCGCGCTGCAATTTTACTCCTGTCGTCTGCTGATTTGTCAGCACATGGCTTCAATATCGATGCTGCTATTTTTATTGCTGGGTGTCGCTGTTGATGATGATGATTCTCGCATACGAATCAATGCGGATGCTTTATGTCACAGCTCTGAAGTGCCAAAAGCGCACTTTTGATTTGAGTTGGATATATTTTTTTTCCACCGCTTTTAGTAAATTTTACTGCATTTCTATTTGTTTGTTTAAAAGGATTTAAATGTCTTTGTCTTTGTTTTAGCTTTGACTCTGCTTAGTTGGCACTTTTATTATTGGAATTTTTTCGGCTGTAGGGGTTGTGGAATTATTAGTACTCCTCATGCAACTTTTGGCCTTTCTGTTGTTGCTATAGTTGGTTGTATTTTATGCTTTATTTGTTATAGTCCTCCTACATATGTGTGTGTTTGGATATGTATTGCAGGTCTGTAAATGAAGTGTTTGGTAAATACTAAATACATTGGCTTTGTTTCATGTTATATGTGCTGGCAGACAGCAGACGTTTACTAGTCTGGCCCTTAGTATTTTTAAAAAGTGTTGAAGCTATTAACGATGTTGCATAAGCTACCCAGTTAACATATTTTTGAGAAGAGTGTATAATTGCTGTTTGGGTAAATAAAGTAAGAGATTGGAAAGAATTTTTTTATTTAATTTTGCGGCATAAAGCATGCCGAAATACTCCTTTACAAAAATTAATTATTTAATTATTTACAACGATTCAACAAGCCACAACACATGATTAATTGGGCATATATGTATTTTATCCTATGGGAAAATAATGCAGAAATATTATTATATTAACAAATCGTAATATCAATAGTCCTAAAAATGAGAATAAGAATCCAGATTCCATAAATCCTATTTGGTATTTACCGATGAGACAAATTGAACACAAGAATTCGGAGGAGATGTTTTTATAAATTCTGAACATTGAACCAACCACTGTTGCTTCTTATTTTTCCATCTACCAGATCAATGGAGTGATTTTCATGTCCTTATCCATGACTTGAACTTTAAAACAGCGACTCAATAAGTCCTGAGTAGAAAATTAAAAGATCGAAATAGTTCTTCATACTTATTTTGATGGAACTTAATACAGCAACTCCTGCTACAAGAATGTAAAAAAGCTTCATATCAAACGGTATTTTTTACTTAGGATGACAGACAGAAGTACTATAGACTGTAAACATTGAAACCACCATGAAGATTGGGAAGCTATTTAAGTTTACGACTCCGCGAATCGTTTATATTTATTATATGATCGAAACGATGGTTGGAGGATTAAGCTTCATGGTAGACTTCCAATATATAAATTACATAGAGAAAATAAGATTACGCGATTTATTTATTTTACACAAGTATGTACTTAAAGAAAATAAAAGATTTTAAGGATCTGAAAAGTAGTCAGTAATCAGAAAGGTTCACTTAATTACACTTAATTTAGAGGTCCTCCAAATCCAAATAACTGTTCATTTCTCTGAAATATCTTTCGACTAAGCCATTTCTTCATGTTTTAAAAAAGTTTATACTTACAAGAGCCCAATCTGGTGAATATTGTGGATCCAATTCGTAGTGCAGTTTTTTCAATTTTATGAGGATTAAGCTTGGTCATATCCAAATATTGGTCCAATATATTATATTTATCCAGTCTGGGTTCATCAAAATCATTCATCATTCGGCTGTACAACAAGGTTTGAGTTCGTCATAGACAATTCTTCATAAACATCATTCAATTTCTTGGTGATCACATAATAAGTTTTCTATATGAAAAATATAAACTGGACTGGCGCACCCGGCATGCGTTGTTACTCATTCTCTTTGTCATTCTTTTATAAAAGCGAGGGATTGCCGAGAATGAAATGTTCCACCTCGGACAATATACATTTATCTCTCCCTATTTTATTCACGTTCTCTGCACACTTTCCGTTTCCTCGCATCGTAACCACGAATTAGAGGTGTTTTTAATTTAAGAAAATATTTCCGTATTACTCTTGCAATATTCATTATTCTCTCTCCCAGGGCGCTTACCCTCCCGTAGCTCATTCCTTTGATCATCATTTACATCTAATCTGATATGAAATATTTTAATCGTATCACGATTTAAAAGTTTCTGGATGGCGATCTGAGCTATAAACCGCACGGGACATATCTGTCACATTTCCAAGTAGTCACTTTTCCGTTCTATACAAGTTGTAAGTCGTGGTCATCTACCTCCATCTTCTTCTTCAAGTTCAAGACCTCTTCTTCCAACTAATCGATCGAACATTTATTATCACTCATGTCATGGAAGTGAAAGAAAATGGAGGCGACAGATCAGGAGAATATTGTGGATGGTTCACAATATCCCACCGTTATTAGGCCCTGTATCGAAAGTACAAGAGCCTATTGGTTTTGTGCAAATGTATGTAACAGGTAGAAATAATAGTCGAAGACCCCCCAAAGTTACCCCCATTACGGTCAGGAGTGATAGAGGAGTCGATATAGCCATGTTCGTCTGTCCGTCCGTCCGTCTGTATGAACGAAAGAATCTCGGAAACGGTAATAGATAGAGACTTCGTGTTTTTTGCATTCGACTAGGGCTGCTCCGGAATTTGAGGGTCAGGCTATAGCAAAGTATAAATGACTGCTTGAATTTTCTGTCTACACGTTAGCTCTGCAAAGAATTTCGATCAGAACTTAGCATGGTTCTTGATTTAAAAAAAAAAAAAAGTATTTCCATTTATTTTTAATTCGTTCAAGAAATGTTTGCTGTGCATACTTTAACCCACAAACCATTTACACTCAAACAACAAATCCCAATAGTGTAAAAGGCAGAAACATATCTATTTTTGACACCATTGTGCGCAGATTTACTACAGCAAACTAAACCACAGCAAAGCAGCAAAATTCAAAATATTCAACGCTGTAAATTCGTATATAAAATTCCTTCTAATAATGCGGAAAAGTAGAGAGCAGCAATTTCCAAAAAAAAAAAAACGAAAAGAAAAAAAAATAAGAACCAACACACTGTGTGTGGGTACAATTCCTTACCCGCAACACACTTCACAGATACATTTGCCACTGCTGCCACAGAGCTTGCCGTACATGGCTAAGTCGACTTAAGTCCTTTGATTATTTTCCGTAAAATCCGCGCTAAACTTTTGCTTCTTTGCATTTTTGCAATGCACAAGCAAAGTGGTCGTCTATACCTAAATACATATGTACGTTTGGAGGATGTAAAGGATATGTTTAGTATATACATACTTATATATCTAATAGTGCTTGTTCTATTTTCATCTAATGCTGCTAATATCTCGCACTTTCGAAAACGAGATACTAGGATGGATTTTTTGGTTCATTCGTTTTGTGTATTGTACCGCTTTGAAGGCTTTTATTAAGTTCGCCACGGGAGACTTTAATCTCAGCGATGATAAGGATGCTGATGATGACGATGATGACGACAACGACAACGAAAGCCGACTGCATTTTCGGCAGGCAAGCTGACAGGCAGGCAGGACATCCTATACTATACTTATATATTCTTCTTCCTTATAACGTTGCTATTAAACAATAGGAATTCATGGCATATGTGTCTACAGTGTGCTGAGCTGAGCTCTGTTGAGCTAAAGCGAACCAAACCAAACCGAACGGAACGGAAAAATTATTTAATATTACCCATTTAAATGGACGGGGAGTGAGCGTACTAAGAACGGAAAGAGTGAACAGACCTTAATCCTTATATGAGTATTAGACATGGAATTTAATTTAGCAGCAGCAGCAGCACCAGTGTGCACTGTTGTTGCCCCATGCTGACTGGCTGGCTGGCTGTCTCTGTATGACTGCCGACAAATCTGTCAAACTTTAGTAAAAGTCCTTGAGCGGCGGTACTTACATGAATCCTTGCTACTGCTGTCGTTTCGATTTTAATTCAAATGCTTATTGCAATGAAAGCGAGACAAGTGCAGTTGTTTGTTTTTGAGGGTGTCATTATCATTGGTGGCGGCTGAGGTGGTGGCGGCGGTGGTGGCGATAATCCAACTTTGATTAAGTAATTTCGACATCATCGTCGATTCGTTGGTGTCGAAATCCTTGCTACAGCCGTTTATGCCCAAGAGAACAGCTATTATATTATTGTCAACAAAAAAAAAAAAGCTTATAAATACCTAAAAAAAAAAGATTTGCGTCATGCGTTATTACGCGAAATTTGAGGCAATTGTTTTGCCAAAATATCCCGTAAAGTTTTCGTTATTATTCCTGTTTTGTAAATATTTTGCCAAGTATACCTGTGGTTCGCCTTAGCTGAGACAATGGCTTCTTTTATTTTGGGCGGCAGTGTCCTGCTGTTGTTTGTTTTCATGCTGCATTGAAATATGGTTTATGGGGTTTCATTCATTAAAATAATTATATACTTATTTAATGAGTTGTTCAATTGTTTGGTTTTCCGAAATGCGTTTTTAAATGTTTATGCCTCGACTTGATTATGGCAATTACGTAATTGATTTGTGCATATGTTGTAATTTTTAGCGCATTTAATTTTATTGACTTGCCTAGAGAAGCATATAATATGGGCATATGTGAGATATTTATTGTCGGAAATATACACACTTGTCAAATCGCATCAATATTGATTGGAAATGAAGTATTGTCTTTAGAAACTATTCACTGGAAATGTGCTATTGTTCTTGAAGATTTCATAGTGTATGAGGTAGTAGAAGCGAGTGATGCAGGACCACTAATGAAGTTTTTGCTTACATATCCGAAATGAAAAACGGATTGTTAATACGCGTTCTTAACGTAGCTTTATAGGACTCAAAGAAAGCTAAAAATCGGAAAGCTGCATTCACAAAATACAAAATCGTAGTCTTCTCAGCCAGATTTGCCCAATTGCTATGCAAAATACTCTATCTTCCGAAAATATATGTGAGCAATGGAGATATACCTCTCGCTCGAAGAATATAGCTGCTTAGGAGGTCATTGGTTATACAAAACCTGTGGCATACCCTTGATATGATGAGGAGTGTCGCAATAATACTGCAAAGAAGAAAGCCTCCTACGCAAGCTGTTAGTGAGCAATCTCGTGAGAAACGAAGAGAGGAGAAACACCTTCTCAGACGTAAGAAAAAGGACAAGAAAAGGCGTCAGTTTGAGATTATTGAGGGTTATGTGATTGAAATGAAGCTCATAAACTTTCCGACCGAAGGTTTTACACTCGGAGTTTTTTTTTTCTGTAAAGACAAAAATGGAATCACTGAGATTATGGAGAAGTCAATTTTATAACCTACTTGAAGGTAATGTAGCGTACAATTCCGCCAATAGAGAAAGGAAATCGGAACCACCAGTTAATGATGTCCACCAGTTAATGACGTCAATTCAGTTATTAAAAAGCTGAAAAATAACAAAGCGGCAGGCTCTGATGGGCTGACAGCTGAGTTATTTAAGACCGGCATCGAAGAGTTGGTAAGGAGTATGCACCAATTTTTATGCAAGATATGGTTCGAATGGAATCTCAGTGTTCTTTCTTCTCTCTCCATTCCATCAGATATAAGATTCTGTCACGCGTATTGTGTAATAGGCTGAAGCCATATACGGATTCACTGATTCACCATAAAGATCGACCAGTAACCAAATTTTCACAATACAATAAATATTATTTCTCGACTATAAAATCGCATTCGACACTCGCATGCGATACGTACGAAGTTTCTCAATGGTTTGTCTACAATAGGCAATCCCGCGAAGATCGTTTATCATTCGTCAGTGCAGGAAAGAACCTGTCCAAAACCTTTAATACCAAGTGAGGTTTCAGACAGGGTTATGCTCTGTCAAGGGATTTTTTCCATCTTCGCACGCCAGTGTCCATACATTCAGATGATGATCGAGGATGATCTTTATATCATGACTACACAAGAACGGTGAGTCAGCACGGCGTTCACGGAGATTGATAAGCAGTCTCCGTGAACGCCCAGGGGTATAACGGTAAATAAGGACAAGACGTAGTACTAAGTATCTTCTCGTCACCATCATCGCATCTTGGATAATTTGTGATGATAGACAATTTCAATTTCAGTGTTGTAGAAAACTTCGTCTATTTTGGATCCAGCAACAACAACGTCAGCCTGGAGATCAGGCGAAGAATAATGCCTGCAAATAGATTCTATTTTGTGCTGAGCAAGCAAATTCGAACTAAAGCTGTCTCTCGAAATTCTAAAATTATGATCTTCAAACGATACTCCCGATCCTGCTGTATGGTCAAGAGTCATAGACCAGTGGTTGAGTCATATAAAACGGCGTTGGAAGTCTTCGAGAGAAAGATTCTTCGCGAAATATTTATTTATTTAAAAAAAAATGTTAGGCTAGAATTTCCAGAAGCTGAAGAAGATCGGCACACAAGAATGCCGAGTTGGCAAGGCTACTTATGGGTTTAGTAGTGTATGAAGTCTATGATATGCTTCTGGAACAGTCTTTGACGATGAAGAATTTCAGTTTAGAACTCGGATGAAATAACGCTTATTAGTAGATGTTTCTTTGGGTGGTGCAAGCAAATTAGGTCTATCTCGAAAGTCGAAAAAAAAGAATCTATCAGACACTAATATTCCTGGTACTGTTGTGTGGCGTAGATGCATGAACCCTGTTGTCTTTGGGAATCTATGAGTGAAAAATTCTTCGAAAGATTTTTGGACTTAATGAAGTTCCAGTGCAGTTTCGGTACCGTATGAGCCGTGAGCTGTATTAGCTATGCATAGTTCAGCGCATAAGATGCAAGCGGCTACAAGGTCTTCTCCCAAGTAGGTATGGCACTCCCAAAACGCACCTCCAGCTTGAAATGGACGCAAAGTACAGTGTTCATCATTACATTTAATGAAGATTTGCGTCTTGTAGATTGCTCCCTATTTTGTTTAAGAGTTGTTACAAACTTCGAGAAATGTTCCTATTCAGAATTTTACGTTTACTGGATCTGCTGTTATTTTGTGGATTTACTTAACTGTTGAATATTTGAAGTGAAACCCAAATTAATATTGGTTCAACCTGTTCAAATCAAATGTTTTAGAAGAGCACACTAACACGGTTCAACGTACATATACACCTCTTTGTATTGCCTCATACTACCAATTTGTACAAATCTAAAAATACTTTTTTTTCCAAACCAAACTCTCTGTTGTACATGCTTCATATGTACATTCAAGAAGAAACACATCGGCGCAGAAAAAAAAAATGATTGATTACATATCGCTTGCCACCGTGGTCAAGTGGAAAAATTGCAAATGAAAAGTTGAGAACCATTTTCTGCGCTGCTCCTCATAAAGATACATTTAGCAGGTTGTCGTTCGTGTAGTAGGCATACACCAGTCACAGCCAAGTTGACTTTTGCTGCTACTCGCAATTAATTACAAGTGTTTGCGGACAAATGAAGCACACGTGGCTGTTGCTGCTAGTACACTACTCAGCGGCACATAGGTACGTTGTGTATATTTCTTTGACTTGAACTCGAGCACGATTAAAACCATATATGGTACATATTTACACTGACCAGAGTACCACTTGGTGGCTTGCTTTGAGGTTATTTACTTTTAATGACTCGTAAACTACAAACAAACAGTTGCAGCGCTGTACTATATAGTAGGTGGAGGGAGAACTTGGAGATTGACGCTGGAGTGACTTGTCACAAACTGGCATACAGTTCGTGGCTCGTTAAGTGTGTTCAGATATCTCGCATCAGTAGCAAGGACCTTTGGACTAGAACGTAGAATGTGTGTGTTTAGCATGTTTGTCTGAGTTGGGTATTTTCTGTTTTTAATGTACATAAACGAGCTTTGAAGTTTTCGCTCGAAGGATTCGAGATGCAAGCGAGCGCATGAAATGCATTTTTATGTGGCAAGGATAATACAGCGCAATTAAATATGCACACTGACTGTTAGTCAGTAGTCACACTCAGGCTCAGTCTCAGTCTCAGTCTCTCGTAGCCTGTCGCCGCACATCCTTGAAAATAAATTGTTTTGTTAATTATTTATGGTTGGTTTAATGAGTTCTGAGTTGAGTCGCTGATGCGCTGTTAAAGATGATGTGTCGTTGGCTTTGGCGACTGTACATTTTTTTTTTTTTTTGAATATTTTGCAATTATTTTAATGAGTTTTTCACACTCAGTAATTTGCTTTTGCATAAATGCATCCATTTTTCATATAAATATTATTTTCCATAGAGTATAAAATTATTTTTGTTTTCATTAAAAATTAATTATGTGCTTGGTTGGCTTTGCTTGTCGCATCATCGCCAGCATAGTCATGCTCATTCAATAGTTGACAACGTTCATAGCACGTCGGAAAATTAAACAAAATATATTTATTATTTAAAGTATAAATATTTTGTGTAACACACATAGAATACTACATATTTTTTATCAATTAAAAATGCCGAATAACGTCATGTATCGCGGCGTGCCTCCGCGTCATTTGGTCGAACGGCATGCATATGCTGCCGTGCGTTGGAATGAGCAGAATCTGAATCGTTATGCACCGAATCGTGCACCGGCCTATCGTCGCAAAATGGAGTACCGTATTGATGTCATTCTGGTGTTGAAGTGCATCGTTTTTCTTCTGATTTTTGGTTTCAACTTTTACATGATCTGGGAAACGTGTGCTCTGGTGCAACTGATTTACAATTACATCTGCAACAATCGTCGGCTTGTGACCATTTCCTTGATTGCCATGACGGCCATCGTACGCGTAATTTCATCATATGTCAGATTGTTCCTATTGGATTAGATGATGATGCTTTGTGGACTGAATAAAATTTGGTGTTCAAAAGTTGAATATATTTGTTAAAAAAAAAATTTTGTCTTTTCTGTCTTTTCGCAGATAGAGTTGAAATTCAACATCAGTAGAAAAATGGATCACAGGTTGAGGTCGCTGAGCATGCATGTGATGTAAATTACAATTTGAAAAGTAGTTGGACTATGCGAATCGTTTTTCAATTTGATCTGTACCTTACAATGGAAGCCCTACCGCGTTCTTTCTAGGAAGAATATAGGCAGTGGTACCCTCTTTGGTCAACCTGTCTGCTTCACAGTTCTCCTCAATGTCTTTGTGCTCCTTCCGTGTTTTTCCCAGGAAGAATGTAGGCAGTTGTAACCACTCTGGTCAACATGTCTGCTTCAAAATTCTTCTCAATGTCTTGGTATTCCCATCGCGTTCTTTCTAGGAAGAATATAGGCAGTGGTACCCTCTTTGGTCAACCTGTCTGCTTCACAGTTCTCCTCAATGTCTTCGTGTTCCTTCCGTGTTTTTCCCAGGAAGAATGTAGACAGTTGTAACCTCTCTGGTCAACATGTCTGCTTCAAAATTCTTCTCAATGTCTTGGTATTCCCATCGCGTTCTTTCTAGGAAGAATATAGGCAGTGGTACCCTCTTTGGTCAACCTGTCTGCTTCACAGTTCTCCTCAATGTCTTCGTGTTCCTTCCGTATTTTTCCCAGAAAGAATGTAGGCAGTTGTAACCACTCTGGTCCACATGTCTGCTTCAAAATTCTTCTCAATGTCTTGGTATTCTCATCGCGTTCTTTCTAGGAAGAATATAGGCAGTGGTACCTTCTTTGGTCAACCTGTCTGCTTCACAGTTCTCCTCAATGTCTTCGTGTTCCTTCCGTGTTTTTCCCAGGAAGAATGTAGGCAGTTGTAACCTCTCTGGTCAACATGTCTGCTTCAAAATTCTTCTCAATGTCTTGGTATTCCCACCGCGTTCTTTCTAGGAAGAATATAGGCAGTGGTACCCTCTTTGGTCAACCTGTCTGCTTCACAGTTCTCTTCAATGTCTTCGTGTTCCTTCCGTGTTTTCCCCAGGAAGAATGTAGGCAGTTGTAACCTCTCTGGTCAACATGTCTGCTTCAAAATTCTTCTCAATGTCTTGGTATTTCCATCGCGTTCTTTCTAGGAAGAATATAGGCAGTGGTACCTTCTTTGGTCAACCTGTCTGCTTCACAGTTCTCCTCAATGTCTTTGTGTTCCTTCCGTGTTTTTCCCAGGAAGAATGTAGGCAGTTGTAACCTCTCTGGTCAACATGTCTGCTTCAAAATTCTTCTCAATGTCTTGGTATTCCCATCGCGTTCTTTCTAGGAAGAATATAGGCAGTGGTACCCTCTTTGGTCAACCTGTCTGCTTCACAGTTCTCCTCAATGTCTTCGTGTTCCTTCCGTGTTTTTCCCAGGAAGAATGTAGGCAGTTGTAACCTCTCTGGTCAACATGTCTGCTTCAAAATTCTTCTCAATGTCTTGGTATTCCCACCGCGTTCTTTCTAGGAAGAATATAGGCAGTGGTACCCTCTTTGGTCAACCTGTCTGCTTCACAGTTCTCCTCAATGTCTTCGTGTTCCTTCCGTGTTTTTCCCAGGAAGAATGTAGGCAGTTGTAACCTCTCTGGTCAACATGTCTGCTTCAAAATTCTTCTCAATGTCTTGGTATTCCCACCGCGTTCTTTCTAGGAAGAATATAGGCAGTGGTACCCTCTTTGGTCAACCTGTCTGCTTCACAGTTCTCCTCAATGTCTTCGTGTTCCTTCCGTGTTTTTCCCAGGAAGAATGTAGGCAGTTGTAACCTCTCTGGTCAACATGTCTGCTTCAAAATTCTTCTCAATGTCTTGGTATTCCCACCGCGTTCTTTCTAGGAAGAATATAGGCAGTGGTACCCTCTCTGGTCAACATGTCTGCTTCAAAATTCTTCTTAATGTCTTGGTATTCCCACCGTGTTCTTCACAGCAAGAATGTAGGCAGTGGAACCCTCACTAGTCAACCTTTCTCCTTCACAATGCTTCCCAATTGTTCCTAACGTATTTTTTACAGGAAGAATATAGGCATTGGTACGCTCTCTGACCGGCATGTTTGCTTTTTATAATTCTTCGCAATGTCTTGGTATTCCTACCGTGTTCTTCCCAAGATGAATGTGGGCAGTGGTACACTGGTCAATCCGTCTGCTGTCCGTATTCTTCGCAGCAAGAATGTAGGCACTGGTACCCTCTATGTCCAACCTGTCAGCTTCAAAATTTCCCTTAATGTTTTGGTATCCCTATCGTAATCTTCCTAAGAAGAGTGAAGTCAGTTGCACCCTCTTTGGTCAAACTGTCTGCTTTAGAGCTCTCCTTAATGTCTTGGTATCCTTACTGTGTTCTTCCCAAGAAGAATGTAGTTAGTCGTTCCCTCTCTGGCCAACCTGTGCTTCACAATTCTTCTCAATTATGGATGACTGTCAGAATAATTCTTTCATTCTCAGGTTCGGTAAGAACCAGCTATCACGTCAAGCTTTAGGTCAAAGGTGAATATATTTTAATGAAGTTCGCCTTGTAGTAAGAAAAGTTGTACCATTGTAACCTGGTTGGGAGTGAGACGAAAAATTCCAATAAAATGTAGCCGAAATACAGTAATCCATGTAGTATTGAAGGAACTCTTGAGTACCCGATGTTTCCACAGCGCCAAGTTAGAGGGCATTTTTACCTGATCAATCCTCTCTTCCATGCGTCGTAACAATTGGTATATAACCTAGAGTGAGGAATGTACACCGCCTTGACGAGTATCTTTGCGACAAGATAATGAAGCGCTATTTCTCCGGGGTCACCATGTTGAGACTTAGAAAGCAACGAGCGTTGCCTGATGTGAATATCAATTTTTCCAGAGTTTTTAATAGAAATGATGATAAGTTGATGAACCTTAATTCTCTTTTCATTTGAATGTACTCCTCAACCTTCTTGTTACTTCTCATCGGTGAACACCTTTTTCTACTCATGTTTGATCTCAAGATGGCAAAATAATGAAGGCGGTAATGGGTGTAGTTCCAAATATCCCAATTTAATGAATTTAATAGTGATTTGATGAGATTGGACACACTTTCTTATTATTCCACTACATTTTTCAATGCCTCATTATTACATTTTGCAATAACCGACTTTCAGAGTCAGAAATTGCAATAAATATTAGTTTTGAATTTTTAGCAAAAATTAATTAAAATTTGTTGATAGATGTAGAACTGAGAGGATTGTATTTTTGGTCAAATCAGTTGACCATGCTTTAGGGTTAAGGTATATGAAGCATCCTAAAACAGGTAAGGTACATGAAACATTCTAAAACTGTGCTCCGTTCTGTCGACTGTCATCTAGTGATAAAGTAATTAAGAAAGAAAATTTTCCCTACTACGTTTTACATTTTTCTTGCTTCTCTTCCGATTTAAAGCAAATAAGGTAATATAAATATAATTTAAATCAAATATTTACTATTCCAATTATTCCATATAAAAAATTAAAATTTGTCTTTTACACATTTACACTCCTTTACTGTAGACCACTTGACAACTGCTTCATCTGGTGGCTTTTTGTGCCGACTGGACTGTTACGGACCATTGTCGCCACACTTTGAGCCAATGTTGTCTCAAGTTGATTAACAGCGGATTTTACTTTGTGGTCGAGACGACATACTCGTACACGTACACTCATTTAGCGCAATCTGTTTGCTTCCAGCATCTACAGCACTCAGCTGCTGTGTTGATTTTGCTGTCATAAAGACTTCAGAGTATTTCTCATTTTATTTCAATTTAATTTTTTTTCATTCTGTACCAACAAGCGCTTTGCTTGTTTTACATGCTTTCGGCATTTGTGTGACTTGGTCAGTGACTGAAGTCCTGGGACAGGACAGGCAGGAAAGTATACTGCCCAAGCGTAAGCTGTAAAAGCTCATTATGTGCGCAATCAACTTGTCTCTCTATATATATATGCAAGATGATTAAGTTATACAGACTCAAAGTAAGTTTACTTATTGGTTTACTTTGATGTTTGTATTTTTGCATGTACTATATATCATATGAAACTCGAGTAGCTTTTTGAAATTAATTTAAAATTTGTTGAAAGATTTGCTAATCGGAATTTAATTAGAAAATATATATGAAATTTGTTACGCTTAGTTGGAGTTTATTTTACTTTTTTGCCACTTGAGGTACTCTTTAGACAGACTGCAACTATGGCACGTTTCATTTGTTGTACTCAACGTACTCAAGTCACACAATCTAAACGAATTTAGTATAATTAATTGCAGTGTTCTTAGGTTTTATGATGAGTATAATTATTTTTCAACAGTGCGACTGCACTTCAATTGGCTGTGTTAGCGTTGGCGGCTCAAGAGTAATGCAGCATTTTCTACAGCAGATGCTTCATCATCATGTGTAGGCTGTTTTCTCATTAGCAAGTCGTCAAGTACTGCCTAATGCCCGCTGGGGAACTATTTAGCGCATAAAACATAGCACATGGAGTAGTACGAGTATCATCAGCATACACGTCAACTAACACACTTGGCCGCGTCCATTGTCAATCTTCTCACTTTTGGTGCAACTCTTCTTCATATGAGTTACTTCTTAGCTTAGAAATGTTGAGTTTATTTTAAAAATAGACATTAAAATTTTTTCGCAATGCGACGTAATTCGCTAGAGATGTGTCGCTTATAATGTATATTGTCTACACTGGCTAAAAAACAACCAACAACAAATACAGAGAAAGAAATAATAACAAAACTAACAGAGTCAACCGCTATTCTCACGTTACATTTGCATTTCTATTAAACAACGAATCCTAGGTCATTAGATGCAAGCATTTGTGGTTACATTCTTAAATTTCTCAGTTTACTACTCAGCCGTTCCTTGTTTTCGAGCTCAAAATCACCATATCTGCATCTTTCATAACAGTTCGATAAATGTGTTCAAAGTACCAAATAAAGGCCAATGGAAAAAAAAGAAAAGATCGATAACAGATCACATGACACCAATAACAGACTAAATAAAACCGATAACAGACCAAGTACGACCGATAACAAGGCGAATGAGACCGATAACATACAGAAATTACGCAGGATTCTTTTAAGCTTTTAACAAACAATTTTATAGCAGCAAGACAATTGCCGCATTTAATTTTAACGTCTTGAAAAGGAACCTAATCTGTTCAGCTTGTTCAAATTATTAAAGAGTGACGAAATTTCGTAATATTTTAATAATTCAAAACTTCTTGAAGTACTACAGCTTAAATTTTACTGCAAGGCAGCAACATTCACACGTGCACTTCACATTATTCACACCAGACAGTTGTTGTTGTTACACTTTAAGCAACCAACGCCTGTGGCACATAGTAGGCGCCAAATAAGCCTTTTTTGCCTGGGAAAATAAAAAAAAAAAAAATTACCCGAGCAAAAATGTAGCTTTTTCTAGCCAATGTTAAATTTTACCCTCGAGGCACTAAATAAAAAAATAAATGAAAGAAAAAAAAAAAAAGCAAACGAATAAACAGAAGAACTCATGCGAATTCCCAAGCTTATCAGTCAGAGCATGGCGGCAGGGATACTCGTTTATATTTATATATATATACAGAGACATAGCGCCAAAGGACTTCGCTCATCCGGTGTGTCAACAATTCCCAAGCTTCAACGCTTTGATGTTACTGCCGTCGATGTCGAGTTTGTTGCAAGACCTGCAGCAAATCTCTGCGAACGAGTGATGACGTTCATCATTAACGCATTTTCCTACGGCGGCAGCCCAGCCCAGCCCAGCCAAGCCAAGCCAGGCCACTCCGACACTCTCCGCTTTGGTTTCAGGCTTTTGAAGTTCGAGTTTTTAATATTCTTTGTTTTTCACACAGCGACTGCTGTAATGCTTTGAGGCCAAAAGGCGTAAATTAATCGAAGGCTTAATTAGTGAAAGGACAAAAAATGTGGAGTAGAAAAAAAAATGCATAAGAAGGCAAAGACTTTCAGTTCAAAGTCGTCGCTTATGATTAAACTCTGAGCTGTGAGTTTTCTCTCTCGTATAAAGTTGAAGGTTATCAATACCTTTTTTCAATTTTTCTACTCATTAGCTTGCAAAGAAATTATTTCAAGTATGCTTTACAAATTAACTAATTAGTTTGCAACATTCAACAAGAATAAGCAACAACAACAACACTTCAAGTTGCCACACTGACTTCTTTGCTGCATGCAATTGTATTAAGGTGCCATAATGTAAAGTAAAGCTTTTGTGATTGCGCGTCAACTCATTGCTACAAAGTAGCAAAAAAGTAGAAAAAAATGTGTTTTAATTACTCATTTGTCAAGGCAAAAGGATAAAGTAGAAAGGTGCAATCGCTTTGGTGTTTTTACTTTAGCTAAAGTGCAATTTGTCGCAGCGCAAAAGGCTTCGAGGCAAAGCAGCTTCGCACTATTTAAAAGTAAGTCGCAGTGTAATAGAAGTTTGAAATGTCTTTTGATGGAGGATGTCAACAGTACTAGTACTAGGTATGATTGCTAGTTAATAAGTTTTGCGTTTTTTTTTTAAATCGGTGTCAACTCTCTTCTTGTGTGAAAATTAGCATTTAAAGTACTTCTAAAAACTTCTACAAAGAGTGGGTTATATGGATGACGTAACAAACATTTAAGAAAAAAATTTATACCAAACCTAAAACCACTGAAGTAGCATGATGCGTTACTCATATTGATACTTTATTGTTATTCAATGGTCTTCATTCCAACAAAATGCTGGATTTTCGGCACAAATTTACATTCAATCCGTGTACCTTTCGTGGGAACATGAGTCGATGGTGTTCTTTAAAATGCGGCACTGGAGGAGTGAACCACCCAATAAATATTGTCTTCATATTTATAAAGATTACTCCTCTTTTTATATAGATTACTCAGCTTTGGTATTTCAATGGTCTTTGCCTAAAAACTGTGCGATTTCATGATGACTACACTGAAGACTTGTGCAGAGACACCCTCGTGCTACAAGTAACCCCTTAAAAAAAAGTTATTCGCGAGAAAATGTAAGCTCCTAAGGAATACATCTTCTTCATTAGCTGTACTAATATTTTTCTGGCATTGCTTTTTTAAGAAAAATAGCTTAGAACTTGAACTAGATAGAAAATGAAGCCAACGATGGTGATAGGTAATGTTCCCAAATATTTACCACAGCTATAGGAAGTCAAAGTAAGGTTGTTACTCGTATTCAAACGAATCGTACTCAAATAAAAATGCAAAACCAAACCAACAGCATAAAAAAAGCATCTTGGGAACATTAGGCGTAGATTTGTATGAAGGCTACCCCTTTAAGTCGTTCGATCTGTACCTAAATACAATAATTGGTAAGAAATAATTTAATAATTTTAGTGTTTCTATCCATATTAACAACATCAATAAAACTTGTCCTTACAAAAACTAAGAATGAGAAGTAGGTTTTGCTTGGTAAGTGCCAACCATCCATTGGGGAGGGGGTAATCTTGTTCATTGAATATAAGTTATCCGAAGAAATAATAAGAGAATCAAAATATGTCAACTTGAATGCTTTATCTCTTATAGTCAGATAGACGGACATATCTCCAATAAATCTTTTTAATAACTACGAGCATCATTTCTTAGTTTTTTCGTCTATCCATAGTACCAGGTAAACCTTTCATACCTTAAGCAGCGATAAAATATATAAGCTATACTCATTTCTTGTACATCTAGTCATCTCAAAACTTAACAACCAAGTGGGCACAGCATCATTTCAAATAACTCCAATGAATTTCACTTAAAAATTTTGTTTATTAACGTATCGGATGACCTCAGTTATTAAGTTTGTTTATATAAATATTTATTCAAAAAGAGCCAGCTATAATAGCAGTCTAAAGATAGTGAACAACTGTCGTAAATCACTTAATGAGATGGCATAGCATTGTCTTATAACTCTAATATGTACGAACTATACCAAGAGGGTTCCACTGTCCTTTTTTTATGAGAGTGCTATTGGTTTCACAATATAAGCGTGAAAGATCCTTATAAGAGAAAATTACGAAAGTGAGTATATATCTCTTCTCGCTACATCACATGGCTTATTTAGCCCACATGACAAAGAATATATGTTCAGATATCTACTATGCCAGGCTGGTCATTATCGGAAACTGTCTGGTATCCCATATAAATATGAATACTGTAGGATAGAAGTCATGGCGGACTGTGCTCTATTTACTCTATAGTATACAAAAACATTTGAAGAAACCGTTTTTCTGATCTGTCTAGTTGAGCCGCAATGTCTATTCAGGCGCTATATATGGTTTATAATATAGATTCCGCGTAAGGACCGGGAATGTTTTTTTTGCCAAAATATGGTAGTTTAATTCTAACATACATTGTTTGTCAGATATCCTGTAACCGATCATGAACCTCATAAAGTTTTAGTTGAACTAGCTATGACCTTTATATAGCTGGATGATGTATTACTATTTTTGAGATATCAGTCTCAAAACCAGACATAGATCTTATTTTGGAACTAAACCTACAAAGTATCCATTTCAATATTTTACTCCTTCTTTAAGGGGTAGTCGCTTCCATTTGGCATCTTGCGTCTTTTGATTAAAACGTTAATAAATATTGTCTGAAACATTTCTAAGTTCGTAACAGATAAAGTGTTTTTGCGGGAAGTTCTTCTTCATTACTTTAATATGAAGAAAAGTGCGACCGAAGGCCTTCGAATCTTAGTAGAACATTACGGCGAGGAAGATCTATCTAGAAAATCGTATTGGTTGTGGTTTAGGCTCTAAAAGTGATGATTTTGAAATCGAAGTCAAGAAACGGCTGGGTCAACCCAAAAAGTATGAAGGCGAACAAAATTGAATCATTGCTCAATATGGATCAATGTCAAACACTTTAGGAGTTCTCAAAATTATTGGAAGAGGATGAGACACCTGACACCTAAAAGTCATGAGATAGATTCAAATACAAGAAAACTGGGTGACATACTTGGCGTTGAAAGCTCCCCAAACGTCAAAAAAGGAAGAGTTTTTTGCATCGCATTGTCACTGGCGTTGAGAAGTAGAATTTACCCAGCCAGCCGTCAATATTCTTCGCAAAGCAGATTATTCATAACATGTAACTTATGCTTTGGATCTGGTGGGACCAACGCGGCGTGGACTACTACAAGCTGCTCAAACCAAATCAAATGATGACGATGGGAAACGAACGAACTCAACTCATGCATTTGAGTCACTAACTGAAGCAAAAACGGGCGGAACTTGGAGAGAGGCGCGACAAAGTGACAAGTTCAAAACAGGTCAAGACCGACTTGGAAACGCTGAAATTTAAGACAATATCCCACCCGCCGTATTCACCAGGCATCACTCCTTCAAACAACTACTTGTTCCAGTCGATGATACATGTCCTATACCAACTAAAGTTTATGATGATTGAAAAGCCTCAACAGACAATTAGTTCCTCCGAAAATTACCAGAAAGATGGTAAATAATCATGGCCTGCGATAGACACTACTTGAAATAATATATTTGAAACCATTTTTGCAGAACTGAACCCTAAATTTCTAAATAAAATAACGCTCATGACTAATTCATGGTCCCTATATGAGTGTTCTTGTTCATTCGTTAGCTTTCTAAGCACCGGATCATCGTGTTCCTATACCATTTCTGATAAGAAAATAATACTTTTTGCACATTCGAAGGTGGTTTTTATTCTCTTCGGTCTTTGAGAACTGATATTCCGGTTTATCTAAAACGCCATTGATAATGTCTCTCTCTCTCTCTCTCTCTCTCTCTCTCTCTCTCTCTTTTATTGAAATTCTGCACTAAACTGAAGATGATTAAAAATATTTTTAATTTTAATTTTTCACATTTTTCGCAGATATTGTGTTCGAATAACGGCTGAGTAATATAAGCCAGTAATTGGCCTTCCATCTCGTTTCCAAACTTGGTCTCAACACTAGGTTCCGCGAACAAATCTATTTTTTCTAGCTCCAAATAAAACCAATTTTGTAATATGCAAAAGCACACGAGACACCTTGAAGATTCCAATGAAAAAGGTGTTTTCGTAAAATTTATTTTACCGATTTGTCAGTTATTGGATCCAAAACTTTGTGCTCATATTTCGTTTGATAAAAGCTTATGATATATGGCAAGTTTTGATGTATGATTTGTCTCTCTGATCTTAATGGTTCCAGAGATATGATATCCTAAAAATGTATGCTTTTTGCCTTACTCACTCGGAAGTGTCGCGTTGTCACGACAGAACAAAACAAATGGAAAACAAAGTCAACAAGTTTGCTTGTCGATGAGTATGCTTTCGTTACCCTACATTTCTGGCGTCAATGGGTATTATAGACTTTAGTACTGACTTGTCCATCCATCCAATATAATCAAAGAACCATCAATGGCTGATAGAGAGTTTGGATGCTTAGTAATGGTAAGCGACATGCTCATGCTGCATCAGTTCGTCATCTTTAAGTGGTATAGCAAAATATATTGTGGCTGACTAGCAAATGGGACAATCGTGACTTGGCTATAGTGCAACACTGCAGGACAGCTTTCTATTACT
Source organism: Leucophenga maculata (assembly GCA_035044805.1). Lineage (NCBI taxonomy): Eukaryota > Metazoa > Arthropoda > Insecta > Diptera > Drosophilidae > Leucophenga > Leucophenga maculata. The sequence goes on along the minus strand of JAWNNP010002837.1, from coordinate 43,489 downwards.
TCAATATGATTTTTTTTTGCAAAATATTAATTTTAAGAACTTCAAAAGAATTTCTGCTCATATTACTAGCCTATAGTATTAGGTGAAACCTTAAAATGCTGCCGAACTGCAATGCAAATTTAATCTCAAGAGATTATAAGAACCAATCAAGCATATTCAGTGTTAAGCATTCCGAAAAGCGCCACCAACCAAGTGCTGACCAAAGTGTAGCATATATAGTATTCAAACTCTCGTATATGATTATCAAATAAACACACATCAGACGAGCATTTCATTCAAATAATGCACAACTAGTCATTGTTGCTACCACAATCATGCAATGTAGTTAACTAACGCAAGGCGGCTAAACCACTAACCATACTCGACTCGTACTATGAATATTTGTAGCAGTCTCCGTATAGAATAGTACGGATCAGACTAAATAGCGACCACACTTCATAAAGCGAATGAAGCCTTGATGTGGCTGTTGGCTGGCAATGGTGTTGTATATTGGGTTCGCTGGTTCGCTTTGAATTTGCGGAAATGAATTGGTATTTAATTAATAGTTTTACCCTGATTAATCTACGCCAAATGGGCCCCTTTTTGTGTAATACTTCTGTATGTGTTTGGCTGCTGAGAGGGCGTTGTGGGCAAGTATGAAAGTGAGGGAGGTGAAAGCGGCTTCAAATGCAGCATTTGTTTAGCCGCAACATGTGCCGCATGTTGACCTAATGAAGTTGCCGTATAATTGTTGCTCTATAATATCGACAGCGGCATTGAGTCGTACGTACGCCGGAAATCAAATTGAAATTAACGTCGTCTGCCTTGGTAATGTGTTGTTGTTGTTGTGCAATGCAGTGCTTTGCGTCCGCATCGAAGTTCTGCCATTTACTCTCCTACGTACACAGTTGTGTTTGTTGTGTATGTGTGTCCTTGTTGTTAATTTGATTGGATTCTGATGATGGGGCGTAGCATTTGCACGCCCACACACGCGACTCAGTGCAGGATTTTGATTTTTGGCAACATGGCGAAGACGTCAGTCAGCAACCCTCAGGACATGTTGCTTCAATAGAGTTTTACACTTTTTTTCACCGAAATTTTACTCAATTTTTTTTTTTTTTTTTTTTGCCAATTTTACTGCCTTGTAGCTGTTGCTCCGGTTCCGGCTGCTACTCCGGCTGTGCCTGTTTTGATTGTGTAATGCAATCACGTCGTTGTTTTTTTTCTCTCTCTTTCTCTCTCTCGTCCTCTTTTTTTCTCTACTACGCCTTCAACTGCTGCTTGCAATATTTCTTGTAGTCCTTAGAATGTACGAAGGTACTTGTACATTGCTAGATTGGTAAGGGTCTCTGAATTTTAATTTTCGACAGCATTTTGCTTTGCGCACGAACAATGTGCGTAATCACACGTGATGCTGATGCTGATGTTGATGACGACGATGATGATGATGTGATGGCGTTGTGTGATGTGATGTGTTGTGACGTGATATGATGTGCTCTGCTGCTAGGCTAGTGCAATTTTTGCCGAAGCAGAAGTGGGTGTCTGTATAATACAATACAATATTATTGTCCTGTTGTTGAAGACGCAGTTGTATTTTTAATGCTGTTCCTTGTAACAGCACTTCATAAAATTAATAACTTGATAGACTTGCTGATTGAATTGGGAATAGACTGGGTGTTATGGTAAGAGTGGAATTATTAAAAGTTGTAGTCGTAATTGAATTTAGTTGCAGTAAAGGATATTTTTAAAACAGGCAAAGGACAGTGCGAGTAAAATTGCATTATATACACAAAACTAAACTGGAACTAAACTGGAATTATTTCCAAAAACTGCATGAGTTGGAGAAATAAGGGTCCAAAAAAAGGTACAATAAAAAATAATAAAACAGGAAGAGCACATTAAAAAATTTTTCTTCGGCATCATAATTAAGGACACCTGGAGAAAATAATGTACTTCTTTTTATTCGGAGATTTAAATTAATTTAGGTCCCTAATTTTTTTGGCTTGGTGAAATTTCTTTACCACATTTCATCCTTGTACCTCAAAGGGATGCACAGATATATGATGCAGATTTTTTAAATAACTTATATGGGGGTATGGCACTGACCTCTCCGATTTGGGCAAAAAGTAGCCTATGTTCTTCTGCAAGGTCCCATAATTTTTACGCCAAAATTCATACAAATTTGTTTAACGTTTTAGGTGTGAAAGATTAACATCTTTACATCACTCCAACCATCCATCCAACCATACATCCAACCATCCATCCAAACATCCATCCAACCATCCATCCATCCAACCATCCATCGAATCATACATCCAACCATCCATCCAACCATCCATCCAACCATCCATCCAACCATCCATCCAACCATCCATCCAACCATCCATCCAACCATCCATCCAACCATCCATCCAACGATCACACCATCCATCCATCCAACCATCCATCCAACCATCCATCCAACCATCCACTCAACCATCCATTCAACCATACATCCTCAAAAATTTTTCGCATTTTTATTATTAGTAGGAGGTAGAATTAACCGTTATTTCCTCCTTTGTCCGGCTTAGACTTTATATAAATTATTAAAGATGTTCGATTAAAAAAAAGTTGTACGTATCTTCTACCCAATCCCAATTTTACCCCATATCACCATTAATACCCTAATTTTTTCTAAAATCTTTAAAAAACGATAAAATAAAACCAAAAAATTTCCATCTTATAAAATTTGATCTCGTTTTTTGTCCTTTGGGGGTAAAATTATGCAAACTCGCGAAATAAGTGTTTCGTTATTAGATATAAAGAGTATATAATCCAGTCGATCTATACAAATCGAATTTCCGAATTGTTGACCATTTAAATATCCTCTTCTCCCCTCTGGAGGTGTTTGGATTTTTTTTTCAAAACACTCATTTTAGTGCGTGCGTATAAAATAATTGGATCAAAGTAGTAAAGAAATTGTGGGGAATTATGGAACAACTATTAGAGAAGTTGTTGAGGACATTGTTTCAGTTATTTGGGACAAGAAAAAGTGGGCTGCGAAGTTTGTCCCGAAATTGTATAATTTTGATCAAAAGAACTGTCTCATGAGCATCGCTCAGGAGCTGTTGAATAATGACAATTACGATCCAGATTTGCTGAAAAGGGTTTTAACTGGTGACGGAACATGAGTGTATGGTTACGACGTCGAATCAACCCAAAATGGTCAGAAGAGACCGGTCAGAGTATTGAAAAATGTATGTGTTATATCTGAGAGAGAATATTTTCAAGTGGTGAAAATAAATATTGATAAATAAAAAAAAAAAAAATTTCGAGAACATCACTTTTTGAAAAAATCTCGTAGAAAACTCTTCAAGACTCTTACCGAAAACCTCGAAATCAATACTTCATATCATATTTTAACATTTCCATAACTCAAAACGGAGCATGCATCATTTGTTTTTTTTTTTTTCTTTTTTTTACTGCCATACAACTTTCTTGCCGACATCCCAGTGAACTGAACATAAAATTGACACGAGGACGATGACGATGACGACAGACATTGCAACGCGTAGTGTATAGCTTTTAGCATCATTCATACAGGATGCCATCCAACTGCGAAACGTTGCACGTTGACATGCCACGCATTTAACAGTTACCGGAAATGCTTTTGTTCTACGCTGACAGGCGACAGGACATACTGAACTGAGAAGGTTGACTGACTGAATGAATGACTGACTGAATGACAGGCAGCCTCGTTTCGTCTCAACTCGCTCTGTTCGTATCCTGTCTCGCATACCGCTTAGCTGACAACAAACGCTTCAACGCATTTTCAAGCGCCCGGGGGCGACAATTAAAAAGAAGAATATATTCGTACATATTGAAGCAGCGCGAGGAGAAGTTCAAGTGTAAAAAATGAATTAAAACAAAAAAAAAAAAAATATGAAAAAAAGGATTCTTCTATTGCACACTCAATGTCGACATTCAACGGCGTCAAAATATAGGCTTAGAGTTTTTTGCTTAAAGCATTCACGTGCTGTGCTGATTCTGTACTACTTGGCTTTGGTTTTCGGCTCTGCTCTGGGACAACTGCCGTGCGAATGGCATCTCAATGGATTTAATTAAAAAGCCTTATGGGTTTGAATTTTTTTCATTGAAAAATTGCACACGCTTTCGCATTAGTAAAATGAATTGATTTTTTAATACGTTTTAATTGTTCTGTGTGATTTACATCCAGGGTGGAGTCATTTTTTTTTGTACAGCAAAAAAACATCGATTAGCTGACTTTCATTAGGTGACTGGGGACAAAAAATATGGAAATTAAATTCATTTTCTGTATTGAAATTGAAATCTAATAAATAGTTGCGGTGTGCTCTACTACCAATAATTTAATTAGGTACAACATATTTTCAAATCGAACACACTCGAATACAGCGGTCTTTCTTTCTTAACCCTGTATTCAAAGCGACCAGGGTATAATAAGTTTCTATAGAAATTCCATATTCGTAGATCTGCTCTTTTTTTGTTGAATCATCCCAATTTTAAAAGTCTTTCTGTGTCTTTATCCAAAATTCAAGGCGATGTATTTGTCATTTCATTTCGGACTTTGAGATTTACCATTGTAAGGTTTCATAGCTAAATTTAATGTATATCCTGTCCTTGATTTTAAGTATAGTAGTTTGTAGTCCAATTTGATTTTTTATATCGATTACTGTGGCTTTGATGAGTTCCTAACTGAACTGGCGATGTCCTATAATTTTTCCAATGTTGTAAGAGTTCACTTTTTAGTCGTAATGGCACAAGAGATGCCGTAAACATATTCGTTTTTGGAATATTTTCATTTCTCGTCACCATTTTTTGCTTGTAAGCACTCTGTCCGGATGATCCATCACATCCTCACTTACTGATCTATATAAGGCCACCTCCTTTTCAGATAAACTCTCTATGAGACGTATGGCAGTGTGAATTATTGAGTCTAGAAGCTTTACTTTAACCGGTAACTCAGTAACCATTGTATATCAGAGTTCTGTTTAGCAACTTAAATTTTTTGATAGCCGGGCAGAGCATTCACTTTATGATGCAGTACGGAGTCTTGAAAAAGCGTAAATTTTTTCGTTGGATAATCCTAAATACATAAACAACGCTAAGGCTTCTTCTGGTGTGTATCGTACAGATGGAATATTTGATGACGATTGAATAATTGTTTTAATCCTTTGCAGTGTAGACGGAGCTGACGGTCGTCACAGCTTTTGTCATATCCGAATTTGTATTTTCGTGATTGTGATATACTCAATGGATAAGGCTTCCCACACATGTGTCGTATAAATGACTTCTGCTACGTTCACAAGCTTCCTCTTTCTTGTAAAGGTAGCACATATACGCCCATAGTTTTAGTCGGTCTTCCTCTGGTTCGCTTTGGTACTGCAGTTGAAGTCCATTAAGTTAATGTTTAGAGAAGAATTAAAAAAATGTTATATCTTTCTATATGTACAGTAAACATTTGCTCGCGACTGATATGAAGAATTGCTATACAAACTTAAGTTTATTCTCAGCAGGTCAGGGAACTTTTTTTTTCAAAGTTTTCAAAGAATATTTTGGAAATGCAATCGAATGAAATGGTTGTATGGAAACAGCTATATTTTATCAATCAGTTCATAATAAGAAATGCATAAATGACCAATTATTGCAGTCTTGGCTGTACCTGCGACGTGCTCTTCTTCTTCGACAATCTTTAGGCCCTGTACCGAAGGTACAAGAGCCTATTAGTTTTGTGCAAATGTATGTAACAGGAAGAACTAATTGTCGGAGACCCCCCAAAGTTACCCCCATTATGGTCAGGAGTGATAGAGGAGTCGATATAGCCATGTCCGTCTGTCCGTCCGTCTGTATGAACGAAAGGATCTCGGAAACGGTAATAGATAGAGACTTCGTGCTTTTTGCATTCGACTAGGACTGCTCCGGAATTTTACAAGTTTATTTTAAAATTTTGCCCCTCCCCCCCTTCTCCAAAAAATCACCCCCAAGGCTAAAAATTTCTTCGGCACAAAAAAAAGTAAGTATGCCAGTATAGAGATATCGTCCTTCTTAGCCAAAATCCAAAAAGTTCATCAAAATCGGATAATAAATGACGATTTTATAAGCAATTGAATTTGACTAACCCCCCTTTTCTTTTCATTCATATTTTCGAAGTGAGAAGTGGTCATGCGTTTGGTCATGAGCTCGGGAAACATTTAATGTGTTTGTTAGGCGAACTGAACTGGTACAGGGCCTCTTACAGTCGGTTACGCCCGACTGAAATTTCCTTACTTGTTTGTTTTTGATTTTGTTCGATCATTGGACATTGAGAAAATTTAATAGTGAAGCTGATGATTTTTTTGCCATATCTATATTGAAATCTCCTATGAGTATGTATTATATAAATTTTTTCTAAGTCAAAAAAAAAATAAAAGATTTTAGAATTTTCTTTTTGAATTAATTACCTACATTTGGTTTTATTTCTTAAAGAATATTTTTCAGTAGCACAAAAGAAACGATAGAACGGTGCAGCCAATTGTCTAATTACTATATACCTTTCTCTCTCACCTCTCTCAAGCACTCAATCTGTATACTTCAGACTCACAAGCCTATGCTATGCTCCTCTAGAATTCCGTTGCATTTTGCACACTATTGAAGTTGAAAATTGATACTCGTTGAAAGATGTAACGCTTGCATTTCCCCTTCTCTTCCATTTTACTCAACGTTTCTCCACTCGTGCGATATCCCTTTTTTTGTATTCAAAACTTTCAAGATTAGCCTCCATAAAGAAGTTTCACTTCAAAAAGTTTATTGTTGTGGTTAATTCAGTTAGAAATGTGAGCTCCGGTGTTTCTTATAATAATTCCAATAAAATGTCGTATACGAATCTAGATTGGAACATATACTCTATACAAATTTAAGGTTCAATAAGAAGACAAGGGTATTTCAAGCGACTGCAGCGTTCTTTCTTGTGCTTATTAGAATGTTGGCAGTTCTAGTCTGTGCAGAATACCATAACTTACGAACAGTTTGGTTTTACAGAGGAAGTCCTTGAAAAATAAACTTAATACTTTGATTTATTTTTGTGTATGCAGCAAACATTTGGTTGCGTCTGTCATGAAGAACTGGTTAAGCCAGCAGCTAAGTATGTTTGGCTTAGGTCGTACTTGTTTCGCCACCATTCTAGATTTGATGTTATACTCGTATTGTAGTTCATTCGGATATTCGCTGTTTTTGGGCGGAAGTAGTTCAGTGATATAATCTACGACCTGAGATTGAAATTCTTGAAGTTTTTTCAATGCAATTTGTGTCTGCTTGACTATGCGGCACATTTTTACTACTCTTCAGATGATTAGAAGACCTTACCGATGAGTAAATTTTCATCTTATTATGTATTTTTATATAAGAATATATTCCAAAATTGGTTCCTTTTTTTAAATTAACTTTTCCAATTTTACTTGTGAATTACATCAAACAATAAACTACATAATTTCATTTACGCAATTGTTTGAGGATATTCAAAAACTGCAGACTTTTCTTAGTATAACTTTTCGTTATCCTTCATATATAATATTCGTCTGTATGCACTTTAACAGCGATATTCCAGAAAAAATGCCATCATCTTTAAGATACTTTCCAAATGCATTGTATAGCCAGTCTACCTATTGCCCAAAACCGCTTAAATAAATCAGACACTGGTCTACCTTAGCTACCCACATGCTGTAAGAAGAACATTTTGCAATTGCAACAATAAAACACTTTCAGAGCCTATGTATATCCTTTTGCCTTTTTTTTATTGCTTGCGCAAAATGACAAAGATTTATATATTTCGTACTTATTGCTTTTTTTTTTCTTTCTTCAATTTCAAAAGCATTTTTTTCACTTTGACAATTCGATTTTTTTTCTTCTTACTTTTTTTTTTTCTGCTGGCTGTCAATGACACAATTCGAACATCAAAATGCGTCATTCGTCATTCCAGTCTGTGCTGCGTTATTGTTTTGTATATTGAAGGTGTCCTTGTTTATGTCCCGACTGCTGGTGATTCTGCAGCTCAAAAAAAAAAAAAACAATATATATCAATGCGTTTGTCCTTGCCAGCCTTTAGACTAGCTGATTGTTTGTTGTTTTTGTGCTAACCTGTCTGGTGACTTGCTTGTTACAATTGTTTGTGAGCAATAGAATTCGAGTGAATCGTTTGAATGGAAGCCAGGATTTCGCTGCAGGTTCGACTGGTCTGCTCAGACAAAACAGAAGTCAAGCAGTATTGTTGGACAGAATTTTTATTGTTTTTCGATTTCTGCATAAAAGTGGAAAAAAAAATTGATTTTCTTAAATTTTTCAGAGTTTTTTTTATTGATTTTATTTAATTGTTTTGTATTCATTAATTTCATTGGAAGTGAAAATGCATTTCATTCATAAGAATTCTGTTTATAGAATTTCATTGATTGTTTGCGATTTAATAAACAATAAAAATATATTTTTGAAACCATTTATGTGCCTAATTATGGAAGGCACTTGTTAGAAAAAAGGAATTAAAGCATTAGTAATGCATTCATATAAATGAATGAAAGTGTTGCATTCATTGAGTATTACATATAACTAACTTTAATAACAGATTTTTCCAAATATTTATATTTAAAGTTTACGCTACTATTTCATTCCATACTCTCCACTCCCCTCATTAATTATTACCATTATGCAACTGACTGTAATAATTAGCAGCTATAAAATAAGCATAAATTTAATGTGCACACAATAAATTATAAATTTTGATTGCAACCAAATCTAAAGGCAGTAAATTTTACTGAAGAAACGCTGCAAAGCAGCAGCCTGCATAGCATAGCTCTAGAAGGAAGTACAAAAGTACAATGACTTCCGGTATTAACTAATTTTTTTCCTTTTTGGCTTAAAAGCAAAGATGAAAATGAATTATAAGCACTTGAGGCAGCAGTTCTAGTAGCAACAGCAACAGCAACAGCAACAACAGTGACAGTGGTAGTGCTGCTGTTAGTCCTTAGTCCTGTCGACAGTATGCGTGGATAATGATAGCTGTACTAGCTAGCTGTATTGGATGATACTGATGATGAGTAGTATTATAAAGATGATGATGATGATGATGTTGTTGTTGCTACTGCTGATGATGATTTTTAACTGCTGTCTAGCTGAGCGAGAACAACGTACATATTCGTATTTAGTCGAGTACACTGTATAAAAATAGTTAAAGTTGCTAATTAGACTATATAGTATAGGGTTCTTCAATTTGTTACAAACTGTAGGACAACTGAATAAGATCCATTATAAAATATGTGAAAATAATGAAAAACCCAAAAGCAGCGCTGAAGATGAATTAATGATAGCTTAAAACCCAAAGTAAAAAAAAAAATTATGGACTACCTAAAATTATATGAGGAACACTTGCTAAATTTATATAGGGTGCCCAATAGAAACCACCATAACCAATTTTAAGTTGACATTGACACTAAACAAAAACCGTAGAGTTGATTGGTGCATGTGTGTCAAGTAAATTCCAAAGGAATAAGCTTATTGAATTATGTCTGCAGTTTCCGAACTTAAGTAGTCTCCCTCCATAATGAATTTCAAGTTGATACGAACAGTCAAAAATAGAGTATATATGCGGAGAACCAAGTGTGTGTGTTGGATTTATTGAAGCTTACTTGAAATGAGGGCGATATATGTACACTCCGGGTTTCAACAAGAAATTTGGATTTGGTTTATAAAAATATTAAATATTAATAATATCAGATTTCAACTCAATTGAATGTGTGGAAGTGTATCAAAATCGGCATGCAAGATATGAAAACAGCAAGATATAGAAATAATTTAAGTCTGTATCAGTGTCATATTTTTATAGTGTTTAAGAGATTTTGGGAGATTTTCTCAAGCTCTGTATTCTACTGAAAAATGCTCTATTATAAATTTTAGATATAATTTATGGTTTTTAACTATACTGCATTCAGTTAATATAATTTTTATAAGTTTTTTTCATTACAATTATTAAATGATTACATTGTGACCAACATTTGGATCTCATTAATTGCTCGACAGACCCAACAAATTTTAGCTCTTAATGAAGCTGGTTCAGATACATACTTTGCATGGAGGAAATATATGTACATTGAAACAGATGATTGAATGCATTATCTGTACAATCCTGAAAATATATACCCCTAAATTTCATTTATATCTCCTGGACGATAGATATGCAGTCAAATTTGTTTCTGGTATGGTAACACTGTCCTTAATTATGATGTAAATTTTAAGTAATGGTGGTTTGTTGGTTCTTTTTTTTTTTTTTTTGCAGTTTATTGGAAATACCATACCCTATGTTAATCCGAATAAAATAGTTCATTAAGATCCACTAGAAAGGGTAGCTCACATAGAAATCGTTTTTGTACGAAAAATATTTTATTGTTGTTATTAATTTAGCTATAAACGTCAATATTTGGTTTATCTTGCATGATACTTACAAAACTATTCCATATAAGCGAAGATCGGACCACTAAAAGGAGCTGCCCTTCTACAAATCATTACGAACAGTGAATTATTTTTACCAAATGGGGAACTTGCGTGCCATCACTTTGATGATTGTTCTTTTTTTTTTAAGCATTTATCGATGTTTTATCTCCAGACACAAACTCAGGAAGTTTTAACCTTCAAATTTATATCGTTGAAAAATCTCGCGTTGTAGGTTTCGACATAAATTAGGCTTTAGGGAGAAATACTGGCCAAAATGGCAACCTTCTCGGTACAGCCAAAAAAGAATTTTCTTCATGACGTAGTGCTGAAAATATCTTACACGATTTTCGAGATCGAATATCTTTTTATTAGGCCCTGTACCGAAAGCATAAAAGCCTATTAGTTTTGTGGAAATATATCTAACAGGTAGAAATAATGGTTGGAGACCACTCAAAGTTACACTCTTTATGTTCATGAGCGATAGAGGAGTCCATATAGCCATGTCCGTTTGTCCGTCCGTATGAAAGAAAGGATCTCGGAAACGCTAATAGAAGAGACTTCGTTCTTTTTGCATTCGACTAGGACTTCGCCGGAATTTTACGAGTTTAATAATATTGCCCAACATAAGCTGCCATAAGTTATGTAAAAAAGGTCCGTTGTGGAACCGCAAACAATAAAAAATTTTTTTCGGAAGAGGGAGAGAGATCGCTTCTTGTGCAACCACGATCTTATTATATTTCTGACCTGAATTTTAGAGTTTTGTGAAGGTAGTTTAGAAAAAACTCTACTAGATACGTGATTATACTTCTACTTATGCTATATCTCCTTCTTATCACCATTCATATTAATTAAAGCATTGCTTAGAATCCGTTTTGCCATCTATAAAGCTTAAAATATTGAATCTTGAGCCTAAACTTGAGGAGGTTTTGTTGTACGTATGAGAGGTCTTATTAGAGATATCAAATGTGACTAGATTGAACAGTGCAGTGAGCCTCTTACATATGGATGGTGGCATATCAACCTAGTTCTTACTATGGTAGAACTATCTTGCAAGTTCATATGATCCATAGTACTTCTCGTTTATATACTGGGCCATCACACTAAAAGATCTACGATAAAGGTTTTTGATTTTGTTAAACATAAATCCAGACATATCGGGTTTTATTCAATCGGGTGAGAGCTCATGCAGTTTGGAAGTTGGATTGATACTTTTATCCCATTGCTGGTTCAATATGCTTATGGAGTCGGTTGCATCTTGTGTTTGGTTTTCCAAACTATTGCAACATTTTTTTTTTGGATTGCAGTAAACAATGTGTAATGTTGTCTAGGATTGCTGAATAACCAGCTCTACTATCTTTCTAATGTTTAGAGCGGTAATAGATCTTTTGGAGAAAAAGGTGTTTTTTTTTTTTTTTTGTTTTCGTGGTTAAACTCTGAGCTGATTAGCACCCTACTAGGTCAGTTCCACATTGTGAGCTTAATTAGAGCCAGTCATCAGTACTTTTTGTCAAAAGAGTTGTGAGATAATACAATATAATAAAATAATATATGGTGGAGATAAAAAAAAAAACTTCATTATGACGTTTATTTTGAATTTCTGTCATAATTTATTTTTAGAATATTCATAACCTCCCACATATGTCCAAATAATTTTACTGATCACATTTTATTCGCAGTTCATAAATAATTATTCACAATTACTCCATTTCACAAATTTCCAGTTCCCTTAAATTAGCATGGGTATAGGAAAATTGTTTACACTATATTCTATAAGTTTAATTTATTATTCAATTAGATAAGTGAAGCTTAAGAAGGTGCGATTTCTAAAGGCCTTACTTATTCTGACCGACTTCTAAATACTCCAAAAATAGTAAGATTTCATTCTACAAAATTGAAGATCATTAATAAGGCTATTTAAATGATGTTGTTTCAGAAGTCTTTAAGTTCAAAATGCAGTTGAATACATCTTTTCACACTTAAATTTCTTCCAGTGTCTATCTATATTTCAGCGCATCACAAGCTAAGTTGCTTCACAGTTGGTGAAATTCAGGCGTTTCAATGAGCATACTAAGAAGTTTCTGGTATGATGTGACTGGGTGTTGTTAGTGGGCTGAAGTTGAAGTAGCGCGACTGTAAATCCCTACATCCCCTTGTGGAGTGCTGTGCAGTAAAGTGGAGTGGAGTGGCTGGCTGCCAACAGCGCGACGAATTGGAAGCAATGCACAGTGGCTGCCATAAGGGGGAGCACCACTCGTCTAGTTATACCACTTCTGAAATGGGTAGCTTTCGATGGGGGTGTGTAATTTTGCAATGCGCGGATTTGCGCTGCTGTTTATATACACATATTTTTTTTTGTTTCTATTTTTTTGCTGCTGCTGCCTGTATCTCATTCGCAATGTCAGTGCGAAATGGATACAAAATATCTTTTGAGTTGTTGTTGTTGTGCATGCAGCGAAGCATATAACGAAAGTCAAATTATGGCACACTCCAGAGCCAAGTCTGTCAGTTGTTTTCATCATCGTCATCGTCATCATCCTCATCATCTTCATCGTCATTTGCTACTCGTAAGCGCGCGTAAGCGTAAATCTAAAAGTATCTTCTGTATGCTCTGCACCTAACTAAACAGCACTTGAAAAGCAACAGAACTCAACGACTGACTGAGCTCAGCAATCTTAGCATAGCACAGCAAAGTTCGATGCTGTTGACTCAGCCAAAGACAAACGAATGTAATTTCAGGTTCAAACGTTGGCTACAAACGTTGGCAAACGCCTTAAATGCTGCTACAGCGGGAATGCTTCCGGGAATAATCAGCAGCAGCAAAAAAAAAAAACAGAAATTGCAAAAAACGCCACACTTAAGCCACAACGAGCCAGCATCCTGTAACATTCCTAGATAGCTTTAAAAAAAAATTACACTTCTGATTCATTGAATGGAAAAATTATAGACTAATCAATCCAGTATCTGTATCTGTACTTTTTGTATCGGCTTTTGTTCGTATTTTGCTCTCATTTTATAGCGTAAAACAGGTGTTTGTGCTTGTTTTTCCAACAATTTACTCAAGTAATCTGTTAGCCTGTTGTGCTGCCTTCCATAAACTCCGAACATCATAGAACATCACCTTCTAGTAAAAGAAAATATTTATTCACACCCACTTGTGCAAACACCCAAATACAAAGAGCACTTTTGGTTGTTGTTAGATTGTAAAAAAAATAAGGAAAATTGGAAAATTTGTTTTCGGCGTTTTTATGTACCCTGTTCTCATATGGTGAGTGGGTATATTGAGTTTGTGTTAAGGCATGAAACATTCTAAAGAAAGCCTAGCGGAGATGAAGAGCTTAAGGTAACAGAGAGAACCTCAGACGTAGCAGCAAGCATTGAGAAACAAGCAGATAGCAGGAAGAGTTAAAAACTTCTCTCTCTCTCAATCTCCTCATGTCTTCAATACTATTTTTGAATGAAAAATGATGGCTGGGACCTATATAGTTTTTTTTTTTTATATAAATTCAAGATGTTTTTCATCAAAGCCACTCGAGTGGTGAACACTAACATGTTTTTTATTTGCCTATTGAACTAGAAACGTTAAATTTCCAAAGAATAGCTATTAAAGAATTTGCTGCAGTGCATCTCGAAGCCAAGTATATCCGACTGCCACATTCTTTTTTTTTCTGTCCGATTTTTTCGTCCGGTGCAAAACTGTTAGGCAGCATTTAGTAAAGTTTTCCCTGGAACATATATGACTGTTAACGTTTATTGTTGTTGTTCTATGTGTTGTTTGCTGCTTTTAAAAGCGCATTTCGTGTTAGCTCAGTTTTTAATGGCTGCCATATAACAAGTCAACTTTTCATGCGCTGCAATTTTGAACAGAAGTCCAATGACATTCGCTAGGAGCAAAAAAAAAAAACATAAAAAAAAAAATTTTGCTAAAAGTTTTTCACTTTTATGGTATGACAACACAAAATTTCATGAGTTGAGTGCGCATAACAAACACAAAAAAAAATATGCTTATGCGAGGTTTGTTAATTTAGTAATGAGACTGATTTTATTTAAATTGTTATGTTATGTCAGATATTGCTAGAAGTGGTTCTACTACACCTCATAGCACTACTTGGATGCTGAAATGATATTCAAAGTGCTAGAAAATTTTTCAGTTTCCAAATCCAATTATTTCTCGCGAGGTAGTTTCTTAGTTTAGGATAAAGGAGAACACTTAAGGTTTAGGTCGTACACCTATGGAAACTGAGGAACTACAGTATTAATTTTAATTGACCAAAATTTTCTATATTGAATGTAAGCTGCATTCCATGCCCTGCCGATAGGCATGTCACAACGGCTGTCGCTTTAGGGACCTAGTAGCCTTCCACAGAGAGTATTTGAAGACTATTGTGTAATCCATTGTCTCGAGTTTTTTTCACAAAAAACTCTTCTCTCTGGATCTAAAGCGTCTGTTATAGTAGCCGACAAGTGCGTTGCCACAAAGCATTATCCTCTGGAAAGTGGGTGCGACTAAATCTCCGTCGCAGCTGTCTCTTGCGCCGTATCAAGTTCATTATCTTTCTATAAAGACAATAGAGACTTGCAGAACTTTAATCGCTTACAGCAGGACCGGACGGAGCTGCCGCAGTATGTATCTCTTGGGTAAAAAGATCCTCTGCCAAATCTATTTCTTGAGATTGATCAACTCGACGAGCTTCCTGTGGAACCTTGGAATATATGAGTGCCTAGAGAGGTGACGGCATTGAGGCATTACAGCTGTGGATTGGGTATGGATGTTTATAATTAGTGCCAGATGGCCACTATGTAGCTCCCAGTTATGTGTTATGATTATCAGCTCACCGGAAGTGGACTTCCCCTACGACTGAAAGGTTAGCGCGTCGGAAAGCCAGTCTTTGAGAGGCTAGACATCTAGGTAATAGAGTGACTCTTGCGCTGCTGTTGCGATCTCCCCACATCCAGTGTTGAGCATTCTAATCTCCACCAATTAATGAGTTTCCTCCTACAGTGAACAACGTTCAAGTCGTTACGCTCACTTCTGTAGTTGGGCTGGATATATATTACAGCACGACAAATAGGGTATCCACGCGTACGGAGGCAAACTGAAATGAGCGGTTGGCAATGATGACCAACGGGTAGTGCTTGATAGAATTTTTTACCAGAACTCCAATACCTCCCCCAGCCCAAGTAAGCTGCGATGTAATGGCTTTGTAAGACTAGTAGCCAAACACCCTCAAAATAATGTCAATGCTTTTGTTGTTGGCAAACGTTTCGGGCACTGATACTCTTCTTCTAACTATTCCTCTACTATTCCTCTACTATTCCTCTAATCTTCCTCTACTATTCCTCTACTATTCCTCTAATCTTCCTCTACTATTCCGCTAATATTCCTCTAATCTTCCTCTACTATTCCTCTACTATTCCTCTAATCTTCCTCTACTATTCCGCTAATATTCCTCGAATCTTCCTCTACTATTCCTCTACTATTCCTCTAATCTTCCTCTACTATTCCGCTAATATTCCTCTAATCTTCCTCTACTATTCCTCTACTATTCCTCTACTATTCCTCTACTATTCCTCTTATCTTCCTCTACTATTCCTCTACTATTCCTCTACTATTCCTCTACTATTCCTCTACTATTCCTATACTATTTCTCTACTATTTCTCTACTATTCCTCTACTATTCCTCTACTATTCCTCTACTATTTCTCTACTACTTCTCTACTATTCCTCTACTATTCCTCTAATCTTCCTCTACTATTCCTCTACTATTCCTCTACTATTCCTCTACTATTTCTCTACTACTCCTCTACTATTCCTCCACTATTCCTCTACTATTCCTTTACTATTCCTCTAATTTTCCTCTAATCTTCCTCTAATATTCCTCTACTATTCCTCTACTATTATTTCTCTACTATTCAACTACTATTCCTCCACTTTTCTTCTACTATCCTCTGTCAATGCACACTAGCCCTACGGAGACTGTTGAAGTATCATTAATCTAGCAGATTCATTACTCAATGTACAAACCTCGAATGGATTTTTTTTTTTTTTGGAACAAGAGCTTCTGCAATGTTTGTTTAAAGTTTAGAGTTTATTCGTATGATATGCGACTAACTAATTTTTGGAGTTTGAAAATATGTTTAAAATGTTTTATTTTAGTTTTTTATAGTTTGAAAACTTTGAGGTCAAGAGTAGGGTGACATTTGTGTATTAAATATATATTTCAAAATTATATATGAACAAACTTGTACCTGCTAATAAATATTACTTAAATCTTTTTAGTAAAGGACGTAAAGGAAGAAAAATTTGAATTCAAATTGAAAATAACTAAGTAATAAGGAGTTAGGTTACGTCAATATACAAGACAACTTAAGGTTAAATCTTCGAATCGCGGTCGCTAGAGCCTTAATTTTTTAGAGTATACCCATATTAGCATACGGTTTGTAAATTTTAATACTTATAGTACCTACCTGTGAAGAGGTTAATGATGATGTGCTTGAAAGAAAATATATTTTATATAGGATTAGCGGACCCGACTTGCACTGCTATGCCTCTCTTTGTCTTCCTTTTGTATATGTGAGCCCATCACCGAGACTGAAAAATTTATAATATTTGATTTATCATAGCACGCTAAGATTCTTAGTTGACCCGAGATGCTCTGCTATGCATATCTTTCTGTTTCTCTTAAATGTGACCATGTCACAGCATGTATCTACAGACGCTAGATTCCTTTATACCTGTTATTACCATCTACGCATATGGTAGAACTCAAAATTTATTAATTTTAACATTTAGCCAGCTATGGGTTGGATTTTGAAGAAAGTCAAGAATTATAGTCCAGCATACTTCCCTCAACACGCTCTCCGCACTGTTTCCTCAACAGCTTTGTCCGATTGCCACACTTTTCCTCCTTCGCATCATAGCTTCGATTTACAAAATATTCCTATCACTCTCATCTACACATTACAATCTTCCTCCCGGGCGCTCACCTACTGTGACACATCACTAAGAGAGCCAACTCGCCACCAATTTATGTTCGTAATCATGGAATACATGTTTAGTTTTCTTATAGAGTATAGAGTTCTTAGTTATACATCTGTCTTTATATTCCCAAAAATAAGTAAATTAAAATACAACGATGCACCTAAAATCCATCCAAAAGTTCAAAGACCAACTCACCTTGACTTATTTAATACATCAAACTTTAAAATTGTAATTTAAAAGCAAATACAAAAATTTTTTTACGCTTATTTGATTGAAAAGTCGAAGCAGAATATTTACTTAAGATATGCTATAAAGTAAAATCCTTTACCATTAAGATGGATGAAAAAGCATGCAGATGCCAAGGAAAAAAAGGTTAAGAAAATGAAGCAGTTGGACTGCAAAAAAAATAAAGAAGAGTGGAATATAAAGAAGGAAAAACATCTTAAAATTAATGTGGCTGCCATGTTGCAAAATGAGTTAAGGAAAAACAAGCTGAAGGGGTTGGACAGCGGCAGCACTTTTCAATTTTCATTAAAATAACAGAAAAGCGCAGAATTCTACTAAGAGGGGCCAGCGTGTGGCGAGTTGAGTAAAGTAGTGAAATGGATGATGGTATTGGATTGGGGCATTGGCAGCGGCGCCATTATTGCGCACAAATCGAGTCGAGCACGAATCGAGCTCGACCTTTACTCGTTCGCAATGTTTCTTTATTGGACTTTGGCTTGGTTGGAATGTTATGCAGAAGGTTAGCGTTGAAAGTTTTTTTTTATATACTTAGTAAGGGTATTAAAATGTTTTTAAATAGGAGAACCGACCAAGAGCAAATAAATCTGGTAAGCTTCATGAAACGTATTGAATTATAGAGATCTCAACCCGTCTTCCTATCTGTGGGAACATTTATATGAATATATTAAATCTTTGCCAACAGATGGCATGCAAAAACACTCAAGAGTGCGCCACCTATTAGTTCTACTAAGTGTCAACTACTACGTAATAAAGTTTTTAAAGATCTTTTGGTTCCATAACATAAAATTTTCTTCTTTCTAATTATTCCAATATAAACTTTCTGTGTTACTCTCGCACCTGCGTTCACTTGCATTGCGTTACGTTGATTTTTTTTTTTTTTTTTCGTTTCGTTACGTTACGTATAGGTGGTTGTCTGGTCTAGTCTGGTTTGGTTCGGCTCGGTTTGGTCTGCGCTATATACACTGCTGCCCTTCGTTTATTCGTTGCGTTTTACACGCGGGAGTATGCTGAAATTAAATTGGGGAAAGTTTTCTGATGGCAGCCATCATCAACGTCATCGTCGTCAACGTTCTCATCAACATAGTCGCACGTAGTCAGGACAGCACGTAGCAGTACGCTATGCCACAGTTCACTACCAACACCACAGCTCCTTCTTTTTTATACTATATATACACACCTAGTAAGCAAAAACATGGGCGTAGGTTTCAATCATTGACGACGACGACGTTGATGAACATGACGCGCTCAAGTGGGCACTGCCCGAGTGGGCGGCTTCAGTTTTTATAGAACAAAAATAAAAAAATATAAAAAAAATTTTACAAAATTTTCAAGTGAAATGAAAGCGAATTTAAATTTTTCTTTTTTTTTTATTTCTGTTTAAAAATTAAAGTTACTCTTCAGTGCTACGTCGCCACGTCGCACACGTCTCCATTTTATATACAATATTATATACATAGACTTTTGTTGGAAAATTTAATCAGTTGCTAAAGTTTTGCAATTTTAATTAAATTCTCCAAATTGGTTTTGACTGCCTCCGCTAAAGTTTTGCTACTCTGCCGTTTTTGCTTATAGCGGAGTAGCTGCTACGTCTTTGTCTTGTCGCCATTTTCTACTTTTACTGAAGATTTTTGTTCATTTTGTTTGGATAATTCTTTGTTGTTTGTGTTCGTTTTTTCTCACATTTGTTTTATTTCACCTTTTTCTTATACTATGACTTTGGCTGCTTCCATTTCGTTCTTCTTCTTTTTTAGTGGAGAATTCTTTCGTCACTAATTCAGAACGCGTTTATCAAAGTCGCGATGTGCTTGGAATTTGTCCTTTGGTTTTGTTAGTGCTTGGTAAAAATTTTTTCAATCATGATGTGCGAGGTGGAGCTGAAAGGTTATAGCACTTGTTCCAAAGTGAGAGAAAAAATGGAAGATATTAATTTGAATTGTACGATCTATCACTCAAGTTGAACCACAAGGTAAGAAACAAATGATTGGCTGCTGGGACAAGGTCCTGTGATTAAGCAGAATATGTGGTAGAACTTCTCATTTAAGCTACAGCAGCATATGGTGTAACTTGGACGTTTTTATTTGTTTTTTTTTTTTTTTTTGGTCGCCTGGTTAAAGCTCGAAAACTGCTCATCCTTTCTATTGGAATGATTTAAATTTCATTTCGGACTTGTTCATTTCTATAAATATTTTTGCAAACAATCCATTATTCATCATATCTCATCTCGCGTTTCAAAAATGGATCGATTTTGTAAGCTTTTGCCATATTGATACAGTGGATGAGTTGGGGTTTTTAAAGTGCATGAGGAACCTAAATATATAAAGGTTGCTTATGAATCTCAGTTAAAGCTTAGTGTCTCCGCAATGTCATCAATGTTCGAATGTGGGTTTGGTTCAATCAGTACACCAATAGTTTATATGGGTCATCCATTACGAGGTGCATCGTTAATTTCCAATCACCAACACAAAATTTGTTGAACCAACTCTGGCAGTGATGATTTTTTAGGCCATTCATTTGGGGTTTCAATCCAACAAAAAGAATAATTATTGCCATATAGTTGACACTGTAAGAGCTTGCCATTATTCTTCAAACAACCCTCTAAACAATTGTAAGAATGAACTTTTAATTGTTTTCGAAAAAGTTGGCCTCGCCTTAATGAATTATCTTTAACACTATACTTGCGCAAAACTTCTAATGGTTTTGATTAGACAGATAGTTCTTTTAAGTTTGAGCCACCGTATTGAAGTTGCGTCGTCCAGTGGTCAGTACAAGCGGCTGTACTGTGCCAACAGAGGACCAGTATAGCGGCTAGTGTGAAAGGCTATCTGGTTCTCAACTAAAGCCAGGTTCATGTCTCTTTGCTCTTGATGCACCATGAGCAACATGTGCTTAGGCGTAATGTCGTATTCTGCAGGACCCCCGATTTCCTCAGTTGGGTTTTAGCAAACCATATATGGATGCCGTATTTCCCTATAGGGGTAATGATTTGGTCGTAGCAATTTTCTCCCGTTGAGCAGCCAGTAAAGCTCTTTTATTTTGCTTCTGCAGCATAGTAACAAAGAGGTGAAGAGATGGCCATGACCGAAAGTGAGCCATGGTTCAAGAAGAAGGCCTAGGTATTTCACCATATTCAATTCGACGATGATGTCTCCACAGAGATATAGATATCCAGTGAAACATTCCTCTTCAGAATAAAACACACATTGCAGCTATTGGTACAGTTTATTCTTCTTCCGCCGCTTCATCCTTATCTCTATACGATAAGGTATTCTTGCATACCGTCTGCAGCTTCGTACTCGCAGAGTTAGCTTTAGAAAATACCAAAGTCCTCGGCTTAGTAGACTATATCATCTTATCATCAGCCAAATATACTCGAATTTCTACAGAAAATAGAGAGAAGAGAATTGGACGCAGAACATTGTCTTGAGAATCCACAACTAGGACAGCACATTGCGCGATTTGAGACTAAAAAGGCACCCCTCCATTTATGGTTGTATGAGTCCAAAATAAGTTGAAGGATGTAACGAGAAGAGAGGTTTCAGGCAGGGCGATGCTCTATCGTGCGATTTTTTCAATCTCCTGATGGAATACATCATACGCCAATGCCCGTACATACAGATTATGTCGGGCTCGATCTTCCAAAAGGAAGTGATGCTGCTCGCTTACGCCGATGACATCGATATCATTGGTACGCAGGAACGGCGAGTCAGCAAGGCGTTCTCGGAGATTGAAAAACAGTTTCGGCTCATGGGTCTAGTGGTGAACGAGGACAAGACGAAGTACTTGGTGTCTTCTCGCACTCCGTCAATGCGTCTTGGACGGTCAGTGACGATGGAGAATTTCAACTTCAGTGTTGTAGAAAACTTAGTCTATCTTGGAAAAGAGATTTCCAGCAACAACAATGTCAGCCTGGAGATTAGGCGAAGAATCACGCTTGCAAACAAATGCTTTTTTGGGCTAAGCAAGCAAATGAGAAGTAAAGCCCTCTCTCGATAGACGAAAATAAAGATCCTTTTGTATGGCGCAGAGGCATGGACCGTGATTGAGTCAGATGAGACAGCGTTGGAAGTCTTCGAGAGGAAGATTCTTCGCAGGATCTTTGGTCCTATTAGAGTCGGCGACGAGTTTAGGTCTCGTGTGAATCGCGAGCTGTACGAGCTATTCGATGAGGTTGACATAGTGCAGCGCATAAAATTCCAGCGGCCGCACTGGGCTGGGCACCTCATTCGAATGGATGAAAGAGCTCCAGCACATATGGCTTACATGGGCGGTCCAAACTTGATTGGTGGACGCCGAAATAGAGGACGACCGGGCACTCGATGGAATGACCAGGTATGGAGAGATCTCTTCGTAATTGGCATTCAAAACGACTGGCGCCAGCGCGCACAAGACTATGGAGGCAGGCGCGCCTTCCATGACCGACAGACGGTTGACGGCCATAAGTAAGTAAGTAAGTGATTTAAAAAAAAACTACAATGCTTCGCTAATTTTCATAGGGGTGAGGAGGGTGTAAATATATGTGTTTGCTAAGCATTGCACAATATTTTGTGGGAGACTTTCTTTAAAACTGAATCATAGTGGTATATAGAGAGTGATATAGATAAAATGTTAAAGTATTGTAAAAAAAAAGTTGAAGTAGCTAATTTCACTCTCGCCAAATCAGTTAATGCAGCTGTTAGTTTGTAACTTTTTCGCTCCAACTATTTCGGCTACTTTGTATAAAAAATGTATTTAGTCGAATAAAACATAAAACAACGACGAAAAGACGACGACAAGGACAATAAAAGAACAACAGCGCAAGCGAAAAACAAACTTGTAAACAAAAAACGCCATTTAGCGTAGAGGAAACAGTTTTAAAAGCGAGCAGCTACAGACAGACATGGCGGCGACGATGACGCCGACGACCAATGAACGACAAAAATGGCTGCAGAGGACATTTTCTGCTTTAAGCGTAGTGTAAGCCATGCGAGAGAAAGAGAGCAAGTATGAATGCTACTCTAAATACTCTGCAAATTTATTTGCAAGTCAAAAAAGTGCTCAATTTTGATGACATTAAAGTACGAAATTTGAAAATTTAGGTTGCAACATGACATGCGACACAACATGCAACGTGTTAGCACCGATTCGAGCTATATATAAATAAAAATAGCTATATCTTCTGCGACTTTTAATATTTATTAAGAATATATATTCTTCTTCTAACTGTTACAAACATTTACACATACTCAACATACACTTCGCCCTTGAATGTAGGGTATAAACAGCTCAGAGTTGCAACAATTGGGCGTATGAAGTGCTGCAGACGCATTGACGATTAATTGCAAAAAAGGTTATCAACAACGAAACAGGCAACACAGGACGAAAAGTTCTTAGAGCGAGAGAGCAATAACACTGAATACTCGGCTGACTGCCTACAAAATGGCAGCAGACAAATTAAAAACTTTGCCAAATGAGCAAAGTTTAAATGGAATAAATGGAGAAGCTGTAGCGCAACTCACGCATAGTTTCAGCAAACTTTTAGTAGAAACACTTTTTTGTTTTTTCTGTTAATTGATTAAATTGAAAGTGCGAGCTTAGTTGAAAGGAGTAGCTACGAATTTATGCTTGAATGCAGTCAGTTCGGCAGTCGTTTGCTAAGTATATGCTTTATCTAGCATTCAAATCGTTAACGTATTCGACAGCAAAATGGACTTTGCTGCAATTGAAATATATTAAATCAATTGCAGCTTAGTTGAAGCTTTATCGCTTGAACAGCCACCCCCTTCGAAGCCAAACGCTACTTTAAGTCCTTCAGCTCAATCCATTGCATTTCATTTCATTTCATTTCGTTTATTCAACTCGTTTCGACTCGTGCCACCGCAAAAGCGTAGCTAAAACGCTGCGGACAGGAAGCGCGAAGATTAGTTGATTGCGTCAATATGCTCGATGTCTGTTTGAGTCATCCTCCACCCAAAAGTATGACAACAAGAAATTCACCACTTGTCGTATGAAAAATCTCTACGTCTGACTGTTTGTCCGTCCGTCCGCCCGTCTGTCCGTCGGTTCGTCTGTCTCTTTGAATTCGCGCTATCTCTCATGCACATCCAAAAATTAAATTATCTTCCAGCAGACTACATTTTTACAACCCTCTTGTTTCAGTCTTATATTTTGAATGAATGGTTAGATGGGTTGGCTTGGGTCGCGTTGGGTGGGTGTTTGGATGGTTGGATGGTTGGAAGGTTGTGCGTGTGCATGTCTTTGGCTTTTATTCCAATCAGATTGCTTCCGTCTGTCCATCTGTCCGTCCGTCTCATTCGGGCAGTTGCCTGTTCGAAAATAGGCTTTTTCGCATTTTCCTTGCTGAGATTGGTTTCGAATTAATGCTTTTGACCCCCTCAGGCAATCATTGCCGCTAGCGCGTCCTCATTGTCGTTATCCTTGCCTGCCTACTTGCTTGCTGCACTGCGCTGTGCGTGCGTCTGATTAACATATGTCAACAGTATTACATAAACTGGATACGACTGCTGCTGCTGTTGCTATTGGATTTTAGATTGTATCGCGCTGACTACTGTCTGCTTATAGAGTTGTGATGCTCGGAGATGATTAGATTTTCTTCTCTTGGCATACTTGGCACATGTTGTTGCATGCGTTTGTTCAAATTGAATTATTTACTTATTTTTACGTAACAAATTAACTTATGGCCGTTAATTTGTTTAGTTAATATTTTAAATTCAAATTTACATAAGTCTATAGACTTTGAGGGCATTCTTTATTGGAGAAAGTCTTATAGAAGACCGTTCTTTGAAATCGCGCTATCTCTCACGCACATCTCGGTCTTCTATAAGACTTTTCTCAATAAATCCCTCAAAGTCTATAGACTTATTAGTCCAAATATCTCGATGATGACCAGAAATATATGTACATATGTAAGTATATTAGGTTGTTTCTTATTTTTTTAATTTCAAAACAAAGTATTCTCCCAAAAAGTTAACATTCGATACTAGAAAAATTAAAAAAATTTCAAGCCTCTGAGATAACTGCTTCACGTGTCGCCTAGGTCCTGAAAATTTAAATAGAAGATACTCATATTTTTTCACAATTGGGATATTTCTTTCTATACTTTTGTTGTTCAAGATTAGGAGCAAGCAACTGGACTCTCAAGCCACGCTTTGATATAAAATTTAATTATGAACACACATAAATTTTCAATTGTCTTCCGACATTTATCGAGCTGGTCAGAATTTATGTAATACATATTACAATCATTTTCGCTCAAGAAGAGAACAGTAAGCTCGAGAAGTTCCTTGTAATTATTTATTAACCGCAGGGAATCCCCCTGTAAGGGAACTCCAAAACATCCCCCAAAGGAATCTTAGGTAGAATACCAAAAAAAAAAGGTGAATCCCCCAAAGTGATTCACCAATTACCCAATCACCAATTACCCAAATTGAACCCCCCTTGGGGATCACCCAAAGTGAATCACCCCAAGGAATCCCCCTTTCTGGGAACGACTGGGAATCCCCCTAGGGAATTCCCCAAAGTGAAACACTAATCGCCCAGAATGTATCACCCTAGGGAATCCCCCAGTCAAGGAACTCCCAATTCCCCAAATGCCTCAAACGGAGTGCCCATAGGGAAAGACCTGTCTGGAAAACCACCAAGACCCCTGAGAAACCACCGAGGGAATCCCCCAAAGTTAATTACCAATCGCCAAGCAAGGAACTCCAGGAGGAATCCCCCAAACGGAGTCCCCATAGGGAATCACCACCGAAAATCATTTAAAGTGAATCACCACAGGGAGTCCCTGTCTGGGAACTCCTGTGCATGCCCCCAAAGGAAATCACACAAAGGGAATACCCTAAAGAAAATCATCAATCATCCAAAGTGAAAACCCTTAGAGAATCCCCATATGCAATCCCTATACGGAACCACTACAAGGAATCATCCAAAGTGAATCATCCAAAGTGATTCACTCCAGGAAGCCCCCCTGTCTGGTCAATAACCTTTGACCCCGGGATTTCAATGAATCACCTTAGACACCCGGGGTCGCTGACCTTTGACCCCCTGGGTCAATGAGGTTTGACCGCCGGGGTCAATGACCTTTGATAATGTATATCATCCAAAGTGAATCACCCAAAGTGAACTGACCTTTGGCACCAGGGGTCAATGACCTTTGACACCAGGGGTCGATGATCTTTGACACAAGGGGTCAATGACCTTTGACCCCAGGGGTCAATTCCCCTGGGGGATTCCATAGGGGAATTCCCTAGGGTTATTCCCCCAGGGGATTCCCCAGGAAGATTCCCCAGGGAGATTCCCTAGGGGGATTCCCCAGGGGATTCCCTAGGGGGATTCCCTAGGGGGATTCCCTAGGGGGATTCTCAAGGGGGATTCCCTAGGGGGATTCCCTATGGGGATTTACTAGGGGGATTCCCTAGGGTATTCACCGAGGGGGATTCCCCAGGGGTCAATGACCTTTGACCCCAGGGGTCAATGACCTTTGACCCCAGGGGTGAATGACCTATGACCCCAGGGGTCAAAGGTCATTGACCCCTAGGGTCAAAGGTCATTGACCCCTGGGGTCAAAGGTCATTGACCCCTGGGGTCAAAGGTCATTGACCCCAGGGGCAATTCACCAGGGGGATTCCCCAGAGGGATTCCCCAGGGGGATTCCACAGGGGGATTCCCCAGGGGGATTCCCCAGGGGATTCCCTAGGGGTATTCCCTAGGGGAATCCCCAGGGGGACTATTCGCTAGGGGGACTATTCCCTAGTAGGATTCCCCTGGGGGATTCCCTAGGTGATTCCTCAGGGGAATGGGAATTCGCTATGTGATTGTCTGTAATGATTCACTTTGGATGAATCACTTTGGAAGATTCGTTGGGCACATTTGCTTTGGGGGCGATTCCATATTTGGAAATCCATGTGTTCCTTAGGGGGATTCACTGTGGGGATTATCTAGGCGGGTTCTTTGATGTTATTTCCTAAGGGGATTCACTTTGGGTGATTGGTGATTCACTTTGGGTGATTGCCTGTGGTGATACCCAAGGGGAATTTTATTTATTCTGCATATTTATTTTCATATTTCATGGAGAGTGATGCAGTTATCCAGTGATGCAATACCCATTTAAATTTGGGTATAATTGGGTATCTTTTTTTTGAAACCAAATGAAGTTTGAACTTGGACAAATAAGGTCAAATGAACTGCATTTTTATATTTCGAAATGTCAAAGTTCTGGTGAAGTTTTTTTTATTAGTTACACATAATGAAGAAATGGTACTATAAGTAAGGAAAGGCATCGTAGAATCCATAAAGTATGGTGCATAGTTAGATCTTAGATGGAGTGACAGATAGATCTTGAGCGTGTGACAGGTAGTTATTAAATCCTATATTTATGCGAATATTTTTGATATTAAGCCAACCTAAACAGAAAGATTATAAGAATAGTAGAATTTGTATAGTATATACAGCGCTACGCAGTTCCTTTGATGCACTTAAACCTGAAGTGCAAACTGTATCCATATATGTTCATATAATCAAATGCCACCTCACGATTAGTCAGTCTAGACCAAAAGCTATCGAAAAACACTCCAAATTACTCATCTGCTTCAATTCAATACCAAAAATATATAAAATAAATAAATGTGTGAGCAGTCAGTAGACGGTGCCTATTATAAATAAGCGCCATCGATACCAAAAGACCAAACAAATAATTCAAAAAACAACTCCAAACCCAATCCCATAAAATGTTCTGCAAATCAACCAACCACAGTGTTTGGTCAACAAAAACCCAGCCTAGACACAAAGTCAATTGCTGCCATTTTAATTAGGCGCGTAATATGAAATTTTTGTGCACTTTTGAGTGGGCACCCATTCCATAGAACAATGAGGTGAACGAGCAGCCAAAAGACGCGCCCTAAATGCGCTGGATTATACTATGTGTGTGTGTGTGTGTGCGTGGTAAGAGTAGTATGTACTTCTAACTCAAGTACGAGTTGCAATCGGCAAAATTTCAAACCTACTTCAAACAAGATTTGAGGCAACAAAATGAAACTGGTTTAAATTTTTATTATTTTTTTTTCTTTTTTGCTGTGCCCCTCTAGTAACAAACACTCACCCACTTATTTTTTTTTTAAATATATTTTTTTTTTACTCTTTGGAAAACAATAAATATCTGCACTCGAGTGCTATCCAAAAGTACCCAGAGTGCGCAGCAGAAGTATGCTCTTGTGTTATGAAGAAGGGTTCATGTTCGTCTCGTCTCGTCTGAGTTTGTTGCCGACACGATGCGCGTTTGTCTTCAGGAAGGATTCTTTTTTGGTTTCCTGTTCGACAATTTCAAAAACCTGTACTGATTTTATTAAATTTTTTTTTTATTCACGGTAAAGATGTGTTTTTTTTTCATCTTCTTCTTGAGTGCTTCAATTGCTGCCACTGTCTATTGAATTTATTTGTGGCATGCCTAAAGAATTTGTTGTGTTGAATTTTAAAGCAGGTTGTTCTTTGTTTGGGGAACATACCATAAAAAAAAAGAAGTATATTTTATTAAGGAATGTGATTTGAAGTTTATTGAATAAAGATATGATTGGAGCAAAAGAAATTCCAGAAATTTCTTTAATGATTAAATTAATCGAATGAAGATTTGGTTTGTTGTTTTTGTTAATAAGCCCACCTATAATATTTCGTATTGTGTATTTTAATTTTCAGTAATTTATGGTCGAATGGTATAAAGCATCAACGCAATTAGGTTCAACTGCAAAATTGGGTAGTGTAACACTTCTTTATAAAGGAAGAATCAAAGAAATGTTAAGTCAAGAGAAATGTGAATCAAAGAAAAATAGTCTATGTTATGCCTCCAACAAAAAGTCAGTAGAAGGCTTCCAGAGAAGTGTGAATCACAATCGATGCCACGTCCGTCAATCAACGTCACATAATGTGGTCCTGTTTTTAAAACTATTTGAAGTAGAAGTAGGCAAACAAAGTTCCAATGAAATCTCCCGGACTATTGTATTTGATTAGATGGATTAAAATTTGGTAAAAATGGACTGAAAAAAATTTGAATCAATAAATATGTGCAATAAGTAGATATGAAAAAAACGCTGCAGTCGAGTGTAATTGTCCTTAAGATAGCCAGTACCATAGTGGCGTCACTTCATGCATGCTCTATCAAAATAGTTGCACATCGCTTTTTATTAGTAGCTAATAGTTGCATAGTGTGAGTGATTTCAGTACGATGAATTGATTGAAAAGTTACTTATATTTTGAGAGTTGCGCTACCTTATATAATTGTACCACTGCCCCATTGAACATTAAATTTGAATAGGGGATATGTTCCATCTGAATCCAATTGCTGATTAGGAGAAAGATTTCTATGGAGCTATAGCTTCAAGTAGTCCAATATGGACCTGTAATATTTAAGTACAATTAAAGTAAGATGCACC
The DNA here is from genome assembly GCA_035044805.1 of Leucophenga maculata. Taxonomy (NCBI): domain Eukaryota; kingdom Metazoa; phylum Arthropoda; class Insecta; order Diptera; family Drosophilidae; genus Leucophenga; species Leucophenga maculata. The sequence continues at coordinate 14,398 of JAWNNP010002837.1, read as the reverse complement.
AAATTTAACCAGAAGAAACACAACTTTTTATAAAAAACTAAGAGAGGATGGATTTCTATGGCTAATATCTCTTAGAGAAGTTGGTCCGTTCATTAAATACAAGCTATCTGAAGAGCAAATATTTTTATAGTCTCCAAGTTATTCTTGTTCATAACCAGACAGACTGCCATATCTATATTGACTTGACTTTCTGTACAGGGTTACCTCAAGTGGTCCTATTTCAATGGAATATTTCTTTAGGATTGACATAAAATACACCAAACAAAATAGGTTTTTCTTTTCAAACAAAACCGGGATAGGTTGGACATATTTGTATTGGAATCAACCAAACTATTTAACCAATCTAGACCTAAATGGAATATTTTATTAGGATTGATGTAAAGTTGACCATATTTGGTATTCGTAGCAAATTTAACAGAATAAAAAGAGGAGTTAAATTGGAATAACCGACAGGATCTTCTAGACACAAAATGGGAGGTGACGATTGGCCACCCCCAAAAAAGCGATAAGCAAAATTGATCATATATTTGCATCAATTTGAGATACATTGAACAAATGTGAACAGTTGGGCTTTTCTAGCCGCTGGATAAGCCAGTCCATCCACACATCCTCACAAACTTTCGATCTTATTATATAGGGTTATAAAAAAAGTCTTTTCGTATTTCGCGGTCATTTTTTTGAAAGGTGTGAGTGCTAGTACTACGCTGTTTTGACAGCATTGCGCTTGGACAATTCAGTTGTGAACTACAGCGCTTCGAAGCTGGAGGTCTCGAAGGAAAAAATTCGCCATATTTTACATTTTTACTACCTGAAAGGCAAAAATGCATCGCAAGCGGCCAAAACAGTGGTTCACTCGATTCCGTTCTGGTGTGGAGGAAGTGGAAGATGCACCACGCTCCGGAAGACCTGTCGTCAAAGAAGTCGATGAAATCAAGGAAGTGATCGAGATAGACTGCCATATTAGCAGCCGTATCATCGCCTGGTAGCTGAATATCAGTCAATTGACCGTTAAAAGGCATTTAAAGAAGCCATGTCATGAAAGTTTTGCTCTGTGTTTGGTGGGATTGGCAGGGAATCGTCTACTATGAGCTGCTCCCCTATGGCAAATCGTTCAATTCGGTCCTCAACTGTGAACAACTGGAACGCTTGAAGGCAGCAATCGCACAGAAGCGGCCATTTTTGGCCAATAAGAAAGGAATTGTGTTCCCTCAGGATAACTCCAGATCAAACACTTTTATAGTGACGCGCCAGAAGCTCTGGTAGTTTGGATGGGAGATTCTTATGCATCCACCTGGCACCATCGGACTACCATTTCTTCCTGTCAATGTCGATTTAGCTAGCGAGAAATTAGACTCAAAAGAGGCTTGCGAAAATTGACTATCTCACTTTTTTGCCAATAGTGAATCAAGCTTCTATGAGCGGGGCATAATGAAGTTGGAATCTCATTGGCAACACTAAGAACTAAATCCGATGATTGTAAAGAATTTTAACTGTAGACTTTGGTGTTCTTTTTTTTTTCCATGCAAACCTAACTCTCATTCTAAGTTTTTATTTAAAAAGATGTTTTAGGTCCATGTGGTACCACTAAAAGGATTAACTCCAATACCAAAACCTGTTCAACCTTTCTGCCTTTTGTTGTATGAAAACAATTTTTTGGTCGCCGTTAATAGATCTAGAAAATCCGAATTTTAAATATTTTGCATCAATCCTAATGAAATAATAAATAATGAAGTGTCGAAATCGGACCATTAAAAGAGGACGACCCATTACAAAAATTTAAGTCGATTATAATATGTCCAACAATAACTTGAGGACTATAAAAGAAAGAATCGTTAACTATGGATATTTAATGTCTCATATTCCCTTCTCGGACAGGTAGTATTAAATGAACGTGTCAACCCTATTCTAAAAACCATGAACACCTGCCTGTCCTTTCTGAGTTTCTTGGTATTTTAGCAAAAATGGCCAATTTGGTGTATCTTTACTTCTAATGAAATATTGCATATCGGACCACTAGAAGGGATAGTCCCTATACAAATCTGTCTCCAATCCTGCTTCTTTAAAAAAAAAATATATTTTGTGATTGAGTTTTGCTTGGAACGACAAGTTTGGTGTAGCTTATAATAAATCCAATGAAATATTGAAGGAACATACCACCTATATAAACTTAAGGTTTAATGGGGGAACAGAGTATTTTAAAGTCGAACACACTCGTTTGCAGCCTTGTTAGGCCCTGTACCGAAGGTACAAGAGCATATTGGTTTTGTGCAAATGTATGTAACAGGAAGAACTAATTGTCGAAGACCCCCAAAATTACCCCCATTATGGTCAGGAGTGATAGAGGAGTCGATATAGCCATGTCCGTCTGTCCGTCCGTCCGTCCGTCTGTGTGAACGAAAGGATCTCGGAAACGGTAATAGATAGAGACTTCGTGTTTTTTGCATTCGACTAGGACTGCTCCGGAATTTCACAAGTTTATTTTAAAATTTTGCCCCTCCCCCCCCCTTCCCCATAAAATCACCCCTTAGGGTAAAAATTTCTTCGGCACAAAAAAAATAGAGCACACCAGTATAAAGTTAACGTCCTTCTTAGCCCAAATCAAAAAAGTTCATCAAAATCGGATAATAAATGACGATTTTATAAGCAATTGAATTTGAACGACCCCCCTTTTCTTTTCATTCATATTCGCGCAGTGAGAAGTGGTCATGTGTTTGGTCATATGCTCGGGAAACATTTAATGTGTTTGTTAGGCGACCTGAACTGGTACTGAAATTTCCTTACTTGTTTTTTATGTTTTTAATTAATGTAATCTAGAAATAGTTTCGAACATTTGAAAGAATTAAATGCCAATTTTTAGTAGGATAGAATTTATGGTTGGTTGTAATAGGCGGATATCTGAGGTGTGTCACGGAAGGGTGAAAATTCGGGAAGGAGTGATGTGATGATTTATGATGGTTGAACGAAATGATGTAAGTCTCCATCATCATGCATGAATGCAAATAGAGCAAATCAAAGTATGCTCTAAATGAATTTTGGATGTATTTTGGCTATTCTTGAGCAGTCTTCGGCATGCAGCAATTCTTGTGTATCCGATTACGGCAGGCAACTCGTCTACTGTATATTCTTTGCTTCTCACTCTTTTTTTCCTTGGTTTCTATAAGATTTCCGTGCTCCATTGCTTTCATTTTTCAAGCAACTCACGTTCGTATTAAATAGGAAGTATGAGAACTGAGTTGCTTACTTAAACCCATGCCATATTATTTTCTTGTGCTTTTTCGCACTTAATTATAAACCAGACAGCATATACAATCACGCGAAAATGGAAAATTGTTGCAAAAAACGAAATGAAGTTACCGAAAATCAATCAAAAATAATCCACTTACTGCGCGAATGGACGACAGAAAGCGTTACAGACTGGCGCAGACCGATACCGAGTCTGGGTACTTATAATTTTTCAACAGCGTCAAAGTACAACTGAAACAGAAAAAAAATTTATATGTATATGAACCAAGCAAAGAAACACAGAAAGCTATCAACGCCCTCAAACAGAGCCGAAAAAAGAAAACAGCATTAAGTCTATATGGGATTTAGTGGCGAATGAAGTAACCTAAAAACAACAGCAACAACAGCAAATTTGCAACATCCCCAATATCGAACACGAAACAGAAACAGAAACACAGCGTCGTCGCCATGAGCATGGAAAAGACACCCAAAAAACAAAAACAAAAAAACACCAGAAGAAGAACTGAACTTCAAGGCTCAACAGCAGCAGCGGCATAGTGGAGCAAAGTGGCGAACGGAAAAACACGTCAAACAGACTTTGAGCCAGGCAGAAAAGCGAAAAGCGAAAAGCAGGCAGCAGGACATTACAGTGAGAAGCGGAAGCGCACTCTGGTATTGGATGACTGACTATGAGGTCCGCCATTTTGTGCTACAACTGGCAGCCGTCTGTCGTACAGAGTTGTTGTACACACACATACACACATACAAAGCGTATAAAATATGCGGAAGTTCAAAGTATGATGCGGAAGTCTGTATGGATGCGATTGCTAATGGATGCCCTTCGTCATTCCTCTACTGTTTCTACGCCATCATCATTGCTTAAAGTAAGCGGTCTATGTGAGAGGCCAGAGCAGCTTGTACGGTCGAATGCATTTCGAGTGAGTTTCGGTTGCGTCGTAACTGTCTGTGTGTGTGTGTGTGTGTACGAGTGTATATATATGTGCTTTTTCCAGTCGTGCTCGTTTGAAAATGTTTAAAAAAAAAACGTTCAAATGTGTGCAAAATACAAACATTTTGAGTTGAATTTCAAGTCCAACGGTGTACGAAGTTAGATAAACGGATTAAGTATGGCAACAATGTCGCCTGAACCATCATCAGCAACATCAATAACAACAACCGAGCGTGTGCTACAGCTGCTTCTCATACTTGTTAGTTATTTTACTGTCGCCAAGCAATATATTGGACATGCGCGCAGTTTTACCGCACAGCACAGCCCCTACCAATAAAACTGTCAAAATAGACTCAAACACGAAATATGCAATAAACAACAAATCGATAGACCATTAAGGCGCTCAAATTAATGATTTTCTATGGAAATTGTTGTTGTAAGGTGCGTAAGTCCTTTGGTCGATGCTTCCTTGCTGTCAGTTTTGTGGTTTGGGGTTATTTAAGCTTCTAAATGGCATCTGTGTCATAAGGTGTTGAGTTTGGCATATATGCTGCATTCAAATGTGTATTTGAGCAAAAACTTCATTTTATTGATTTAATTGATCCATAAGTTCGAGCATCTGCAATATAGAGTTACTCCATTATATAATATGTACTTCTAATACTCTAGCTCCTATTGTATTCCCTTAATACTTCTCCCTTAATCTACACAAATCTGCAAACATCGCTTGACAAATTTACCGCATTCAATGAAATATGACAATTTCAAATAAACAACAAAACGTTGTGCAAATCACACAAAAACAGGATGTTGTGCGCTTTTAACTTTACATAAAACCATGTCATACCATGCCATACCAAAGACGCTTTAAGTCCTGAATTCATTGCACTCATGCTGTATCAAAATATCTTAGCTTACATAATTCGTTGTTGTTGTTGTGCGACAGGATTTGCACGCAAACTTTTAAAGTTTTTTGTATATCCGCATGCTGAGCAGCAGGTAGTGAACTTGGTACTTGGTAGTCTTCCACGTGTACTTTCTTACAATGCGCCATAAATCATAAGGAGCAAGTAGTAGGATAGGCTTTTTTTTTCGTTCTTGAATATTATTTTTCCAAACGCGTCGACTATTTGTATTTGTCGTGGTTGTCGTTGGCTTTGTTTTGGCGTAGACAGCATATCCTGCGACTTACCTTCATCCTGCTGCAAAGTATAATACAAAGAAAGATGGAAATGAGAAAAAAAAAAACGAAGAAAAACGCAATGAGATAAATTTAAACGCGAAGACAAATTTTGCAGATCCTGCCCGACCTACCGCCACTACTACTTTTCTACTTTGGAGATAACTTTCCCTCAACTCACAAGTCGAAGTTTTTCTTATGATTTATGCTTTGAACGTGGGTGTGTAATATTGTTCGGTTAGTTCGTGCAGGCATACGCGCATATCGCACTGCGGCTAATGCCACCCGTTGTTCTAAGCCATTTGCGTGGATTGCCTGCAATTTGCTGAGATTTCACAGTTGGAGCAAGGGCTGCTTAGCAGCTATTCTCATTTTGAGTGTGCGTGTAGGCATGTTCTTAATGTCCTGCGTTGTCTTTGCTTGAAAAAGATTTTGTGTGCCTAATTTTTACTACTTGTAAGATTTAGCTCTAACTCTCTCTTTCTCCCTTTCTTATTATCATTGCTTTCTGGCGACCCTTTTTCATATGCTCGTGCGCTTGAAATTAATTGCAAATGGCGCATGATTAAGGAAGTAATAATTTGCTAATTGTTTACGATTTAATGGATTTTGAAAAGGGATTTGGAAATTATGAGCTTGAGTGGTTTTAGTTTTGCACTAATCATTTCTTTAAGATGTTATCGACAGGAAGTATAGATTTATACATGCCAAACAGCTCCAATATGGGTGAATTTGGTGTCCATACTAATACTAAAAATATGTTGTTAGCCTAAAATAGTCACACTGATGGTAAGCTAATATGGTTGCATGGTTTACATGGGGGGCCCAAACTTGATTGGTGGACGCCGACATAGAGGACGACCGGGCACTCGATGGAATGACCAGGTATGGAGAGATCTCCCGTACTTGGCATTCAGAACGACTGGCGCCAGCGCGCACATGATTATGGAGGCTGGTGCGTTTTCCTGGACGCGGCCATGACCGGTAGACGGTTGACGGCCATTTAAGTAAGTAAGTAAGTAAGATGGTAAGCTATCACTCTGCACTGATCCCTCTACCTTCAAACCATATGCTTCTCTTTCGAGTTTTTTCAATTTAGTTTTTCATTGAAACTTACTATATTTTGCCGATTTAGAGAATGTTTTATTCTCTGCTGATTACATTTTTAAAGAGTATTAAATATTTTCGTACGCCTTTGCTTAAACTACCAATGTAGGTTTGGATTGAATTTTTAATATACATTCTCACCTTTTTCATACCTCTTGGAGTTATTAGCGCCACATTAATTGTGAAGTTTTTTAGACCTTCAACTAGCTGTGCATTTTCACACACAGTACTAAATGTGCTGCAATCCTTGACGGCTCCTAGGCGTTACGTCGACTGGAGCTCCCTTCAATTTTAAAGTTGTCACCATATGAAGTATCAGGAAGGCAACAAATTTGTCATAGCCCTGGACTGTTCTATGCTGGATGTAATTCTCGCCTGTTTTCGCCTAATGTAAATAGGCAAAGTTTCTCTCCTGTGATGCATAATCCCGAGTCCAATAGAGCTCAGCCAGCTTTATTCTCGTTGAACGTAGTTTACGACTTTTTTGACCTGATTGGAGCCATTAGCCAGACACAGCTTCAATATACCATTGTACATGATGATACACCAAAGTTATGTGTTCCAAAGTTGCACAAAGCTTTTATATTAATGCCTCATTTTACATGCTACACGTTCCTACCAGGCATTAGTGCTTCTCTCCATTTGGTCAACGGAAGTCTTGTATTATATGCTCTGCAATTTTAGTCAACTTTGAGAAGACGTATGTGATAGACTTGACTTTAATGAAGCTTTATTGATCCGGAAACAGTTTTTGATCATTATTTTCATTCTTTTTGTTTATTATTCTCTCAAAATTATGGCACATGCAGTCCAGAAGAGCAAATAGTTGGTAGGATAGGGATTATGTCAGCTTCTACGAATTGGAGATAAACATTAGCCTTTATGTCTTCCATCTGTTAGGAAAATTACTCTTCTAGCTACGTCTGCTCTGTATGGTAATATTACTTCCCCATTATAGATAGTGAAGATCTGTCATCTATGTCATTATTAAAACTATGGCTAGGGAGCATAGCATGGAACTCCACTGGATTCAGCGTTTGAAGCTTGTAGCTCGTTCTGCTATTATTTGTCTTCTACTGACATTGTCAGTGATTTTCTTAGAAAAAAATACAGTTTGATGGTCGCTTGTTGTATGAAGATCTCTGAACAAGGTATGATCTATAATAGAGCCAATTACTCATCTATTTATCGTGAACTCACTTTCAACTTTTTTGAGTGCTACATCAAGTGAAGTGTATGCTTCCATAAGTGTACGACCCAATTGTGTAGTGTCATCGCCACTGGCAATTGCAAACAAATGATTGTATCTTGCGTCGTTGGCAAGTTCGTTTGAAACAGCGTAGACCCATAAATCACCAACTGTATCGCGAACGTATCTATTCGCTTAGTATACACAGCTTAGCTTACAATTTGGTAGCTGTATACAGCTGTCTATCTGATGGACTACGATTCTAGCTTCATTTAAAGCATCTAGGTTGACTACGTGAACGTCCACGTCACAAAGCAGATAGCAATTACTTCAATATACTTCATATTTGCATTTGCCGACTTTTTGTCCGAGCGCTAGACATCATCTAGCATCTTTATACTATATTTGTTCCATTCATTTCTAATTTTTATTTTAGGGAACTCACTTCTTGTCACTTTGGTGTTTATACAGAGAATTGGAATTTAATTATCAATCAGTATATGCTTCTTGGCCGTCGATATTCTTTACTTCAAGTTATTCCTCTCTTAAGACTTTATTGACAATCGTCCCATAGCAAAAGCACTTGAATGAGTTCATCTCTAGGCTCGAGTATATTCAACTCTAACGGAACATTTGTAATGTTTTCTCTGAAATATGTAAGTTTTCCTCAATCCCTCCTGGGCAACATATTTATACGATGCATTCGCAATTGCCTGTGTAATTATCGCATCTGAATGGAATTCATTTCACAGAGCGTCTTTAGTACCCTCTATATATGTTTTGGAACTTGGAGATGATATTAGATAGAACCTTCAATTTTGTATATTTAAATGCTGTAAGTTGTTTGCAATATACCTGCCACACATCTTCACTAGGGGCCGTCATTAACCACCTAGAGTTAGACTTTATTCTGAGTATGGATTTATTGTTGTTGGTTTTAGTTGTTCCTGTATATCCTACTAATATTATAAATGCGAAAGTTTGTATGGATGTATGGATGTATGTATGGATGTTCCTCTCCTACGGCCAAACCGCTCAACCAATTCGTCTGAATTTTGGAATAGAGATTGATGGGATGATGGAAAAGAACATAGGCTATGTTTTGACAAAATCGGCGGGGCGTTGCCCCACCCCCCATATAAGCGATAATCAAAATTTGTCATATCTTTGCATCCATTTAAGGTACAGAGATGAAATTTGGTATAGATGTTAAGAGTATGAGGAGAAGTCAACCTGTTAAGTTTGGACAAAAACGGAGGGGCGCTGCCCCACCCCCCATATAAGCGATAATCAAAATTTGTCATATCTTTGCATCCATTTAAGGTACAGAGATGAAATTTGGTATACATGTTAAGAGGATGAGGAGAAGTCAACCTGTTAAGTTTGGACTAAAGCGGAGGGGCGTTGCCCCACCCCCCGTATAAGCGACAATCAAAATTTGTCATATCTTTGCATTCATTTAAGGTACAGAGATGAAATTTGGTATACATGTTAAGAAGATCATAAAAAGTAAACAGGTTGAGTATGGTCAAAATTAGAGGGGCGGTACATCACCCCCCGTATAGTTTCACAAATGAGGCAAAATAAGAAAAGTAATTAAATATTCTACTTTTTATCTGTACATACGCGGACGAAGTCGCGGGTAAATGCTAGTTCCCATATAAATTGTTGGGTCATTGAGGTTATAGTGTATCTCAAAGTCGATCACACTCGACTAAAGCTTTCGTTCTTCTTTCTTCTACTAGTTTTTGAACCTAAATGACAGTATATGTCCACTGTCTCCACAGTTGGACATATAGGCATCCACCTCTGACTGGTTTCGAAGTTCTTCTCCATGGGTTAGAACTCTTTTTGCTCTTTTAGTTGCGTCCATGATAGACTTCGACACTGATTGAGGTTTCTTAGTAGGTACATTGTCCTTAGTGACACTTTTTTCATTCGCTTTTCTGCTCTTCGAGTGAATTCTCTTAATCCAAGAGATTGCAAACATTCCAATTATTATGTAGAACTTGTATTCTTTGCACCATAAGCCTCACCGACTGTATAGTGTGAACATATTGTGAATGTCAACGAACTTTACATGCATAACAAGCTCATAACTTGATTCAGTAGTCGCTGTGAATTCAAAAGCTCGGTTCGCCTTAAGCTGCATAAATTTTCTGGATGATTTGGGTACGACCCCTGTGCTGGTGTTGAAAATGATCGTTGGGGCGGCATGACATATTATTAGAACAAATATCCTGAATCCGATAATGAACGGATGTCCTGAAATATTGAATATTATACATATAAAGCATCTGATGCATATTTATTAAGCATGAAATAGTCCATCTGTGGAAAGAGTTAGAGGTTGTTGCTTGCTGATATGTTGTAATTTTAAAGTTTCACAGTTTAAAAAGAATTCTTTTCAGTGTATACTGAATATTTCTGTCGAAATAAATTGACTACACTGCAACTTATTTCACTTCTATGCCACGAAGAACCTTCTCATCCCATATTCAAAAAATAAACTGTACATACAAAGATTTTGATATGCCTACACCCATATAATTAATATTTCAGCATAAATGTATTTATTTTACTTAAACAGCTCTCACACTTTTATTAAGCCTTGCGCCAAACCAATATTTCGCAAAGTATATAGCTGCCTTATGCAACAAACCCACTGCACTTCCCCAAATAGAAACTAAAGTACAAAATTTATTCATAACTGTACAAGTTACATCGTACAAACATTAACAAAAACCGGAACTAAAGTCCACTGAAGCGTAACAGGCGCTGGATTATTATTATTAATAATACATATGAAAATTATGGCTAAATATTGCAGTAGTAGGGGCAGCCAACAAACTTATAGAATTTAATGCCAACCTTGTATGAAGATTGAGTGATTGGATGGGGTATTATTGTGCATATATGTACATATATAGTAGAATAATATATACGATCGATGTATAAGTTGTTGTGTATACGAACTTAAGTAGCTAAATTGTGAAGTGGAATGCAACCATTCTACCGCAAAATGTTAGATAAAAGCAACGCAAATGTTTGCTGCAAATTTGTAGCTGACAAGCAACTGTCAAATGACAAAATAGGCGGCGGAGGATGATGATGAGAAGGCAGTCAAGTGAAGCCAAGAAAGAAAAAGATACAAATGACAATTTTTGATAAACATAGCCAAGTACGAGTAAAACCAGAAGACTGATGTGATGAACTGATGATGTCGTATCATTAAACTTGGAGCTGGAGTCCACCCACGCGCGTGATAAGATTTGACCACAGGCAATAAACAGCCAACGACGAGGAGAAATCCTGCTGTTTATTTCGATGCTGCTGTTAATGTTCTTGTTGATGATGCTGTTGATGTGCTACACGCATAGACACGTGTCCGACGCACGTTCTCACATGCCAGACACGTTGGCTTCTTTTAGCAATTTTGACAGCTCACTGTCTAAACTTCTCAAATTTTTCAATATTTAAATTTGGTTACACAACACTTTTCTGCTCTAATTAAATCAACGACGTAGCCTTATTTTAATTTTATTCATTTTAAATAGATCCTTTTTCAACTGCTGTTACTGTTCCAAGATTTTTGCATGCCTTCACCATTCAGTTAAGACCATCCATCCATCTCATTCAATGTCTACAAATCCTTCAAAGTTTCAGTCAGTCAGTTTCTGCTTCATTTGCTTGACGTTCTTGCTGGGTTTAACAGCAGCAACTCTGCCACGTTTGGTTAGCATAATAAATCGATTAGCTCGCATTCGATGTAGAAATAAAATGTATAATAAAAAGTAGCATGATGTGGCTGTCTCGTTGTGGGGGTAGAAGGCGTGCGTTCGTTCGTTCCGTTCGCTTATGTCCTGTTGGCCATATTTAATAATCATGAAAATTTTTGCGTCGAACGCTTGCAGCTACTACTAATGCTGCCACCGTTGATGATTATTTTAATATGTTCGTCCTTCGTTTGCCGTTCGTTAGCCTGTCTACCATGATGCTTCAAGCTTCAAACCAATGCTTGCTTCTTCATATCCTTTTTCTTCTTCATCATCTTCGTTTTGCTGCTACTCATTCTGCGTTTTGCAGCTTTCCCCTTTCGCTCAACATGATTGATGGCTTTTGTGGCCCGGTTTTATGCGTCGCACTGCGACCGCCAGTGCTTCATGCCTTTCGAAGGATGGAATCGCCATACTTTAGGTTGGTTATGATATCGGTAGATGCGAGAGTAATACTTAAAGTTTCAGCCTATTGGAAGCTTCGAAAATAAAATCATTTCATCATATAAAAATCTTCGCTTTTGTCAAACCTTCTGAAGGAGGCTTCAAATCAAAGTCTTATAAAAACTCAGTTCACACTGAATTTTCTAACAATAATCAGTCAATTTATTTCAGTAGAAATAAAATTTTTAATTTAAGAACAGCACGTAACGCATAAAAAGCTTTTCAAAATGAGTCATGATCCAGAGAATTTTCTGCACAGCGGTGAATCTTTGGTTGACCAGTTCGTAAGGTCGCTTGAAGATATTATTGCCAGTAATAAAACTGAGTCCGAGTAAGTCTAAGCCATTTTCTATTTAAATTTCAAATAGCAACCAATTTCCAAAAAAATAAATAATATTTTATAATAGAAAGACTAAAAAGGATGAGGGTAAAAAAGCTACTACCAGCGCCGATGTAACCATGCATAATTTCATAGTAACTGAACGCGATGTCACAAAACCGAGCAGCATTAAAATGTCACGTCCAAGGCGTGCAAATAGATTTTTAGGTAATACAGAGCAGTTCACATTTGTTCGTCAGTTTCCGGAAACGCATGAGCAACGCGTTGAAACGCGCATCGAGCGCGAAAAGATGGCAAACAATTTTCGAGCGTAGGTTTCTCACTTTTAACTTCCAAAATTTTGTATTTCTACTAATTTTTTTTTTGATATTTAGTACCGGCAACAGTGAGTTCCGCAATGGTAAGTTCAAAGAGGCTATTAACTCTTATACTAAAGGTCTGGCGTATATTAACGATACACCCGTGCTGTATTGCAGCCGTGCTGTTGGTTATATGAAGTGAGTCACATTTTTTAATAGTGTTTAGAAAGCATCTTCTTAGATTTTTTATTTTCTTAGACTTCAGAATTACAAACGCGCCATAATGGATCTGGATGTCATTGTGAATCGTTTGGATCCAAAGTGTTTGAAGGCTTGGCTGCATCGTGCAGCTTGTTACTGGCGCTTGAATGATGAGGAAAACCATATGAAATCTCTGGATGGCGCAATCAAGTCTAATCCCTCAAAAGCATCTGACATTGCAATCTATTTGAAGAAAATGCAAACAGATCTTTAGAATCAAGAATTTATATTTTAAGTATGCCATGTTATATTTTGTTACCCGCCCCCAAAAAAATAGTTGCTTATTGTTAACCAAAAAAAAAAAGCGTGAATTAAAAATATATGTTTTTTATATAATGGGATTTATTTATTTTTGAGATAAAAAGTGGTATTTTAAAATATGTCTATTTAGGTTCACTTAATCCGAATCATATATTGGAATCCCGCCTTCACCTTATGGTGTTGTCGGCTATATTGCATAAAAAAATTAATTTTTCAATTTGTTAATCAAAAATTCGATCCGATTTAATCTGATCCTAATCTCAATAAACATTTTTGGATTTTTATTTTTCGAGCAAAACAAAATTTTTAAATATTTTAGGTTAGGAAGAAAGAAATATTGTATGGCCCTTAAATAAGGGAACTTGTGAAAGATGAAGAATTCGAAATGAGAATGACCAGTATGAGAAAGAAGTCTTAAGTTGTCTAAAACAAAATTCTGGGAAATAAAGACTCAAACTACCAAATGCTGGAATGTTTTCTGATTTTATAGATGCATTTCCTCCATTGCCATATTAATTAGTTCATTGAGAATCTGGGACACATCAATGAAGAGATTTCACCGAGATTCAAAGAAGTTAAGAGAAGAAACCAAGGAATTTTTTCATGAACCAACCTTTCAAATTTAATAGTAGGTTATCTAGAGAACAAATTCTGGAATTGAATGGGTTTTAAAACAGTTTATTGACACCAGATTCAGAAAGACCTAAAAATTGGTCGTCCAAATACGCTTTACCCTGTTTTATGAACCGATCTGTCAAGCTATGTTGGAGGTATTGATCGGCGAAATTAATTTTTTTTAATGAAATTGCTTATAAGATTCGTATACCCAATGCGAAACGAAATATTTACATAAAATCGTGCTCTTTTGTTGCAAGATCTACATAGGATTTTTTTCTTGTGTTTATTAGGCCAGCAATAGTCTGACATCATATTCACATCCCGAACATCTTCTCTCCAATTCTTTCAAATCTTGGTTAAATCTATCACCATGCTCTTCACTGAAATCCTCCAGGTTTTCAGGAAACTAATCAATGTGGAAATGGAGGAAATGCTTCTTTAAACCCATAAACATTCCATCTTTTGTTAGTCAGAGTTTTTTTTTTTCTTCTTAGAAACTTCTTTCAATTTCTAAAAACAACTTCAAGCTGTTTCATCATTACTTACATCTTTCATTAGTTCCCTTATTTGAGAGCCATCGAAAACTACTTCATTTATTTTCGCTTCATAGTCCCTGCATCGTACGGCTACTTTTTCTTGCGCCTACCATGACGGTATGAACGCCTACACCCAGGAACTTCACCCATTACACATTGCCCTTCGTCACCACGAAAAGTTTAATATCTATTCATATCATTTCATACCATTTCATA